>QODF01000176.1:732028-853616 GCA_024372805.1 Oostethus manadensis
CTGGAAGGCTTGCTGGGATAGATGGAAGCATGAATTCTACTGTCTAGCAAAAAATCCTGAAGGAGAAGGTCCGGCCATCTGTTGGTCAACTCAAGCTAAAGCCATCTTGGGTGCTGCAGCAGGACAATGACCCAAAACACACCAGCAAATCCACCTCTGAATGGCTGAAGAAAAACCAAATGAAGACGTCGGAGTGGCCTAGTCCAAGTCCTGACCTGAATCCCATGGAGATGCTGGGGCATGACCTTAAGAAGGCGCTTCATGCTAGAAAAGCCTCAAATAAAGCTGAATGACAACAATTCTGCAAAGATGATTGGGCCAAAATTCCTCCAGAGCGTGTAAAAGACTTGTTGCAAGTTATGGCAAACGTTTGATTGCAGTTATTGCTGCTAAGGGTGCCAAAGCAGTTATTGGGTGCAGGGGCAATTACTTTTTCACACAGGGCTATGTGGCTTTGCATTTTTTTCTCCCTAAACCTTGACCTTGCTATCTGCCGCGGGAGTTTTCACACGCCATGGCGGTGGCTGCGTACACCAAACCCTCAGCCAACAGGCTGACATTGGAGTGGGCGATGCCATCCTCCTCCTCCTCCATCCAGCCCTGTCACGCCTGGAGTCCCGTGGAAGATCTGTTCGGGTTCTCTTCCTGGGCCTGAGCAGTGCTTTCAATCACTATAAAGTCAGGCATCCTGAGGGGCAAGCTGGAATGTTCAGGGGTGGACCATCATCCCGCATACTGGATTGTGGACAACCTTAACAACTGCCCACAGTACGTGAGGACCCAGGACTGTGTGTCAGACACTGTTCTTGGCACTGTCCATTTTCAGCCTCCACACTGCAGACTTCTCCCACTTCCTGCCACCTACAGAGGCTCACTGACAACTTTGTCATTGTTGAATTCATCACAGTTGGAGACCATCGGTCGTACAGACAACTCATTCCGGACTTTGTGAACTGGTGCCAGAGGACCAACCTCCTGAGCCCCCACAACACCCCAAAATCCAGGGAAGGGACTTTGAGATGCTGACATCGCACAAGTACCTGGGTGTACCTGAACCATGAGCTGGACTGCACTGACAACACAACTGCACTCTACAAAAAAGGCCAGAGCAGACTCCTATCTGCTAAGGAGACTGAGGTCCTTGGCGGTTCAGGGGCCCATTCTGAAGACCGTCTATGACTCTGTTGTGGCCTCTGCCATCTTCTAAGGCAAGGTCCGCTGGGGGAGCGGCATCACACCTTGTTTTTACACTTACTCTGCTCTTGTGTACTTTCATACTGCTGTAAACCTGCAATTTCCCCTTGGGGGACTAATAAACTTTTTTTCCCCTTAGTATTATAACGTTTTCCCCAACCTAATTTTCCAAAAATTGGCAGGATCTGAGGTAGCTGTCGAGTGGTTGACCCCTGGGATGCAGAGAGTGAGGAGAATTGTGCAAAATAAAAAGCCCTTTAAAAAAAAGCCCAATAATCGCCCACAGGTGCCGGTACCCACAGCAGTGCGGGTGCAGGATACAAGAAAACAAGAAACCGACAGAGTGAAGTTCACACGGAATCTTGACAGTAGCAAGAAGGGAGGATCTACGTGACAGCCTGGGCAAGGAAAACTAAAGGCCTCCCTGTGATGATGGCCTTCGAAATCAAATTGCCATTAGAAACAGCTGCGCCTCCTTCCACTGGTGTAAAGTACCCCCAGCAAGCACAGCACTCCAAAATAAGAGTGCAGGACAGGAAGAGATCTTTTTTGTCCTGCGAAGCACGACAAAAATAGCTTTATTTCTTTATTTTATTTTATTATATTAACGTATTACATTTATTTTGATTTGTTTTCCTCCTGATATTAAGGGTTTATTCTTGTAAAATTGTGCTTTTGTGTCATTTCTTCAGTTTTTCTTTTCATGACTGAATATAATATTTGCATAATATAATAACATAATATATTCTAATTTATTCCTATAATATTTTGGCTATGTTCTTGTGACATTTGGACTTTTTCCACTTTGCAGTTCTCCAAAAAATGTGTTGGTTGTTTTGTTTCTCATAATATCACATCTTTAAAAAAATGATATATTTTTAAATATTTAAATTTTATGCTGCTATAATTAGGTTATTTTCCCTCATAATACTATGATGTTATGTACAGTGTCTTTTTATTTTTTTTTTTTAGTTTTCTTGTCAAATTGTATTTTTAGAATGTGCCAACGAAAAAAATCTTCCCTGAGCTGCACTTTGGACACCCCTGATGCAGCCAAAGAGTGCTACATTTTCCTTTCCATTTTCTCATGCACTCCAAATCATTACTAATGTTTACTCATTGAGCATGGCCTGCTCTCAAGTAACGCCCGTCATCTCTGCATTTCAGCTAAATGAGCATCCAGGCATGTATGGCGTGCATATTTGGATGAAAGCCCACCTGGTAGGCTGTGAGTTCCTGTGTCCTGGTCCTCATGTGATCACAGCTTTGTCCCAGAGCACTGGCCAGACCTCCCAGTCTCTGCTCCACACAGTACAGATTGTCCTGGAGCAAGGTCAGCTCCTCTTGCCTCAACCCACTGGACCCAGTCAGCAAAGCCTGGCTGAGCAACACCTCCTGTTTCACGCGTCGGAGATTGTCCTCCAATACCTGCGGAGAAGATGACATGACGTTCATGTCGTCGCTTGAGGAAGAAGGTGTCTGTGACGGCGATATCACACGTGTCAATCATCTTGGCCGCGCACCTCCTGCTTCTGCAGCCGAGCCTCGGCGGCGTCGGCCAGCACGAGCGAGCCAGAGAAGATGTGGTTCTCCACGGCGTCCATCCAGGAGGAAGTGGATGACACGGCGGTGTACAGCTGCTGCTCCATCTGAGCCGCCTGCGTGTCGCCATTGCCAGGCTGTGCGGAAAAGACTCCATGAAACTTCTATCAGCACATTCAGATTGAAAGAGTAAAAACCTGAGAGGCTACGGCGTCCATTGTGATCTTGAAGCTGTCGTAAAGACTTATCAGCGAGGATGCGTCAGCTTGAGGCTCTTCTTTTAAAAGTGGAGATGCGCAAGAATAAATCTGCAGAAAAACAACAATTCTGGTTCACTTCCTGCCGTTTTTGTTTTTGTTTTGCTTTTACGTCATACCAGCTGCTTTTGTTCCTGCTCCAGGTTTTTCTGCATCAGGTCCAGTTTGGTTTTGAGCTCCAGCCCGAGGCTCGCCCACCTTTGCCTCATCTGCTCGCGTGTGCCGTCGGCTTCCCTCTTGGCCAGCGCCACCGCCGAAAACGGTTCTGATGCGCTGCACACATACAAAACTCCATTGACAATTCATAGTAAATAAGACAAACAGTGCATGGTGGTGTCGCACTACAGCAGGGTGTCCAAAGGTTATTTATAACTTGTGTTATTATTATATAGCCAAAGGATAGTTTATTGGCTTGTGACAAATTCTAAAAGTAAAATTTAACAAGAAAACCAAAAATAGCCAAAAATGGAAACATTGTTACAAGAATAAACTCAAACTATTTAGACAAAAACATAACATAAAAAAGTCGTAATATCATGAGAATAACATTGTAGTATGAGAAAAATACATTTTTTTTTTAAAAACAATAATCCTACAAAAGTCATTTTTGGAAAATGAGGTTGCAGAGAATGTTAGGAGAATAAAATCAAAATATGATCGGAAAAAAGTAATCGTTACAAGAATAAAACGTACAAGCTGAAACAGTTGGAAGAAAACAAAAGAGCTGTCATTTTTCATAAACAAAGTCAAAAAATGTTGACAAAAATAAAAACCAAAAAGTCGTTATTTTACGAGGATAACATGATAATATTATGTGGACAAATCATGTAATTTTACTGGCATAAAATTGAAATATTAAAGAAAAATGCATTTTTAAAAGTCTTATGAGAAAAAAACAAAACCCCAAATAAAGCAGGAATTCTAAGGTTTCTAAAAAGTTAAAGTCAAAATATGAAAGGGAAAAAGTCATAATCATGAGAAGAAAATTTACATGAGAGACAAAGTATTTGAAAAATGTAAACAAACCCGGCACAAATCAAAAGCGGAGAAACGCGTCATTTTACAAAAATAAAGTCAACTGAAATAAGTTGCACTTTACCAAGAAAAAGTCCAAATTTTAGAAGAAGAATAAACTTAAAACATTAAGACAAAAAATAACATAATGTTAGTAGCAAAAGTGAAAATGTGACTTTTAAAAATGTGTGTTTATTTTAAATCGTAATATCATGAGAAACAAAACAAAAAAATATGTTGTAATACTATGAAAATAAATGTAAAATATTATGGGAATAAAGTCATTCAGTGAATTTTGGAAAAAAAACATTTCCTTGCTGATAGGTACATCATCACGGTACTGTTAGCACAACTCATGCGCACCGGGGAGGAATAAGAAGATGTAGCAAGAGGAATCCGCCTTGCCAACTTAGCCACATTGCTGCTATACTTAGCAGGTGATCTTGTCATAAAAAAGCTAACTCTGGCGAAGCAACTAAAAGGGAGGGGAGGAGAAAAGAGTGAGATGTTTACTGGGATTGAAGTGCTTTAGAAGGTATGAAGGCTAAAGATATAGATGCGTGTGTGGTTCAAGAACTTTTCTTGGAATTACTGTAATGTGTATTTAAACATGTCAAAAATTGCGGGATTTCTAACAGAGAATGCACGAATTGCTCTTCTCAATGAGCAGCAGGTGCCACTTAAAGAATTCATAATTCCGCCTTGTTTGTGACAAAAAACAAGCAACAGAAGAAAGTAGGTATGTTTGTTCTGTTTAGTGTGATTTATGTCTCCCATGTCTCTCCGACACTGCGCTTTACATTGAAATGCAAATGCATCATGGCCAATTATGCAAAACAGACACTGACATCATTACGGCCCCGCCCCTTAAGCACCAGAAGTAGAGCGGCGTCCTGAGAGAAACACTGAAAAGGTGTATTAGCATATATAAAGGTGCTGTTCTGATGTTTCGTACGTAGTGGCGCAGGGTGATGCTTGCTGGATGAGGATCTCCTCTCCTCTGCTGGCCACCGACTGAAGAAGCTTTTTCTGCTCTGCAAGCTGCTCCTCCAGTTCCTGCAGCACAAAAACACATCACGTCAAAGGAGAATCGAAGTTTGAAACGCGCAGACACACCTTTTTGCTTTGAAGACTGTCCTGGTGCTGCTGGGAGCGCGTGGTTCTGGCTTGGGCCACCCAGTCCTGCACACTGGGACTCTGACAAAGACTGGAGTCTGACTCACTGCCCTCCTGGTCCTGAAGGGAACCCTACATGACCACAAAACAGAGACAGCATTGACACATTTCCTTCCGTTCTCCACACGCTGACCTTTTTGCTGAACTTGACTTCAACACTGCGAAGGAGAAACATTTCTTGTAAATTCAGGGACAGGGTGAAATAAACCCCTCCCATGCTCACCACTCGTAGGAGGGGCCAAAGGGGTCGGGTGCTAAGTGAGCTGGGTGGCGGCCGGAGGCGGACGCCTTGACGGTCCGATCCTCGGCTACAGAAGCTAGTTGTCGGTACGTGGAATGTCATCTCTCTGGCGGGGAAGGAGCCTGAGTTGGTACGTAAGGGTGAGAGATTCTGGCCAAATATAGTCAGACTCACCTCAACGCACAGCAAGGGCTCTGGAACTAGTCCTCTCGAGAGGGGCTGGACTTCTTTCCACTCTGGTGTTGCCAGCAATGAGAGGCGACGGACAGGGGTGGCAATTGTTGTTGCCTCCCGGCTCCAAGCCTGCACGTTGGAATTTAACCCAGTAAACCAGGGTAGTTTCCCTACGCCTACGGGTGGGGGGACGGGTCATGACTGTTGTTTGTGCTTATGCACCATACAGCAGTTCAGAATACCCGCCCTTTTTGGAGTCCTTAGAGGAAGTACTAGAGAGTCCTCCCTTAGGGAAGTGTGATTGGGAGGAACGGCCCCCCTGATCTTAACCTGAGCCGTGTTTTGTTGTTGGACTTCTGTGCTTGTCACGGATTAGATGGAGGCAAATGATTCCCTGTGCTGTGGCGACCCCTGAAGGGATAAGCCGAAAGTAAAAGAAGAAGAAGAAGAAGGACCCCCGAGGCAGCTGGCAGGCCAAGCGGTCTGCGGCTCTGGCAGTCACTGAGGCAAAAACTCGGGACACGGGAGGAGTTTGGAGAGGACATGGAAAACGACTTCCGGATGGCTTCAAAGAGATTCTGGATCTGCAGCACCGCATAAACATTGTGACCCTGGACTGGCAGACCGGGGTGGTGTGCCCGCTTTTCAAGAAGGGGGACCGGAAGGTGTGTTCTAACTATTGTGGGATCACACCCCTCAGCCTTCCGGGTAAGCTCTATTCAGGGGTTCTGGAGAGGAGGATCCGCCGGATAGTCGAATCTCAGATTTAGGAGGAGCAGTGTGGTTTTCGTCCTGGTCGTGAAACTGTAGACTAACTCTAAACTCTCTGCAGTGTCCTTGAGGGTACATGGGAGTTTGCCCAACCAGTTTACATGTGTTTTGTGGACTTTGAAAAGGTATTCGAGTATGTTCCTCGGGGAATACTGTGGGGAGTGCTCAGGGAATATGGGGTATCGGACCACCTAATCCAGGCGGTTCGTTCCCTGTATGACCGGTGTCAGAGTTTGGTTCGCATTGCCGGCAATAAGTCGGACCCGCTTCCAATGAGGCTCTGGACTCCGCCAGGGCTGCCCTTTGTCACCGATTCTGTTCACTACTTTCATGGGAAGAATTTCTCTTAAGGCTGTGCAATTAGGGAATTAGTTGAAAGGGGTGAATAACTGAATAACTAGCAGTGGCTGCCATTGACTCTACAAACTAAACAAAAGTTTTTTGTTTCTAGGATTTTGGGTAGTGACCGAGAGGACAAGATCGCGGGAACAAGTGGCTGAAATGGGTTTTCTCCGCTAGGTGGCTGGGCTCTCCCTTAGAGATAGGGTGAGAAGCTCTGTCATCCGGGAGAGACTCGGAGCAGAATCGCTGCTCCTCTGCATTGAGAGGAGCCAGGTGAGGTGGCTCGGGCATCTGGTTAGGATGCCTCCCGGACACCTCCCTGGGGAGGCCTCGGGAAAGCCCCAAGACACATTGGAGAGACTATCTCTCTCAGCTGGCCTGGGAACGCCTCGGCTGTCCCTGGGAAGAGCTGGACAAAGTGGCTCTGTCACCTCTGGTCTTGAGCCTTGTTTTAGGCACAGCCAGAAGGAGCTGTGGAGCTGACCTCAGGGGCTCTGGTCAGAACGTACGGCTGCAATAACTCCCTCAAATAGGGTGGACCCATAGAGTGAAGACATTTGAAAACAATCGTTAGCACCTTGAAATAACGTAACTCGTGGGTTATTTCAGGAGCACAAACAAAAGCGTATATCAAGGGTGTCAAACTCATTTCGGCTCAGGGGCCACATGGAGGGAAATGTATTCCCAAGTGGGCCGGATATGGGTGTGTACATTTATCCAAGTCTTGCACGATAAACTGGGCCTTTGCAGGGCGGCCTGCCTTTAAAGTAGGTAAGCACGGGAATACACGCCTTTCCATGACGTATATGTGGGATATAAGCCACCCGCTCCTCCGCATAAAGCTAACTTTTCATGGCTCTCTCAGGCAAGGAAGGAAACTTCCCTCTGGCTTTAGACAAGCATTTATTTATAAGGGGCAGCAAAACAGAGCATTTGGGTACAAAAAGCTAGCTTGGGTTAGCATCAAGATTAGCATCATCTCACCGTTAGAGTTCAGAAGGAATGTCGACCCACCAAACCTGCAGTGGTGAACTGCTCGGACCCACCCTCCTTGGCAGAACAACTCAACAGCTTCACTCGGTTCAGCAACACCAAGCGACTGGACCTGTCCAACCCTGAGCTCCCCATCAACCCTCATCATTGATGAACAGCTGGTGACTTCCATCCTGCAGAGAGGGCTTTACACTAAGACGTAGTGTAGAGAACGCAAGTCTCACACTGTTAGACACTATCACAACACCTGGACTCTGCACACCTACACACCGGGCTTTTATCCATGGACCTCCCTACTAAGACTGCTGCGCCCGCGACACGGACCCGAATAGGCGGAAGAAAATGGAATGGACGTCTCCTCTGCTTTTAACAGCGTAACCACAAACCTGATGCACCGCCTTTTAGACGTTCAGGTACACCCAACACTGGTTTTATGGATGGAGAACCTTTTAAAGGACCACAGGGCTCCCTCAAGGTTGTTTAATCTCCCACCTCTGCTCTGCACACACTAACAACATCTCATGCAGCAGTGAGGGAACAACACTTTTGAAATATGCAGATGTCATGGCCTTGGTGGCCCACATCACTGGCTCTGATGCTCTGGTACCAGCAGCCAGTCAGCAATCTAGTAAAACCACTCAGTGAGAACTTACTGGATCACCAAAACCCTAGAGTTGTGCTGTGGAGGCAAAAGCAAGGCACCAACAGCACCATCTCTTTTCCAGCCACTCATCATCCAAGTGCAAGTCCAGTTCTTTAAGTAACTGGGGACTGAGATTGACACCAGTCTATCCTTCACACAGCACACAGATGTTATATACAGGAAAGCACCTAATGAGGACTCTAAACAAGAACATCTTAACCCTGGTTAACTCTCCACTCACTGAACCCATCCAAGACTTCCACTTGGTACAATTACCATCAAAGACAAAACCAGACTCTCCCGTATAGTAAATCAGGCCAGCAAAGTAGGTGGTTCACTACATCCAGTCAAGAAGTTTTTATAGTCATTTCTATACATAGCGGACGCAGTACACAGCGAAGTGAGAAAAGGTTTCTGCAGAACCTTGGTGCTACATCAAACAACCAACCGTTTCACACGGCGTAGGGCTACCAAACACAGTGCTGAGGGCCAGACTGAATTGTCCTGGGGACAAAGTGTGCAACAAAGTGTATTGTGTGAATGTGTTTCTGTCAAACAAGAATTTCTGTCAAAATGTTCCATTCTCTTCCATTTTAAAATGATCAGGGAAGCCATGAGTCAAACAAAAGGCAAGCAGCTCAGACATAATATGATTGGAGGATATAGGATTCAGCAGACCAGTGGTGTTATATTCTTAGATTGGGGTGGACATGGTAACTAGAAAGTGTGCATTGATCACCCCTGAGCAATGGAAAAGACACCATGGACGACACTCAACAAACAAACCTGCATGTAGTTCCGCTTGTCCTGCAGCATCTTCTGCAGCTCCAGCAGGCCGCCCTTCAGCGTCCGCAACTTCCGCGCCAGCCGCTCAACCTCCACCCGTGACTCGGCGGGGCCCTCCTGCAGCAGGTTCTCACTGTGCATGGACAGCTGGGAGAGGGCCAGCACTTTCTCCTCGATGTCCAGCAGCATGTTCTGCAGCAGCAGAAAGAGAGAAGCCAGCTCAAACATGGCGCTGTGTACCTACAGCATCTCCACTTCTTGCTGGCACCAAGGACGCCAGTGGTCTGTATAGGACCCGCCCCCCACTACACCAGCCCAGGTTCTCTCGCTACAGTCATCCTCGGCCCAGTCGTCCTGCCCGGAGTCCTCCGACACATTAGGGCTAATCCCTCCATTCCCTGCAGTGCAAAAATGGCAAAGCCACACAATGAACAAGCGTGTCTGCAATAGACCGTTTGTTTCGAGGTAGAGCAGCCAATCTTCCTGCACCGCCTCGCTCTCAAGGATATTCCACAGGCTTTGTCACCAATCCCAGCAGGGGATCTATTCATGGTCAGCCACAACACCCGACCACGCACAGAGACGCTGACATAATCTTCTTAGAAGCAGCGCTCGTGCTGCTAGGAAGCAAGCCAAGTCAAGGCTCTCGTTTACCTTCCCCCATTTTACAAAAACTCACCTGACATTCCCTAGGCTCCCACTCCATGACACTCTCTTCTCCAGGTTCTGCTTGGAGGATGGAAACTGCAGCATTGCGTGTACAAGACAACCAGTGGTCCAACTCCTCTGCCTGGACTTGGTAACGCTGCACAGCCTGCTCCTGGCGTTGGCCCTCTAGGCGCTCACTTGCTCGCTCCTGTGGCAAGAACATCCTCCATGAAACCATGAGAACATCCCTCATGGGACCATGAGAACATCCCCCATGGGACCATGAGAACAACCTCCATGAGACCATGAGAACAACCTCCATGAGACCATGAGAACATCCCCCATGGGACCATGAGAACATCCCTCATGGGACCATGAGAACATCCCCCATGGGACAATGAGAACATCCCCCATGGGACCATAAGAATATCCTCCATGAGACCATGAGAACATCCCCCATGGCACCATGAGAACATCCCCCATGGGACCATGAGAACGACCTCCATGAGACCATCCCCCATGGGACCATGAGAACATCGCCCATGGGACCATGAGAACATCCTCCATGAAACCATGAGAACATCGCCCATGGGACCATGAGAACGACCTCCATGAGACCATGAGAACATCCCCCATGGGACCATGAGAACATCGCCCATGGGACCATGAGAACATCCTCCATGAAACCATTAGAACATCGCCCATGGGACCATGAGAACAACCTCCATGAGACCATAAGAACATCCCCCATGGGACCATGAGAACATCGCCCATGGGACCATGAGAACATCCTCCATGAAACCATGAGAACATCCCTCATGGGACCATGAGAACATCCCTCATGGGACCATGAGAACATCCCCCATGGGACCATGAGACCATGAGAACGACCTCCATGAGAGCATCCACCTGAGAACATTATTATACTTGCATTTATTAATATAATAAGAATATCATACGTTTGGAAGGATTGTTAGAACCCAGATTGCACACAGAGTATATTGCTTATACACGACCTTCTCTCTTAATTATGATAATTATCCAATATTATTACTATCATCGTTATTACATCCATATACTGTATATATAACAATGTAAATCCCGATTCAGGACCATAGAAATAAGGGACCGAGGAGGAGCTTGCATCAGATGGGACGCCCACACCTGAAACTTGCCAATGAGGTTCTGGAGCAGCACCCAGCAAATGCTGGCCAGGCTGTATGATGAGAGGGAACCCGTGTGGGGATCTCTGGCTTCTCTAAGAACACATTCAACTCCACTCGCAGCTGATGAGTACACCATCGCAGGAGAAGCGCGTCCCATCACACTACCGTGGAGTTGTCTGGAGAGAGGCGGGTGTCAAAGGTCACTGCGCTGATGAAAATGCTGGATCTTGCGCACACAGACAGGCAAACATCTCCATGAACACCTGAAGAGTCGACTCACAGACACTGCTTCCAGTCTGGAGTCACCGAGTGTGTTGGCCCTGGCAGCACTTCCAGACCCCATCGCTCCGATTCCGCAGTTCCTCAAAGTGCAATGAGGCCATCAGGAGACCGCGGTCAGAATGCGCGTCTGTAACGGGGCGCGCAAATGAGCCCCACCCAGGATCATCCGGGGATTGCTGGGATCCTCTAAAAGACCGGGACAACCGAAAGGCACAAAAATCTTTCCTTGGAATTTCTCTGTGCTCCGTCCTCATCAGTACCACGTGAGCAGGTCTTTTCCACAGCTGGAGGAATTGTTTCGAAACACTGGCAAAACTGGTTTTGCAAAAAAAAAACATGGAGAGGAGCCAGTTGAGGTGGCTCGGGCATCTAGTCCGGATGCCTCCCGGGCGCCTCCCTGGTGAGGTGTTTTGGGCATCCCCAGGCGGGAGAAGGCCCCCGGGAAGACCTAGGACACGCTGGAGGGACTATGTCTCACAGCTGGCCTGGGAACGCCTTGGCGTCCTCCCGATGGAGCTGGACGAGGTCGCTGGAGACCGGGAAGTCTGGACCTTCCCCTCCCTTGCTCATCCAATCAGCAGTCAGAAGACGGTCCAGATGCATTCACGGACTTGGCGGCAAGTAAGATGTTTCATATTCTTTTTGAAAATGCACAATTCCCCTACTTCGGTGTTAAAAAAAAAATCACTCCGCTTAGCAAAGCGAGCCACAACAAGGAGGCGAAGACCCGAATGTGGCTCCAGAGCCGCTGGTTGCCGACCCGTGTTCTGGACCATTACCTCAGTTAAGTTGTACTGAAGTCGTATTGCATTGAAGTCGTATTCCTAAACCGAATTTAAATGTAAACCTAAAACAGTCGGCTGTTTGTTGTTAAAAAGTGTTTAACAACTTTAACTGTATTTGATAAACACAGCTGCAGTCACGCTTCGGATATTTCAGATACAAAAATAGTTCATACAAGTTTAATTTTGTCATTTTTACTAGTTTACAAATTAGTTGCTTCCAGAATCACATTTTTTTTTTAAATCGCAATAAGTGTCTTGCAATTAGGTTTTGGGAAATACAGTGGTGTGAAAAACTACTTTTTATTCTTTTGCATGTTTGTCACACTTAAATGTTTCTGCTATTAGTCAAAGATAACATCATTGAACACAAAATGAAGACTTTTGGGAAAATATCTTGTGGACTGACGAGACAAAAGTAGAACTTTTTGCGTGTCCCGTTCCATCTGGCGTAAAAGTAACACAGCATTTCATAGCAACAGTCAAATATGGTGGTGGTAGTGTGATGGTCTGGGCTGGTTCTGCTGCTTCAGGACCTGGAAGGCTTGCTGGGATAGATGGAAGCAGGAATTCTACCGTCTAGCAAAAAATCCTGAAGGAGAAGGTCCGGCCATCTGTTGGTCAACTCAAGCTAAAGCCATCTTGGGTGCTGCAGCAGGACAAGGACCCAAAACACACCAGCAAATCCACCTCTGAATGGCTGAAGAAAAACCAACAAAATGAAGACTTTGGAGTCTGACCTAAATCCCATGGAGATGCTGTGGCATGACCTTAAGAAGGCGCTTCATGCTAGAAAAGCCTCAAATAAAGCTGAATGACAACAATTCTGCAAAGATTCCTCCAGAGCGTGTAAAAGACTTGTTGCAAGTTATGGCAAACGTTTGATTGCAGTTCTTGCTGCTAAGGGTGCCCAAGCAGTTATTAGGTGCAGGGGCAATGACTTTTTCACACGGGCTATATGGGTTTGGATTTTTTTCTCCCTAAATAATAAAAACATTCATTTCAAAACTGCATTTTGTGTTTACTTATGTTATCTTTGACTAATATTAAAATGTGTTTGATGATCAGGAACATTTTGTGTGACAAACATGCAAAAGAATGGAACGTCAGGTAGGGGGCAAATAGTTTTTCACACCACTGTATATTAAAATCAAATCAAATTGTGACCTATGAATCATGATACCAATGGAATCGGCAGATACAAGACAATGCACACCCCTAGTATCCACACTGAACGACACTTCTGATACCAGCTCTTCATGCTGTAAAATGAATCCTCTAGTATATATGTAAATATAATATATTCATATACAGTATAAAAATACTCATATATATGAATAAATAATAGCTAAATTTAGAAACAAGTTGGCAACACTGATCCGTCCTGCTACATCTTCTTATTCTCCGGCAGAGTATGAGTCAGGGTAGTAAGCAGAGTTCTGATGTCATCT
Organism: Oostethus manadensis; assembly: GCA_024372805.1. Taxonomy (NCBI): domain Eukaryota; kingdom Metazoa; phylum Chordata; class Actinopteri; order Syngnathiformes; family Syngnathidae; genus Oostethus; species Oostethus manadensis. The sequence continues at coordinate 745,491 of QODF01000176.1, forward strand.
AATGTACTGTAGGGTTGGAAAGACAGTCCCAGTCCCCTTAGAATTCATTTGTGCTGAGTCACCACAAATGATTGAATGTGCAAGAAATAGCATTTTGTTTAGGGATGTTTGAGTTTGGCCACATATCAAGTGATAAAAAAGCAGCCAATGGTTTTTATACTGTGGTGGATGATGTACTCCTGTGACATGACAACATGCACACTGACATTTGAGGTCCTGCCAAGTCCTACCTCGAGCAGCTGCTGCTTTCCGGAGGCCTTCATGTGAATGGTGGCCATCCTCTCAGCCAAAACGGACAGAGAAGACTGCATAGCCAGCTGGTCGGCCATGTCCGAGTCGGCGGAGGCATCGGTCAGATCGTCATTGAAACTCGTCTGCAGCTTGTCGATGTGGTCCTGCACACTCTGGATCTCCTGGATCAGACCCTGCAAACGCAACTTTTTCACTATTTCTGAATGTACAGTCACTGAATAGGACCAGAAAACGACTAGACATTTCAAAGTAGTCAAATAGTCATTAGGGAGGATAACCTAAAAATATTTTTCAACCAGATATAAAAGTTTCCCAAGAACCAAATTTGGCCGCCGAAGACCACGCCACCCCGGCACCTGCCCTTGACCATTACCCAAAACACAATACACCGGACCCTTATGCTTGCCCCCACAGGTGGTGGGTCTCTGGGTGAGGGGGCGGTCCTGCCCCAGGTGGCAAAGTTCAGGTATCTCGGGGTCGTTTTCAAGTGAGGGAAGGTTGGACCGGGAGGTCGACAGGCGGATCGGTGCGGCGTCTGCAGTAATGCAGTCGTTGTACCGCACCGTCGTGGTGAAGAGAGAACTGAACCAGAGGAGAGCAATGCCAAGAGTGTAGGAGTGAGAGTAGGGACCCTGATGCAGAGGACGAAGGTAGACATATTGTGTGTCCAGCAGACCAGGTAGAAAGGTAGCAAGGCTAGAAGCTCCGGAGCAGGGTTCAAGCTGTTCTATCATGGTGTAGATAGGAAGAGAAATGGAGTAGGGGTGTTTTTAAAGGAGGGGTCTGCTAGGAATGTCCTAGTGGTAAAAAGAATGCCAGATAGAGGGATGAGCCTGAAGCTAGAAATCAAAGGTGTGATGTTCAATGTTGTTAGTGGGTATGCTCCACAGGTAGGATGTGAGATGGAGGAGAAAGAGAAATTCTGGTCAGACCTGGATGAAGTGATGCAGAACATCCCTAGAAGTGAGAGAGTTGTCATTGGTGCAGAGATGAGGAGGTGATGGGCAAGTTTGCTATCCAGGACAGGAACGCCAAAGGACAGATGGTGGTTGACTTTGCAAAAAGGATGGGAATGGCTGTAGTGAAGAGCCAAGAGACAGGTACATAGGGTGACTGGAGAGTAGGGGAAGGAGCACACAGGTTGTGTGTTGTGGACCAGGAAGTAGCAAAGATAGGAAAGTAGTAAGGAAGAAGTGAGGAGGGCATTGAAGAGGATGAAGAATGGAAAGGCACTCGGTCCTGATGATATACCTGTGAAGGTATGGAAGTGTATGGATTATGGGCCATTATGTCATCAAAAAAATAATATTCCATTCCATTTTATTTCGCTTATCCGGGTCCGGATCGCGGGGGCAGCAGTTTTAGTAGGGAAGTCCAGACTTCCCGGTCCCCGGCGACCTCTTCCAGTTCCAACGGGAGGACACCAAGGCGTTCCCAGGCCAGCTGTGAGACATAGTCCCTCCAGCGTGTCCTAGGTCTTCCCGGGGGCCTTCTCCCGACCGGGCGTGCCCGAAACACCTCACCAGGGAGGCGCCCGGGAGGCATCCGGACTAGATGCCCGAGCCACCTCAACGGGCAACTCTCCATGTGAAGGAGCAGCGGCTCTACTCTGAGCTCCTCCCGGATGGCCGAGCTCCTCACCCTATCTCTTAGGGTGAGTCCTGCCACCCTACGGAGGAAACTCATTTCCGCCGCTTGTATCCGCGATCTCATTCTTTCGGTCATTTCAGTCCTGGGGAATTCATTCACTCAACTGCAGAAAGTGGCAAAATGCAAATTTTGCCAAAACTTTCTAAAATGTATGCATTCTTTTGTTTTTTTTACTTTTAAGGAAAGAACATTTAGTTCAAACCTGATTTGAATATATATTACAATGGAACCCTTGAATGTTAACACCCCTCCAACGGGCTGACTGATGTCAACAAAACCCAAACTGCAAGTACTGCAGCCATCGCTTGCACGTTTACTAGTGTGCAATACCAGAAGATATTTTGCTGCTATTGTGTAGATTATTGCATTTTTATATACTTGCTATACTTTTATCCAAGAGAGCAGCGGTGGTCATTAAAGAGCCGTGACGTCACCTCGTGGCTTCTCATGTCGCTATCAGGACTCCTATCAGCCTCAAAGGGCTCGCTGAGTTTGGCTTCCAGCTGTTCCATCTTGGCGGAGATGGTCTGCAGCGAGGCCTGGTAGTGCTGCTGCTTCTCAAGAGCTTCGTAGAGGGACCTCTGCTTCTCGACGACCTGTTTCCAGGACAAAAAAGTCACCTAATGCTTGGATGATGCCTGCGCTGCCGTGAGGGCACGTACCACGTTTTTCAAAGTCTCCCACGAACGTTGCAGGTCGTCCAAGTTGGCCACAGACTCAAAGGTGGGGTCGTAGAGTTCTTGGACCGGAGCTCTTTTAAGTGCACCCCTACCAGACTGAGAACATACATTTGCGTTTTTTGGAGAGGTTGTGGCAGTAAGCTTGTTTGGAGGAACGCGAAGGACTTCAATGAAAAGTAGGAGCTTAGATACCTTGGCAGCTTCACCACGAGCGAACGGCGAAGGAGAGCGACACACCGGAGGGGAGGACACCTCGCCGTTAGTGCCCTCCTCCCCAGACTCCTCGCTGACAGGAGACAGGAGGGTGTGGCAGCGGCCGGCCGTCATCTGCCAACAGGAGAGAGGAAGAAAGCGAGCAAGAAAGGAATAAGGAAAGCAGGTAAGGAAGGCAAGGAAGCATCGGAGGAAAAACCTTTAAATAAAAGAGCAAGAAGCAGGAAGTGGGTTGGGACTTGTCTACCATTACAGGCTGCGCAGTCGCCATCTCCTCTGCTTCCAGCTCAGGCATGGCCTCCACGTCGCTCACAGTCAGCAGCAGGGTGGCGTGCTTGGCCTTCACCGCCAACATCTTGCATTTGGAGTTGAGTGAAGCCATCTGCTCCTGGTAGCTTTTAATCTTCTCTCCCAGCTCCTGTTATTTCACACCACAGCTTTTCTAAGTCTAACATTATGGGCCTCCCTCCAAGTAGCCAAATCAATCAAATCCGTCAATCATTCATTCATTCATGCCGCTCATCCTCAGCAGCTGACATGCATGTTTTTGGAACGCGGGGGGAAAGCGAAGTACCCGGAGAAAACCCACGCACGCACGGGGAGAACATGCAAACTCCACACCGAGACGCCCAACGGAGATTCCAACCCTGGTCTTCCAGATCTCCTGACTGTGTGGCCAACGTGCTAACCACTCAACCACCGTGCGGCCCATCAATCAACCAAGCAATCAAATTGGATTTGTTTAGCACCTTATATCAGCTGAGGCTGAACCAAAGTGCTGTTATGGCGGTACAAGAAAAAACAGCAAAATAACACAAGATGAATACAATAAAACTAATAATTAATTACATTAAAAGAATTCAAATAAAATAAAATGCACTTAAGTGCCAAATGCAGCTTAGAACAAATGAGTCTAAAGTTTTGCCTTAAACAAATGTACAGTGGTGTGAAAAACTATTTGCCCCCTTCCTGACTTAGTCCTAGCTATTAGTCAAAAATAACATAACTGAACACAAAATGACGACTGCCAAGACTTTTGGGAAAGACGAGACAAAAGTAGAACTTTTTGCGTGTCCCGTTCCATCTGGCGTAAAAGTAACACAGCATTTCATAGCAACAGTCAAATATGGTGGTGGTAGTGTGATGGTCTGGGCTAGTTATGCTGCTTCAGGACCTGGAAGGCTTGCTGGGATAGATGGAAGCAAGAATTCTACTGTCTAGCAAAAAATCCTGAAGGAGAAGGTCCGGCCATCTGTTGGTCAACTCAAGCTAAAGCCATCTTGGGTGCTGCAGCAGGACAACATTGTGCACCTCCTTGCAAGTAGCCAAATAATAACATTATGGGCCTCCCTCCTAGTAGCCAACCACCTCCTGTTTATCTAATAATAAAAGTCTATAGTAGCCCAGAAAGTTCTGTGAGTCATCTACTGGTAACAAGATGGAAACCATGGAGTCTATTTGTGTTGCTTACTTCATGGTGATGGATCTGGGCCTGCAGTTCTTGGATGTTGCTGGTGGTGATGGGCCGGTCCTGGATGACACGATGTGCTTCCTCTATGAGACCCTGGAGGTCTTTCACTTCATGTTCATACTGCTCATACTGCACCACTGCCTCCTGGAAAACATCAGAGGATTGGTGGGATAAGCATGTTGCAAAATTGGGATTTTGCGGACGGTTCTGTTTTCACCTGGAGGATGTTGCACTGCTGGATGGCCACGTGCTGCAAGTGACTGGCATCCTGCTGCAGCCGCAGAGCTGCGTGGCAAACGGCCAAGTTGGGCATCACCTCTTCCGGGACCTGCAGAGCGCTCTGACACAGCTGCACCGTCTGGACCTGCTGCTTGAAACTCTGCATGTCTGCCAACAAACGCTGTACAACACCAGCCCCAAAAGAGGGTCACACAAATGACGCACAAAGCAGTGATGGGTGGTGGTTACCTGTCGCTGAAAGAGCTGCTCTTTAAGGCTCTGGCGTGCCAGCTCTGGTGACGTCAGCGTGGCTTTGACTTGCTCCAGAGCAACATGCAAGGTCTTCACTGCACCCTCCAGAGCTTCCATACTCTGAAGATACATTTGTACATGGATGTATTATTACAGCACAATGAAAAGCAGGCGTCACACTGCTTTGTACCTTCTCAGCATCCTCCAAGCTCTGCAGCCTGGTCTTCATGCATTGCTGGAGCTCCTCGCTGTGTCGACTGAGTTCACACACCTGCTGGCTCATACAGTCTACCTGCAGAACCTCTGACAGAAGCTCAACTTTCTCCGCCATGGATTCCAGGTCTCCGTGGAGCTCGGAGGATTCTCGAAGGACAGTCTGGCGGAACGAATGCAAAAGAATCATCCAAAAAGTCCAGAAACCAAAACGGTCTTGGTGCAACTTCAACTTCTCAACCTCCCTTAAGTGTTTAGCCGAATCTCCACAAAATTTGGTACACGCCTTTGGGAGACGGACAAGCATGTGCGTATAGTTTGAACAAAATTGGACGAAAGCAACAACAACTAATTCTTCAATCAATCCAGGATTCGCCTAAGGCGGAGGTAACCACCAAGTGCCCCGTGGCGGGTTTTTTATTGGCTTAAAAATATATCAAATATAATTTTACAAAGAAACTTAAAGTTGAAACATATCAAAACAAACCCTGAAGAAAGTCTTACTTTTTGGAAATTAGGTTGTGAAGAAAGTTATAATGGTATGAGAATATCTAGAACTTCTTAGCAGAAGCTTACAAAATATCAAAGCATTTTTGCAGTTGCAATTGCAAATTTGGACTCGAGTATGAAATTCCCCTTCTTACATATACCTATACCTTAATGAGCTCACAGAACCCTATCGACACCAAGCTCACAGAATTTACGATTACTTGTCGCTCCGAGAATGTTTAAAGTAGAATGGGAGCTAGATCCTTTAGCACCACGCAGAATCCTCTGCTATGGAACCATCTCCCCGTTTCAATCCAGGGGCAGACACCCAGTCCTTCAAAACCCCTCTTTGCTAAAGCATATAGTTGGAGGTGAGCCCTGATATGCTGATATGTTCCAGAGACATCTTCTCTTTGTTCCTTGGTCTATGAATGAGACTTCTGGCTTCATCTCCCACTATTGCATCCCTCCATTCTTTATCTCTCAATCTAACCGGTCGAGACAGACACACGGCCCGGGTTCTTCCCCAGAGGGAGTCTTTCCTTGCCTCCGTTGCAAAGCGAAGTGTTGGCTCATGTGTGCTCTCAGATGGCTTTCTGTTTGTGACCTTCGTGTGCAAAGTGCCATGAGAAGACTGCTGTTGCGATTTGGTGCTTTACAAACACATAAAAAACGTCAAATAGAATAGGATTGCATTCTTTCATTTTGCACTATGAAGCCCTAAAGTTAGGACACCCCTAGTATAAGGATAAATATTTATGGCTTTTGGAAGATATCCATCTATGCTCGCATTGCCTCCAAAGCTTTCTCAACCCAACCCATAGGAAGTGCCACAAATCTCCTTGAGATTGCAACCCACCTGGTACACCCGCATCTGCTCCTGCAGGTGGGCCGACGAGCTCCAGATAATATTGGCCCTCACCAGGCTCTTGGCTTTCTCTGACCACCTCACAATAAAGTCCAGCATCTCGTGGTACTCATCCAAATAGCAAACAGCCTGCAGGGCCAAGAAAACAGTGAGATCCACTGAGAGCCCGATACCATTGGACCGTGACAGCCTTAAAGACTAAGAAAAACCTTTTTGAGCCAGTTGTTCCGACATTCCGCTAGCCGGCTGGTGTGATGGTGCATCTCTGACAGCTTGCCGATGGCGTCGCTAAGCTGCTTCGCCAGCAGAGGGTTGCGGCGGCCAAACTCCTGCACGCCGGCATCCAGCTCGGCGAGCGTACGGCCGCAGCTGTCCAAGTCCTCGGCCAGACTCTGGATTCACATGGTACGAAAATTGAGGCAAACTTTCCAATAAAAAATCATTCAAATCCAATGAATTTGTTCCAGACATCCACAAATATACACAAAAAAATGGAATTGAGTCGTGTTTCTCACTTTTTCTATCAAATTGCTGCCTTTTTTTGACCGCATGCTGGGTTGTTTAGCAGTCGCACTTAATCAAAACCTCGACCCTAACCCTAAAAACGCACCGACAGTGAGTCAGCAACCTGTAGGGTGCTACGTTTGGCCACTCCATTTTGCTGAACAACGAACAATACCCAGGGCCAACGGTTGGCCGCAGAAAGAGCTGGGTAGCAGCTGCAAGCAGGGACCTCGGCGGTACGGGGAACGTCACCTCTCTTGTGAAAAGGAGCCTGAGCTGCTCAGCGAGGTGAAAAACTGGGCTAGATAGAGTCAGACTCACGTTGGCACACGGTAACGGCCCTTGAACCAGTCCTCTCCAGACTTGATTCCACTCTGACATTGCCAACAGTGAGAGGCGACAGGCAGGGATGGCAAGTCTGGTTGCCCCCTAGCCCGGGGCCTTTCGTTGGAGTATAACCTGCTCAACAAGCGCGTAGTTTCCCTCAGCCTTTGTGCAGGGGGGGATTTGGTCCTGACTGCTGTTTGCGCTTATGCGACAAACAGCCAGTAGAGGGACAGACCCATACAATCCTTAGTGGGAGTACTGGAGCGTGCTCCCTCAGGGATTTCCTTGTTCTGCCGGCAGACATGAGGTGACAGTGAGACCTGGAGAGAGTGACTGGAAGGAATGGCCCCTCCGGATTGGAGCGCTGCTTTGTTGTTGGAATTCTGTGCTTGTCACAGATTGTCCATGACAAACACCATGTCCAAGTACGAGGGTGTCCAAAAGCGCACGGCAAGTTGGTGCTTAGCCAAATGAATGAAGGTCAATAGAAGCGTTCGGTTTTTAAGGCCGTGGACAAGTCGCAACATCTACTCTGCATGGGTTGATGTGGCAAATGTTTAAGTAGAGTTGGTGAAGTGCAAAATGACCACAGCTTCTGCTTGGACATCAACAAAAAGCAAGCACTTCCAAACGCTACTCACCAAGGTAGGTGTGCATCAAGACCTTCATGCACGCTAAGAAAGGAATCTTTGTCAAACCTGCCGAGTAAACTTCGGCTATGTTTACAGCCAAAACGAATTGGTTTCTATTTTGGATTTCCTACGGAGCAAACCGAGTCTGGAGTGAGCATGAAATCCTAGGCGTACAAAAACAGGGGCAGTCCTAACTAGATCCTGGAGGGGGCTAATTTTGGCAGACTTTGAAAAGTGCTGTGGTAGGATTTTTATAATGAAGTAGGTCACCTTCACTTCTTCTTTGGCCTGGTCCACTTCGGGAGACTTTTCCTTGAATTTAGCAGAGATGGCTTTGAGTTTCTCCGAGACGTCTTGGATTCTGGAGTTCAAGTCGTCTTTTATGTCTCGGGTTTTTTGGATGTCTCTCTCTTTTGATAGAAGCTAGAATGCATGAAGGCAGCAAATGAAAAGTCATCCTGTGCACCAATGACGACAAACAACAAAGCACCTGATCCTCAATGGCCCCCAAAGCAAGCGAGACCTCAGCCAGCTGCATGGAGATTTCCGAGGGCAGGATGGTGTAAAGATCCAGGTACTTGCTCTGTTGCCGCTCGGCTAATTTGTCAACATTCTGACGATAAGTGATCATGTCTCCGTGTACCGCCTGAGTGGGTGGAAACACGGGATGCTCATGTGCCTGCAAACTCTGGGAGCTTGTGCGTGTCTCCAGGCATACCTCCAGTTCCTGAAGTAGAGCATCAATGTCTGGCGTGGGGTTGAAGAGAAGCTCTCTGGTCTCCTGGATCCATGCCTTCATAACGCTGAGTTCACGCTCGACTTCTTCTCTGTCCCTCAGCTCTAGAGCCACCTGAGCTCGCTTGGTCCTGGACTGTGTCAGGAGGCTGCAGACAAAAAGGACAGTCAACATCTCACATCTCATACGACTTCAGGGTCTCGGTACCTCTCCATTTGGTCCTGCACAGTTCTGATCTCCTTCAGGCTGGGTAGCTCATCCTGTTCGCTGGTGGGTGAAGGGACCTCCACGTCGTGCATCAGGCTAAGGGCGTACTGGCGCAGCAGCGTGAGTGACGACAGCTCTCTCTCCACGTCTTGGCTCAGCTGGTCATGTTGCTCCATCAGAGATTGCAGGGTGGACTTGGAGGCCTTCTCCACTGCGCTGTCTGGCACCCGGCCTCTGAGCTCGTCGGCAACTGCCCTCACCTTCATCATCTTCGACGGAGTGACAACCATGAGATTCGTAAATTTGGCTGTCAGATAATAATCCCGGTGCTGTACCTTCTCCCTGAACGTCCTCCACTCCTGCGCCGTGTCCTCCAGAACTCGCTCCTGTCCACGGGCAACAGTGCGGAGTCGGGTCCAGCGCTGCCATACGGTGGTCATGGAGCGACTGATGGTGGCCTTGCTGGCATCGCTGCCCACCTGCTCCAGCTGAGCCGCCTGCTCCTCCAGACCACTCAGCTTCTCTTGGAAGCCGTTGACGAGTGAGACCAGGGTCTACACCAAAAGGAACGTGGATAAACTACAACGCTGTCCCGCTCCGTATAAGCACCTACCCATTTTTCCCACCTGGTGGCTACGTAACTTGTCCTCGGCTTCTTGGCTTGTTGCTGCTTTGGCGGTAGAAAACTGAGTCAGCTTCTTCTCAGCTTGGTTCATAATCTCGATCACAGTCTGCCTTGCCTCCTGGTAGGACTTCCACTGAGCCACACAGCTAAGGACAAACATGCAAGAGTTACATCAAAATCCCCAAATATGTCCTTCTTAAAATAGAACATTAATAAATAGTTTTTGAATAGATATGTTAACGTAATATATTTTTTAAAATACATACAATCTAAAAAACACCATAAATGCATTAATTAAAGGCTCTATTCAATTAACTTCAGAGCCTCATCCTCTACAAAAGCAAATCTCTAATTAACAGCTGTGGCTGTAGGCAACCTCCTGATGTAGTGTTTTTTTTTAAATAAACTCCACAAGAACGAGACGCGACAGGAACTTTTAGAAAAGACAAGTTAATGACCAAATATGACTGGACAAACAAACATCTCAGGGCAGTGGTTCCCACACTTTTTACAGTCGGGTACCCCTTCAGACAGTTCGGGTACCCCCTGCCCGACACTTAAAAACATACACTTAAAAAAAAAATCTTAATTGGCCTGAAATATTGGAAATCATTAATTATTAAATTAATTTTAATCCTGCACCCAAATAATGATAATACATAGACATAGAAAATGGATGGACGGAATTCCTTTTAATGTAATTCCGGATCAAAAATGTGCAAACTGATAAATGTAACCAGCCTACATATCTTGTATTTCACTTGATTGTTTTGTTTGCGTTCTTTTGTTTGAAAGACTTGAACTTGTGCGTCACTTCTTTTGCCCGCTCACGATGGCTGGTTTAAGTCTGCATATTTATTTCATACCAAATTGAAGGGAAATATTAACAATTACAATAAAGCAGCATCCAAAGTAAAAAAGAAAAATACAACCAACGACAACGCTCCCTCCCAGGGACAGGTATTCGCCGCTGCATTAGGCGCTAATTGTTTTCCTGTTACAATTTTTGCACCGCACTTTGCAAACCTGGGTCTCAGTAAGTACTCGGGACGAGGGCTCTTCATCCTCATGTGTACTTTTTTTCCAGCTGGGAAAACTGGATGCTTGAGGTGGGCAACTTCCATTTCATTTATGAATGATGGTTAATGCATAATTAATTAATTAGTTAATTATCACAAGCCTTTTTTTTTCTGAACGAGAAATCATGTCACGTTTTAATCTGGCAAGATCTTTGGGCCACCTGTCAGTCAGGGGCTCTTGAATAGGTCCTGACTTTTCCCTCTTACGCGGCACCGCTGGCAAATACCGTTTACTTTAAAAAATGTATAATTCATCCATGTGTGGTATCGATATCATGCAATTTCACTCACGCATGATGGTATCGGAACTGACAGCATACAACCCCGATCGGAGCATCCATAAACATTAGTGGTCAGCATTCAACAGCTTTATCTAGCTCTGCGAGTACTCTAAACAACTATGCTACTCTGCGGTGTATTCATTACACATTTAATTCTGGCTAAGCACTTCACTCCATTCCATTCTCCTCCGCTTATCCGGGTCCGGGTCGCGGCGGCAGCAGTTTGAGTAGGGAAGTCCAGACATCCCGGTGTCCGGCAACCTCTTCCAGCTCCACCGGGAGGACACCAAGGCAATCCCAGGCCAGCTGTGAGACATAGTCCCTCCAGCGTGTCCTAGGTCTTCTCCGGGGGCCTTCTCCCGACCGGGCATGCCCGAAACACCTCACCAGGGAGGCGCCCGGGAGGCATCCGGACTAGATGCCCGAGCCACCTCAACTGGCTCCTCTCGATGTGAAGGAGCAGCGGCTCTACTCTGAGCTCCTCCCGGATGGCCGAGCTCCTCACCCTATCTCTTAGGGTGAGTCCAGCCACCCTACGAAGGAAACTCATTTCCGCCGCTTGTATCCGCGATCTCATTCTTTCGGTCATGACCCATAACTCATGACCATAGGTGAGGGTGGGAACGTAGATCGATCGGTAAACAGAGAGCTTTGCCTTCCGGCTCAGCTCTCTCTTCACCACGACGGTCCGGTACAGCGACCGCATTACTGCAGATGCTGCACCGATCCGTCTGTCGATCTCACGCTCCAACCTTCCCTCACTCGTGAACAAGAACCCGAGATACTTGAACTCCTCCACCTGAGGCAAGACCTCACTCCCAACCCGGAGGGTACAGTCCACCCGTTTCCGACTGAGAACCATGGCCTCGGATTTGGAGGTGCTGAGTCTCATCCCAGAAGCTTCACACTCAGCTGCAAACCGCTCCAGTAAACGCTGAAGGTCACAGCCTGATGAGGCCATAAGGACCACATCGTCTGCAAATAGCAGAGACGAGATCCTAAGGTCACCAAGCTGGACTCCCTCAACACCTTGACTGCGCCTAGAAATTCTGTCCATGAAGATTATGAACAGAATCGGTGACAAAGGGCAGCCTTGGCGGAGGCCAACGTTCACCGGAAACAAGCTCGACTTACTGCTGGCAATGCGAACCAGGCTCCTGCTTCGATTGTACAAGGACCGAATGGCACGTAGTAGCGGACCACCAATCCCGTACTCCCGGAGCACCCCCCACAGGACACCACGAGGGACACGGTCGAATGCCTTTTCCAGGTCTACAAAGCACATGTAGACAGGTTGGGCAAACTCTCAACCACATACCCTCCAGTACCCTTGCAAAGGTGTAGAGCTGGTCCATTGTTCCGCAACCGGGACGAAAACCACATTGCACCTCCTGTAACCAAGGTCTCCAGCAACCTGGAATAGACTTTCCCGGGAAGGCTGAGTGTGATCCCCCTGTAGTTGGAACACACCCTCCGGTCACCTTTTTTAAAAATGGGGACCACCACCCCGGTCTGCCAATCCAGAGGTACTGTTCCCGACTTCCATACTGTCCGCTTACGTGTAACTTTACCGCTATTACACCATTAGTTCTGTTGCTTCTGTGTTGTACCATGTGATCAAAGAGAGTAACATTTTTTCTTCACAGGATAAGCGGTACAGAAAATGAATGAATGATGACTTTTTCATGCACTCCAAATTTTTAATTTTCACCTGCTTCCAATTGACACCTTGTTCTCGTGAATTAGCCTATTAGCTACATAAATTCCCAGCAAAAATGTTGCATTTCCGCTTACCTTTGAAGGACATCTTGATGACACTGTAGCTGATCCCGGACCTCCAATCCTCTCTGCTTGGCCGACTCCACGCTCACCCGCAGCTGGCTTTGGGCCGTGGGGTTGACCAGGTTCTCCAGCTGGGGCAGGAAGGTCTCCAGCTCCTCCAGATGGATGAGGAACTCCTGCTCGGTGGCCATGATACCTCCCTGCCGCCTCAGACACTCCTCGTAGTTCTCCACATCCACTCCCAAGCTGGCCTCCTGCAGAAAGGACACGGCATCCTCCAGCCATTCGCAGGCCGCCTGCATCCTGAAGTGGTACTTCTGGCACAGCAGTAGGGCCTGCTCCAAGGTTACCTTCACACAAAAGTAAAAACAGCTCCTTGGATATGACAATCATAAAGAGACTGCAAATAAGACGAGCGATACCTGTCTGGAATTTAGTTGCTTCAAAACGTCCGCCTGCAGCTTGGCCATTTTTTCAACGCTCGTGTCCACGTGTGTCGGTACCAGCTCATTGGCGCTGGTATACTTCTGTTTCTCCCTGCTGCTCAGGGCGGTCACAATCCTGAGTCTCGACTGAACCTCCTCCTGCATTATTTGCTGCTTTCTGATCTCCTCCTGCACCTTCTCGACACGCATGTCTACCATCACAGCGGACCCCAGCTCGGCCTGCACCTGCTGAAGCCAGGCCAGGGTCCTTTGCATTTCCGACTCAAAGTCTTTGCTCTGAACAAAGCGGTTCTCGCACTCCTCAATCAGGTCTCCGACTGCAGCCTGCAAGGATCGCAGCTCCTCCTGCCACAGGACCACTTGCTCCTTGGAGGCGTTGTGGGCTGTTTGGTCTACACGCGGCGCCAGGGAGTCCATCTGCTCCATGAGCTTGGATAAGTGCAAGTTGGCGCTCTGAAGGCTTCCTGCAAGAGCATGGTAGTTTTTCAGTCTCTCCTCTGCTGACTGAGTCTCAGCGCTGACCTTCACCAGCTGCTCCTTGGTGGCCTTCAACTCTGAGTCCACCTGCATGGCCATTGCCTTCTGGTCCTCGAATGACTCCAGGGTTTCATCCAGGTGCTCAACTTTCTGCTCAACCAGCCTCTTCAGGCCGTTGTAGAGGCTTGTGAGCTGGGTCATTTCCTCGGGGCACCAGGGTTGCCCCGTGCTGCGGAAGCCTTCCTTCTTCTGGTTGAGTTCACTCACACCAAGACCCAGACTACTGAGATCAACTTGGATGGCTTTGTAATCGCTCTGCAGCCTGAGCACCTCTTCGGTTTGCAGGCCCACAGGCTCCGTTCCCAAGTGGTTAATCTGATCCTCAAGCTCCTCCAGGGCTTTGTGAGTGACGTCTATGAAAGAGGTGTACTCGTTCCTGGTGAAGATGGCCTGCTGGATTTTCTCCTGTTTCTCTTTAGCCAAAGTTAGAATGTTGTTATACTGCTGCGGAAGGGTGTTCAGTTTTTCATCCAGGTAGCAGTGGTCCACTTCGTTGAGAGTAGGTAGAATCTCCTGGCCTGCTCGTTGCACGGTCAAGAGAAGGTTTTCATACTCCACTGCCTGCTCCACTATATGCTGATACTTCAGCAGCTGCGCCTCTAGTTCAGCAGTGCCAACCATGAGGTTAATTTCTGGAAATGTGACGATGTCTGCTTGTTTGATCCACTGGCATATTTTTTCTAGATCGTTCTTGAAGTACTTCCGGGAGACTAGCAGCTTCTCGAGTTCTTGCAATTTCTGGCCACACCTGTGCAGAGTTTTATCAAAGTTGTTTTGCAACTCTTGTAGCTTGCTGAGGATCTCGTTCCTCTCGTCCTCGTTGGCATCCCTCATCTGGTCCCGGCCCTGTGACCACAAGGACGTCAACTCGCTCTGGTAGGCTTTCAGGCTACTTTGAATGTTCCGGCACGTTCGCACCTGCTTGGCTAGGTCATCAGGTAACAAAGCAACATACTCCTCGGCCTGGGCCTTCTTCTCATTCTGCTGGACCCAGGAAATAGACTGGTTCACGGCCATCAGAAACTGAGTCCTCTCAGTGAATGCCTTGCTGAGGTGTTTCCTGCGTTGCACCACTTTAACACTCAAGGATTCCACCTCTGATTGTGTTTGGAAAATGAGTTGCTGCAGGCACTGACGTTCGCTTAGACCCAGGCGGGCCAGAACCCTGTCGGCGTCGGTCATGGCTTGGGCCAACAGGAGCTGCTTGGCCTCCAACTCGCTGCAAATACTCAAGTGGTCAAAGAGGAAACTCTGAGCCAGCTCTGGAGGGGGACTCATCTTCATAGCCTCGGACAAGGCGGGGCGCTGCTCCTCTGCCCAATCCCGAGCTTCCCTCAGTCGAGTCTCCACCTGGCCCATCTCCTCCAAGGTCACCACTGAGTCCTGGATTTTCCTTTCAATTAGGTTTTGCATCTGAGACCAGCGCTGCTCAAAGTGGCTGATTTGCTCTTTGACCAGCTCTTTGTCGTCCAGGTTCAAGCGCTCCATGACTTTTTGTTTATGGTCCTTCAGGTTCTCCAACGTGCTCTTCTGGCCTTCAAGTTCTACCGACAGCTTGCGTAGTGCCTCCAAGTGCTGAGAAGAACTTTCCGCATCGGTTCTGCAGCGCAAAATAAAGACAAATTAATTGAGCCGCAAAATGACTCAATAAAGTTTTGAAAATTATTCATCATGATAATGGTAAACTATGTCTAAAACATGCCCACTTTTACTGTGTTGTATCAACAAAACCATAAATGACAAGGAAATATTATATATATATATATATTTTTTTTTGCACAAACTGGCAAGTGAGGTTTTTATTATTATTTTAGCCTTTTTATCAATTATAATGGCACGATCTCGGCCCAATATGAGGAGTTATGACATCGCACGGGTAAATTTAACAGTGCAAAAAAGCTCTGCTATCCAGTGGTGTCAACTTGCGTCACAATTCTGATGTCTTTGTTTTTGCCCTGTGGGGTTCCACAGGGCATTCAATCGATGGCAAATGGACTGTTCAGGTTGTCAAGACGTTTCACCTGGCATTTTAGCCGACTTCATCAGTTCATACTCAAAGACTGGGTGGGACTCACACCAGTCAAACTAGACAGGACAGCTCCAGTCTGAGAGCCTGGTGACACCACCCAAACGACCATTGTCGGAGGGGTCCATGACCATCATTACTCCTGAATGGGATTCCAACAAAGGATCATACCACCCGAACAACCATCGTTGGCGGGCAGAGGCCCCACTCCATTGTATCTGTCACTTTTCACCACTAAAAAGCCAACCCTATCTGTCTGGACCGGCCTCCTCTTTAGAGGTTAAAGAGATTGGATCTTGCACCAGGCTCTCAGACTAGAGCTATCCAAGGTAGTCGGACTGGTGTGCGTCCCACTAAGTCTTTCAGCCTGAACTAGACTGGAACTAGAATTCTCTACTGGTTAGCGCGACAACACTTGAGTTTTCTGTGTGTATCCGCAGGCGCTCAGAGTAGGTTGCAAAAAAAAAGTACTATACTTGAGGTTTGTGTTATTGACCTCGCGGGTAATGACTCATGGCAACAATGTTTCTCATGTGAGCACACCTGGCTAGATTGTCCCACTCTTTGGACACCTTCTCAAACATCACTTCCACTGCAGCAATGCAGTCGTGGTACTCTTTGGACCTCTGCAAATCCTCCTGCTGCTGACTCTGCAGCCTGCTGGCCTGGTGGCACAGGTCCAGCCAGGAGTGACTCAGACGGTCCAGCTCTGCATGCTCTGGGGAGTCCTGGCCAGGAGAAAGCTTGCTGACTTTCTCTGTGATCCTGGTCAGGACGCTTTGCTTGGACTGGAGCTGCTGGCTGCATTCCTGCACGTTTTGATAGCAGCATTAGCAAATATCCTTGACAGGTTTTAGGTAAACGGCATGCATAGATCTTTGGGGAAACTTCCGCCTACCTTGGCTTGGGACAGCATGTTTTGAGCTATCTTGGTCTCTAACTCTGCAGGTCTTCTGGACAGAGTGAGGAGCTGATGTTCCATATCTTGGAACAAGCTTGTCAGGTCTTGCTTCTGCTCCTTGATCTCCCTCCAGCCCTCTGACAGCTCCTGAGCACCCGACATCCTCTCCTCGATCTGCAAAAACAAAAGAATGTGCATGATGAACACGTCCAGCTGGTTTCTGGATCATGACCCCTAACTTACAGTCAGCTTGACCCTCTGAACGTCCGCGGCTGTCACTCTAACTGCGTCGTCAGACAGGTCGCACACTGAACACACCAGGTCTAAGTAGGTGCTGGCCTGCTCCTGAAGGGCCCGGTAGTGCTTCACCTGAGAAACAAATCACGTCACCATCGGCCAAACATTCCGTTACGGCAGCACCAATACCTGTTTCAGCGCCTCCTGCAGACCAGACGGGGCATGCTGGTTTAGCTGAAGTTCCTCCTGGACGGCGGTGAGCCATGTCTGGCTTTGCTGGAGAGTGTCCTGGTGGTTGACGTGTTTCTGCAACTCTCGGTCCAGACTTTGGTGCACCTGTTAGCAAAATGTGGTGAAAGCTTCGATTGTTGCAATTCCGTCCATCTTTCCGCTCACCCGCTGGGCTGTGCTGCATATGGCTGAGTAGCTGTCCCTGGTTCCCTGCTGATGAGCTTGGACCTGCTGGCTGATCTTTGCCTGAACTTGGTCGGCGCAGCCGGCGACCAGATCGTCTCCTTTCTGCTGCAGGCTTGTGAGACGTTCTTCAAAACCTGCGATTTCCTCCATTATGGCCTAGAGTAACAGAAATGCCTGCACGGTCAAAACGCCAAAAACATCCACCACGCCACTTGCAAATAAATGTGCACGTGAAAGTGCATGTTAATTATCGGCCCAGTAATTACTGATATGACAAACTTAAAAATACGATAAAAGTACATACAATCCATCTATCCATCCAACGACAAAAAAAGGCTCCAATGAGGCCAGATTGCCTGTGCTGTGAAGGAGAGCAAATCAAGCGCGCCTTTTTTCTCCCCCTGCCGGTGACGCTAACGGCCTGTTGTAACTTCCCCTGAGCTCACAAGTACACAAATATTCACTTTAGGAGGAAGGACATTGCATTCAAATGCTCTGCGATGAAGGAAAAAAAAAAAACCCACAAAAAACCTTATCAGCCGCCTGAAACGCCAGCACCACAGCTTTTCCAAAAGTGCAAAAGGTTTGCCAGAGACCTCTACAGCGTCACACCGGCTGCCCGAAGCACGTTTTCTGAATACGGTGCACCTTGCTGGGCTCCTCCCACTCCGTGCTCAGGTTCTTCTGACAGTAGTGATGCGGTGGTGATGTCATGACGTTTGATAGGACATTCAGTGTGAAATCCTCATTTCTTACCGCCGGGTGTGCACGAGCTACACTTACAACTAAATGAAAAAAACGGAGATACCAAAATGTGACTGCAATTGGCTGGCAACCAGTCCAGCATGTAACCTGCTCCCCCAAAGTCAGCGGGATAGGCTCCAGGAGACCCCCTAGTATGGACAAGCGGCATAGAAAATGGGTGCTTACTGGTAATCTGTACCATATCAGTCCTGAGAAGCAGAAAGTTATCACTTTGGCTTTGACCAAACATTCTGTTCATCTCTACTTGTGATATATAAAATGCACCTCACAGGACCAGGAGAACTTGGAAAAGAAGTGCGACTTATACACTGGAAAATTGTGCGATTTGATTTCCTGTGGGCACTTTTTGGATTTTGTGGGATCTTGGCTTAGAAAAAAATGCCAAAAAGGGAGGATCCGGGGTATTAAGAAAGCTCGATCCGATTGCCAATTAAGGTGAGAGGAGCATTGCACACACATGTGTCTCCTGGGATGAGGTCACCTTGTGGCGTGCGAGTTGCTGGGTGGCTATCTCCATACTGCTGGTCTGTATGGATTCCGAGCTGACAAGCCGACTGGACATTTGCAGGAGCCATTTCTCCACCTCCTGCAGTTCACTGTTGTAGTCCTCATGCTCCTTCACCCACTCCCCAAGATTCTGGACCTGCGTCTGAAAAGCCATGAAGGTTCAACACCGACTTAATACTGGCTTTCCAAAGTCACCCCACCTTAGCCAGCGAGCAGAGCTCCAGGAAGTCGGCCTTCAGCGTGTTCATGTTGTTGTTAATGATGGGGTCGTGGACCGTGTCTAGCAGGGCTTGGCCTTTCTCCAGCACTGATTTCACAGCCGACTCGTGAGACTGAACCACCTGCTGGATGGTCTGCAAATGGCGCGCACATGGTCTAGTCCTGTCACTGCTTTTGAGGAGTAGCAGAGGTGAGGTCACGTACCTTGTATTTAGCAAGCTGGGCCTTCTTCTGGTAGAGCTCAGCTTTGGGCTCCATGCTGGACGCCAACAGGCTCTTGGTCTCAAGCATCCACTGGGCTTGAGCCTTGTATTTATCTGCAAAGTCTTTGCAGAGCGAGATGCACTTTTCTAGAGAGCTTTGCTGCGAGCGCAGAGCTGCCACCAGGTTCTCCAACTGGGCCAGCTGGCTGTCCACGTCCTCCCTCAGCTGCTCTGCTTCGGCTTCCTCCAGGAAGACCTGGGCTCGTTCGCTCTTCTCTCTCACTGTCTTCAGATGGGCATGACCCAGCTCCACGTCCGCCTGAAGAGCCTGCCGACAACCCACTCATCTTTTCACTTCCATGCTCAGAAACCTGATCAAAAAGGACCCACCTCGATCTTCTTCATCTTTCTCTCCATGGCAAAGCGGTCCACCGTGTCGGTGCTGGTCGCCACAGAGTGGAGGCTGTTCTGAGCCACACTGAGCCAGTCTGAGAAGGTGCTGAAGACACAATGGGCCTCCTCGATGCAGGACACCTCTTCCTGCAGCTGTTTGATTGTCTCCTGTGAGCACCAGAAGACAAGTCAGTTGCAAAGCCATGGCGGTAAGCACAGTGGAGATGACTGGCCCTTAAAGGTTACCAGCAAGTGGAGGAGTAGGGCGTGGTAGCGGGCTGTGATCTGGGTGGCTCTGCTGCTGATGCGGCAGCTAACGTGGGTCTCATCTAGAACCTGCTGAGCCAAAACGCCGAGGCCTTCCATCTCGTCTTGATAAACCAGCACCTCCTCTTGCCACGTCTGAGCAAAAGAAGGAACATCAGCAATGTATGATGGATGACTGGACGCCGTGACGAGTCTGACCTTTATCAGCTGGAGCTGAGCGTCTTTGGTGGCACGGTCGGAGCGGCGGTGTTTTCGCAGTTGCGCTTTGGCCTCCATACCCTTAAGCCAGCTGTCCAGGCGCTGGAACTTCTGCTCCATCTGTCGGAGTTTGGCCAAGGCGCTGTTGAGCTGCGCCCTTGTGTCGGCCAGTCGGGCCTGGTACATCTTCCAGTCCTGCTGTAGGGTCTCCAGAGCTCGGTCTTCCGTTTGAGGCAGCCCCCAGGGACTGACCAGCTCTCGGGTGACCAGCAAGGTGTTGAGCAGAGCCTGGCCCTCGGTGCAGCGCAGCTGGAGCTCCTGTGTTTGCGCAGACGTTATTCATCATGTCCAACAACATTAGAGCAGCGGTCCTTCATGATTCTCAGACCTGAAGCTTCTGGAGCATCTCCTCCAGCATGTCAGCATCCCCCTCCAGCGGCGTGTAGCAGCCCAGCTTCTCCTGCTCCAGTTCCAGCCACTCTTGAAAGGCATGGATGCCCTGCTGGTAGTCCTGGTGGGCTTTTACCAGCTCCTCCACTTTGCCTACAGCCCCCTGAGGTCAAACGGCCACAGTATTTCCTGTCCTTTGATATGTCTGTAAACCGTATTTCAGGACAGGTTTGTTACCGCGGCGCTGTCTCTGATGGTGCTGTAGCGCTCTTGCAGGTCCAACAGTTCCAGCTGAGTGACGTAGTTCTCAGCTACACTTGCGCTCTTTGCCACGATGGTGGCCAGCAGGGCGTCGTGACTGAGCACTTCCTCGTACAGCAGCTGCAAAAAGATGAGAAGGCATATGTACAGTAAACGTCTTTTAATATTAATGGTGAAAATGAGGTAACCCTCCGTTTAATCCACGTTTCCCCCGACAAATCAATCTATTAGTAATATTAATAGTGCCATAATTATGGAAGCAGCCCAACAAAGCATACCAAAGAGAAGAAGTATGTAAGAGAAAAAATTGTACCACGGTGGACACAAGGATGTACAGAAGCAATAAAATACAGAATACAGGGTTCTGAACTTTTAAAAGAACACTACATTTTCAAGTTATGTTAGAATATTTCAAACCACAAGGTAGTGTAAGATTTGTATTAAAAAAGACAAAAGGGCACCTTTGGAGGAAGTATTGCGCCTCTATGGACAGAACTACACCGTTAGCACAGTTATGGGGAATGGTCAAGAAAATCCATCCATCTTCTTCCGCAAGGTCGGGTCGCGGGGGCAGCAGCCTAAGCAGGGAAGCCCAGACTATTTTCTCCCCGGCCACTTCGTCCAGCTCCTCCCGGCGGATCCAGAGGCGTCCCCGAGGCCGCCTTCAGGTCGGACGTGCCCCGAACACCTCCCCGGGGAGGCGTTCAGGAGGCGTCCTAACCAGATGCCCGAGCCACCTCATCTGGCTCCTCTCAATGCGGAGGAGCATCGGTTCTACTCCGAGTCCCTCCCGGATGACAGTGATTCTCAGCCTATCTCCCTGCGGAGGAAACTCATTTCGGCCGCTTGTACCCACAATCTTGTCCTTTCGGTCACTACCCAAAGGAACGCAGATCCACCGGTAAATTGAGAGGTTTCGACTCAGCTCCCTCAGTCCAAAATAGATCGTACTTAAACTCCTCCATTTAAACTTCTCACATTCCCGACCCAGAGATGGTACTCCACCCGCTTCTGGGCAAGACCAATGGACTCTGACTTGAAGGTGCTGATTGTCAAACCAGCCCCTGCGAACCGATCCTCGATGATGGCTCGATGAAGCCAACAGGACCACATCGTGACTACCCAAAGTTCACGACCATAGGCAGGGGTAGGAACGTAGGACGACTGGTGAATCGAGAGCTTTGTCTTTTGGCTCAGCTTCCTCGTCACCACAACGGACCGATGCATCACTGCAGACCGTGCACCCGTCCGTCGGTCCATCTCAGCTTTCCCTCCACTTCCACTTGGGGCAGGATCTCATCCCCGACCCGGAAATGGCACTCAACCATTTTCTGGGTTTGATTTGGACTCGGAGGTGCTGCTTCTCATCCCAGCCGCTTCAAACTCAGCTGCGACCCAATCCGGCGAGAGTTGAAGGTCACGGCTTGACAAAGCCGACAGTACCACATCATCCGCAAAAAGCAGAGACCCAAACCTTTTCATTGTTTTCTGAAAAACACCCTAACTGTATGCCCGCGGGGTTGCACTGTATATATCTACAATTGGTGAGTAATTATCTATAAATATGTATATGTATATGTATGTATATAACTGTATGATCAATGATGCATGTTTTGAACAGTTTTCAAACACAGGCCAGCCTATTGAATCTTATGAAATGTAAATAAAGGACGTGCAAATCATTACTAAAATATGGCATGATATCATTTTTTAGAACGTGCTAAAGATTGCGATCCCACAAGTGATGTCTGTCAGGTTGGATTTTCCAGGGGACTTATCACCTTGGTCCTGCTGAGGTTGGCTGTTTTGTCTCGCATCTCGGGGTACTGCTTACAAGCCGGGTCCAGGTTCTCCTCCACGTTCTCCAGCCAGCTCACAAACTGCCGCACGTCCTCCTGGTAACTGGTCCACTGGGACAGAGAAGCTTCCAGTTGGCTGTTGGTTTAGAGGAGTTTTATGTTCCCACCAAAGATAATACAAACAAAAGAAGAGCAGGCTGAGGTGCAGACTGCTTGCCTTTTGCATTGAATGCAGGCAGAGAGTAGGGCATCCCACGAGTCCTTCAGCTCCTGTATCTGCTCTTGGACCATGGCCAAGCCGTTTGCTGAGGTGTTCCTCTGAACCGCTTCTCCTCTGGTGATCAGCATCTTCAGCTGGATCTCCTTCTCTTGGCGGGCGGTCAGCAAAGCCTGAAAGGTAAAAATCCCAAACCGTTAGCAAGCCGCTAAAGTCATCTAGCCACTGGATCCCACCTCCAGCTTGATCATCCGGCTGTCCAGGACGTTTTTGTCGGCAGTGGGGGAGCAGTACGTCTGCAGCATGTGGCTGGTGTCTGCCACCCAGTTCTGCAGCTCCTTCAAGCCGTGGGTGAAAAGCTTGTGCTCCGTCACAATGCGGTCGATTCTGGATGCCTTCTCCTGTCAGTCCGGGAAGATGTCTCATTATTAACACATCTAGTTCTACGGACCGGTCTAATCTCCAGACCTACACGGATGCCCCTGCCTCTTGTCCGGCACCACCCGGAGACAAGTTGGCAGTAGTTACTGTACCTTGGTCAGGTTGGTTAAAGCAAGGAACTGAGCAGATAGCAGAGAGACGCGGTGCACAAAACTCTTGCCGGCAGCGTGCTCATCCAACAGCCGCTGGGCCTTCTCTTTCAGCCTGCCCAGCTGGACTTGGTGGGAGGATAGATCCTCCAGCACAGACTGGAACAGCACAAGCACCTTCATCAACACCGAGCTCACCGGCCGTCGACCCGGAAGGTAAAGTGTCATAATTTGGGTTCTTTTTCATTGTTTTTTCGACATTCATGCACATGTATAGAAAATATCCGGTCCCGCGGTACCGGGCTGCGGACCACTTCATGCTGGGTCGCTTGATGACCCAAGTCTGAACGAGCTTTTATTTTGAAAAACGAGTGGAGCATTTGGAAAGAAAAACAACAGGAGGAGGCGTATATAAAGCGGGCCATGCATTGGACACCCCCCGGTATGCAACACGGAAGAAAAGGAAAGCAGAATGTGCTGGAAGGCCGGATAGATTATTTGAGGAGAAGGATCAGAGACACGGAAGCTAGCGTGAGTTAGTGGCGAGGGAAGTGTCCAGAAGGAATGATGATCCGGAGTGAAGATGAATCCTGTCCTTCTAAGGGTGCCTACTTGAAGTCTGTGGAGCTCCATCTTCTTGGCGTCGAGGTCGTGAAGCCGCGTGCTGCTCTCTTGCACGGCCAGCTCGCCGGCGTTCAGCCACTCCTGGAGAGGCTCGGCGTTGGCTTCAAAGTCCTTCATCTGAGACACCAGGTTCTGAAGCAAACAACGTGTCTTCTGTCAGAACGCCATATTAGTTTTTCCACGGGAATCGAGTTCAAGCGGTCGCTGCTCGCAATCGACCGAAAACAAGACTAGAAATAATCCACAAAGTGGGATCAATTTGGTAGACCTGACAAGGATGTCCCTAGGCCGAGTAAAAGGATCATCTCTGCTTACTTGGAGGTTTATCTCTCTGCAGTGAAGATTGGACATGATGTTGTTCCACTCCTCTCCAGCGTGGCTGCTCTTTGTCCGAATGGAATCCACTTTATCTTTGGACGCCACGGCAGAGAGAAGCTCACCATTGAAGACCACGGCGTTGAGCTTGGACTGGCCGTCTTCTCTGTCGCTTAGGAACTCCTGGGGAAAAACAAGAAGAGATACATCCTCCCAGTACTGTGTTCTGTACCTATCCAACGTTGGTCATCTATCTCAACCGGTACCTGAATCTTCTGCAAGCTGGACGAAGCCTCAGTGAGATTGTGGGGTGCGTCAAAGCATTTGGCTGTATTGATCTTAGCGTTGACCAGCCACTGCTGGAAGTCCCTGTAGGCCGAGTAGAACCTCTGCTCCTGCAGCTTTTCTTTGCTCTGGCAGGTCCTGGCAGCTTGCAGACTCAGACTGGAAGCAAAGCAAGAGAAAGTTGCATTGTGACTGTCTGACAGACTCCAGGTGCTCCTACCTGTTGTATTCCTTCATGAGGGCGGACACTCTGTCAGACTGGCTGGTCATGTCTCTGGAGAAGCGGCACAGATCATTCAGCTGACTTTTCAGATCATCACACATGGGCTCAGCTTTGACCAGCTCCTCCAACGTGTCCTGGAAGTCGAGAGCAGTTGGTCATGCAGGTGTAAGTGGAAGAAGCATCTCTGTGCGCTTTTACCTTTGCAATCCGCCAACCTGCGACACCCTCCTCTCCGTCAGCTTTGCCCTCTGCCTGAGCGAGTCTAAGGTGCCAGTCCTGCAGCCTAGAACTCAGGTTCTGCATGTCTTGTTCCAGTTGTGCGGACAGACTGCTGAACTCCTGCTCCGAGCTGGTCATCTGAGAGAGGGCGGCCTCCAGACTGGCTCTCGTCTGAAGTGCCCCCCGTTCCCACTGTTCCCAGCTGGACAAGAGAGCCGCTTCCTCGCGTTCCAAAGCCTCGTAGCCTCCTGAGCTGGTGTGGTCTCTTGCTGCCGCTCCACATCTCTGGACCCGACTGAGCCTTTCTCGTCCTCGCTGCTTACAGTCAAGCAGCTCCTGGAAAGTCCAAAACACCACCATTCAACTCACTCCACTTGTGGACAGTATCTCTAACTCAAAAAGTCCTACTCACCTGGACTTTGGAGAGCTTTTTTTTAATGGAAGCCGAGTCTCCTGACAGGTCGGACCATCGCTGGAGTTCCTCCTTGGCTGAGATGAGCCAGTCATTGAAGTCTCTGACGGAATCCAGGTACTGCTCATGCTCCGACACGATGCTTTGCATGGACTGTATTTTACCCTTTGGGAAAGGAAAAGTGCACATGAATATCAAGAGTGAACATCTCAAGCTTGCCATCAAATCACCTTGACCACAGCTGAGATATCAGCAAAGTGCGCGTTGAGCTCGGCCCTCGACTCCGGTCCAAATGCCTGGTCTGCACATTTCTCATACAACTCCACAGCCTTGTCTGTGAGCTGGGACAGTGCGGCCGCATGAGCGTCCACATCCGCCTGGATGGCCCTGAGGCGCTCCAGCAAGGTGGACTTCTCCCTGAGGCCGGGCTGCTGCAGCACAGTCGTGCCCAGCTCCCGCTCCACTGACTCCATCCACTGCTGGATCTGGTTCTTGCTCTCCTGGAAGCTGCTCCACTGGGCCACCGTCCATTCCAGGCGACTGAGGGGAAGGATTTGATCCAAAGTAGGGGTTAGTGACTCACACAACTGGGGGCGTACCCACACTCTGACATTCCAAACTTTAGAGGGCATAGAAAGGCGAATTTTCCCGAATGCATCCAAAGTAGATTTTAAGAGTTTTAATGGAAATAAACAATTAGAAACTGGTTTCAAAGCCCTTTGTCGTGTTTTTACAGAGCAATTGCAATCAAAAGATACCCTAGCAGACAAACTTGTGTTGTCCGACGCACTCGGAATGATCGGGATCGCTGGACAATTGCTGACAAATGACGTCAGATCTGCCACGGACAAATTCCTCGAATTCCTCCTCTCTTCCATGACTGGAGAATAGTCAGAACAACACACTGAAATTGTCCCCAAGGTTTGTGGAGCACACCGCTTGTCACTTAAGAAAAATAAATTGGTAAATGGCCACACGGTGGATGAGTGGGTCGCACGTTGGCCTCACAGTCTGGAGGTACAGGGTTCGAATCTCTGTTGGGCATCTCTGTGTGGAGTTTGCGTGGGTTTTCTCCGGGTACCCCGCTTTCCTCCCACATTCCAAAAACATGCATGTTAGCTTCATTGGCCACTCTAAATTCTCCATTAGAGTGTGAATGTTTGTCTTTATGGGCCCTGCGATTGGCTGGTGACCAGTCCAGGGTGTGCCCCGCCTCCCGCCCGAAGCCAGCTGGGATAGGCTCCAGCATACCAGCCACCCTAAAGAGGATAAGCGGCATAGAAAATGGATGAAAAATTGGTAAATGCTTGGCATGAATAGAAAAGAGGAGCTAGTAAAAACATGGACTGGTAAGGATAGCTTCATCTTCTGCTGAGGTCTGCTAAAATTCCCAACAGTGGCGTTGTTGCAACTAAAAATATTTCCCGTTTATGTTCCTTTTTTCCTCTGGTGTTTGTGCGCCTGCTTTGGTTATATGCACTCGTCCCTCGCTACGATTCTGACATCATCCCCTGCTTTTAAGGAAGAATGAAAAAACCGATGGACTATTATTAGTCCAAAAGTGGCATCAGTAATGTTGCACCGAAGACCTTCTCGCTGCAAGTGGTGGCACGTCCGACGTGATCCAGTGAAAACAGCTTCTCTCCCAGTGCAGGTACTGGTCATTCGAGGAGGGGAAGCTCGTTCCAAGCCTACATCATATGTGCTTTTATTTATTCACACATGACTCTCCCTCCCGTCCCTCGTGGTTTTTACCACAGACAGAGTTGCTGGGGATCGGTAAAGTCTCCGGATCAGTCCAGAACGGAATGAAAAACTTTGAACGGGCTACAGCTGATTCACTCGTTTCACTGTCAATCGAAAAGGATTTCCGCCTCAGACCGATCATCATGCAGAATCTGAGCGTCCGGGCCAGCTCACTGCCCTATATACTCCCGGAGACGCTGAGCGTCTGTTGGGCGGCATGAAGCGCAGCATTTGTCTATGTCTTTATAAATAAAATGTATTATTTTTATTACATACTTCACCACTTTTTTGTGGACAATTCAGGGGAAGCTGAGCCTCCCTTATAGTCCTACAGCAATCGCCACTGTTCTCCTCCCATCCCGTGTGGAAGTGGTAACTTTTGGGCTTCTTCCTCACTTGGTCCTTCTTCCCCACTCTGTTTGAAGTGATAAATGCATTGGAGAGCTTGCTATGCCAGCTCGCACATCTCTTGTGTCCTTGCAGCATCTCCTGCTCATTAGTGTTGCGTAATGAGTGTAAAGGTGACTATAGGGATGCCGTTTTATGTTTACAAGGCTCTAATAATGGTAAAATCACATATAGAAAGTCATAATCTGATTTTCTATGCTTGTTCCGGTATTTTGTGCACATTATTATTATATGAGTTTTCGGATTCCTAAGCATTGTGACATTTGCTACCTGTGGCACGTCATGGACGTAATGAGCAGGCTGGCCCAGGCATCCTTCAAGCTCTGAAGCTGTGAGCAAACGGCTTCCTGCCCTTCCATTCTGTTCTGCTTGAGGACCTTCTCTCCTTTTCCCACTGTCATGTTGAGCTTCACCTCTCCCTCACCCTTCATCAGCAAGATGTCCTTAGTAGGAAACAAGAAGACAAATTATGGAACAATTAGGAATTAACTGCAGGGGATGGAGAACTTTTCTATGCAACTCTAAGATCACAGCCAAGATTAAAAAGCTCATCCATCCATTTTCTATGCCGCTTATCCTCATTAGGGTTGCGGGTCCCATCTGAAAAAACACTAAAAAAGATGAACAACTCAGTTTCCGTCTCCTTTCTTTCTCTCAAGTACCGCGCGCCCTCGCCTGTGCCGAGGCGTTCAAGCGCACTGTGGATTTCCGAGTGTTCTGTGTCCCTACCACCTTCACACAGAACAAAAACGACGTGTTGCAATGAGCACTAAAGCAGGCCACAGCGTCATCGGCAAATAAGCCGACAAAAACGTGGTGTGTTTGCGCACGTGTGCCCTACTGGGGACCAGTCCAGAGCATACCCCGCCTCTCACCGAGTCACCTGCACAGAAAACGAATGGATGGATCCTTATTGTGTCGAATCATCGGTTCAACCGAAAGCACAAACCGAATCACTTACAACATCAAACAATCACGGCAAGACAGGAGAAAAATAAGAAGAAGTACTACCCTATTATGTTACATAAAATTAACATACAATAATATAATACATCATTAAATAGAAGGTCTGGTGCTGTGTGTGCTTTTCTCACTCCCCCTTGGTTCTGGTAAAAAGCCACATGGCGTGGGGGAGCAATGATCTGCTCAGTCTTTCAGTGGAGCAGTACAATGATAGTGCTACTGAATGAATGTTCTTTGTCATCACGTACGGATAGACAGTGATCACGTCCCAACCTACATCTTTTCCTGAACCGACCTGTACAAGAACCAGCCTTTTCTCCAGGGTCTCCTTATTCCCAAGCGTGTTGTTGAGCGAAGCCAGGCGTTCCTGGACACCATTCAGCCAGGTCCACGTGGCCTGCAGCGTCTCCTCAAAGGCCCGGTGCTCCTGTAAAGTCAGCTGGCAGCTGTGCAGCCGCTCCCGCATGCGTCGCAGCAGGGCCTGGTGCTGCGACTGCAGCTGAGCCGACACTCGTGTCTCACTGCCGTCGCCTCGCCCGCCCTCGTTGAGCGCCTGGGCCTCCTGGCACAGACGCTCAAAGGAATCCCTGCGTGGAGGGAGGAGGATGAATGAGCTGCATTTAAGCAAGAGAGACATTGCAAAGCACCTTTCGTGGAGAGCTTCCTGCTGATACTCCTCCACTTGCTCTAGCAAAGCCTTCTCAGAACCACCTTGCTTGGCTTCAAGTAGATCGGTATCCATCCTCTTCTCCATGTGCTCTAGCCACCACCGCAGCTTTTTAAGGCGACCTTCGAACCTGCATGGAAATTCAAATGTTTTTGGATGGACGTACTTGTTTTTTTTTTAGCTGAGGATGAAGATGTTCCCGCACCCTTTCATGAGGGATGCACTGTCCTCCAGAATCTGCTGGTTCTGTCTGCACTGCTCCACAAAGCCGTCCCAGTCCTGCTGGATGGACGACAAGTGCTGCTGGACCTGGCCAGCGTTGGCTTTGGGTAGGTGGAGCAGAAGTTTATCTCCTTCGTCGCAGACCTGCGCGAGATGCACCTCACCTTCCTCCATGCGCTCCATGGCACCCTGAAGTGCAAAAACTACTCTTTTACATCAAACGTCTCACACCTTTTTTGATGCTGCTCCCGCCACAAATATGAATATGCAGCCGTGTTCAAAATAAAAGCAGTCCAATGTGACTAACCAGATGAATGTCTGGTATTAGTATATTTTTATTGCTGCAAGGCAAACGAGTTACCGGTGGGTGCGGTAGATTCTCAGAACACAAACAAGACCCAGTGATCAACAAAACCGGTGGGAATCAGGAGGACCCTATTTAAGGCTGAAAGCAGCACTTGTGGAACATCATATCTCTTTGAAAGCCAGAGGAAAATAGCTCCTTCAATACGACGGCGTCGGGAAGGACGACATGGTTTGATTCAAAAGTTGATTGGAGATGGGAAAACTCATGAAAAGGTGCAAAAAATGTTGGCTGTTCAGCTAAAATGCTTTAAAATTGAGGGCAAAACCAGAAACACGTGGCAGAACAGAAGACATCTCCACATAGCCGGCTGCCGTTTGATGCCCCTGCCCAACCTGAAGCTCTGTTGCTCCATTGAAGGATCATGAAGATACCATATGGATAACATCTCAGGTGGGATCCCCTTGTCATGCCAGTAATGTCAGAAGCCATCAGGACTGTCAAGGGTGAAGAAAACTTCCACCTTTCAATGTCCCGTGTTTGGTGATCTCCTGCAAATCCCAAACCTTGATGACCGAAAGGACAAGATGGCGAGTACAAGCGGCCGAAATGAGTTTTCTCCGCAGATGGCGTCGGATGGTTATAGACAGTACCTGGCACCAGTAACAACCTTCATTTGGCCCGAGGATGGTCCCGTGTCTTGATGGACAGCCAGTGGGATCCTACGGCTCATATTTTGGGTCTACCACTTGATTTTTAATTCCATGAGCCTCAGGATGTTTGAAGACGTTTGAAAAGACTTACTGCGTCCAACCTCAGCAGCAAAGGTGCAGAGGCTGCGAGAGGCCTGTCACAATCCGGGAGTAAGTCCACATCACTGTTTTCTCCTTCTGCTTCATGCCTTTAGTTCCGGTTTCTACTGCCTCACCAGGGTTCAGATTGGGGAGGGCCGTTCCTCCCAATCACACCTCTCCATGTCTCACCGTTGCTGACAACATGAACGTTGAAGTCCCTCAGAAGAACAAGGGAATCCCCCAAGGGAGGACTCTCCAGTACTCACTCTAAGGACTCCAAAAAGATTGGGTATTCGGAACCCGTCCCCCCACGCGAAGGCGGCGGGAAACAACCCTCTCGTTCACTGGGTCAAACCTCAAGGTGCAGGCTTGGAGCCGGGGGCAACAAGAATCGCCACCCCAGTAGGTTGCCTCTCACTGCTGGCAACGCCAGAGTGGAATGAAGTCCAGCCTATCTGGATACGACTGGTTCCAGAGCCCTTGCTGTGCGTTGATGTGAGTCCGACTACATCTAGCCGGAACTTCTTAACCTGACACACCAGCTCAGCCTCCGTCCCTACCAGAAAGGTGACATTCCACGTACCAAGAGCTAGCTTCTGTAGCCGAGGATCGGACCGCCAAGGCTTTCGCCTTCGGCCCCCACCCAACTTGCTTTGCACCCCGACAGGCCAGACCGGGCCACCAGACGCTCGCCATCGTGCCCCACCTCCAGGCCTGGCTCCAGAGGGGGCCCCTGGTGACCTGCATCCCGGTGAGGAAAAAACAAGTCCATTGTGGTTTATCATCATTGTGGTCTACTGAGCCACTCTTCGTCTGGGCCCTCCCTTAGGACCTGTTTGTCACGGGTGACCCTACCAGGGGCATGACATCCCCCGACAACTTAGCTCCTGGGATCATTGGGGCACGCAAACTCCTCCACCGCGATAAGGCTCAATGCCTTGTATTTGTATTTTAGTTTATTTAGCCATTTTTCAATTGTTAATGCATTTTGAAAAACTGGTCACAGGAAGTAGTGAAGTTTGAAGCGTGAAGTGGTGAGAAACTACTGTAGGTACTACTTTTCCCCCCTTTTCATGATGCATCTTTTAACTGCTGCCACTTGCAGTCCGCAGTGACTTATTGTGGGGAAAAACTGCGTTGTCTCTGCGTCTTTGCACTGATTAAGGTCATACCTTCAGTTTCTGTAATTTGCGCTCAACAACGTGAGTGTCTCCAGATCGGTCGGAACACTCCTTCACAATATCCCTCTGCTCTGTAAGCCAGCGATGGAACTCCTGAACTAAATCTGTGGATCAAAAGGAAAAAAACATTCCAAATGTAGTATGGCACGTGAATTAAAATCGCACAGTTGAATACAGTAGAACCTCTGTTTTTCACCAAGGATCCGTTCCAAAAGTCCAACTAACGGAAACGTAAAAACCAAAGCAGTTTTTTTCCATTGAAAATCAGACAAATCCAATGAATCCCAAAACCCGATTACATAAGCAAAAACAGCAACCATCCATCCATCCTTCGGGCGACAGGCGACCCAGAGAAAAGCCACGCAGGCACGGGGAGAACGTGCAGACTCCACACGGAGATGCCCGAGTGGAGATTCTAACCCAGATCTTCCAGACTGTGTGCAAACCACTCAACCACCATGCGGGCGTGACTGAAGTCTCACCTCCAGAAAACAATGCAAATCACATACGGCATCAATGAAGAATGAAATACATAAATGAAGAGCGAACATGACGTAGCTGTATCACAGACTACCGAGGAGCGGCTGTCAACTACAGCCGCAGGCGCAAACATCATTTCACACGTTTTCTTTTATTTGTCTCCCTTAAAGCCTTCCCCCTGCAAACGGTGCTATCAAGGAACCCCCTGCTACTTTGGGTGGCGTCACTGTGGATGATTTTTGTAGCTGCAATAAAACAATGCAAAAAATCAAAACACACACAGAGCACTCAGAAATACGCAGGGCGCTTGAACGCCTCATCGGCGCAGGGTGCACAACTATTATTAGGAGGGTAAACAGTAGACCAAAATCTTCATTGCTTTGTTTATGTTCCTTGAACACTTAAATCAGCGACGCACACGTGCGCGCGCACACACACACACATGCACACCTGAAATGTACAGACAAATGCTGGATGTTCACTTCCAGCATTTGTGCCAGTAAAGATGATTGAAAGATTCCCTGGCTTTCATCTGCCTATAGTGTCCCAACTGTAAAAGTAGCACTCTACATTGTTCTCGGTGACTCAGCCACCAACGCGTGGAGGCTTTGTTCGTGGAAAGTGTGGGACGTCTGAACCATATTTTTGGCAATAACTGTTATGGAAAAACAAATCCAATGAAAACTGTGGGGTACAAAAAGCGAGGCGCCACTGTTTTTAGTGCAGATCTCTGCCTTGCGTGAAGGTGCGATGCTCCTCACCATTGAAGTGCTGCTGCAGACGGTTCTGCAGTGAGGCCAAAGTCCTGGACGAGACCTGGTTGACAGACTCGTAGGTCTTGATGAGCTCAGTGAGTGCAGAGCCCAAGCTGGAAAGCTCCTCTGAGGGGTATTTCCTACACAGATTGTTCAGGCTTTCTCTCGTGGAGTCGATGCTTCCCTGTTGGTTTTGCAGTTCTTTCTGAAGCTCCTACCAGAACAAAACAGAGCATAGGATTGCTGTAAATCACCAAACAGTGGATGCACCCATCATCCAAAGCTGCACCTTCACTCTGCAGATGTCCTCAGGATCTGAGCCAGTGGGAGACGACACCAAGGAGTCTTCCATGCTCTTGAGCCAAGCTGACATCTGTGAAATGTAGTCTTTTAGAAGTTTCTTCTGGGAGCAGAAGTCCGTCAGGTTTGCCCTGGCTTGCTCGTGCAGCTTCTGAACCGAGTGGATCTTCTTCCTCAGGTCATTTTCCATCAGCTGAGGTAGAATACAGGACGGTCTTTGGTCTTGCTGACTTGTTCTTTCGTGTTTTTGACAAATGAAATACCTGCAATTTAGGAGGAGTCTCCTGACTTTCAGTGTTCCTCTTCAGGTCTGAGATTCTGCCCTGCAGGTTTTCCAGCTTGACCTCCTTTTGGCCTATTTGTGCCTGTGGATTTGAAGTGTTATTTGGGTTAGCAGTAATGTGTTGGAATCTACCAAGATCTTCTCCCAATACCTGCAGTGCAGAAAGCCTGGCTGACACCTTCTGACTGTCATTGAGGTTGTTCAGGTTCTCGTTCAGTTCCGACATGCAGCTGCCCGTCCAGCTGTCGATGTCTTCGGCAATTCGACGCACATCCTCCCACAACACCAGATTCCGGGTAAGGCGCTGGAGGTTGTTGTCCACCCGTTCAGACACCTGTGTGGGACCGCCATCATTAGTGGACTTTTTGGATGTTGCTGACTTCCTTGTGTACGTACGTCCAGCCACTCGTCCACAAGCGTCTCCATGTCTTTTGTCACCATTTGAGAGTCACACTCTGGAACCTTCTTCAGCTCCATCACCAACTGTTTTCCTTTGCAGGACAAGCGGTCCAGCTCGTGCTGCTTGTCGGCCATCTGCATCTTCACGGCTTCATGCTAGAGATGAGAGTGGGTGGTTTTCCATGAAGACATTTGTTAATGTGTGACCAGCTGATTCAAGACAGTGTTTAGTGACCTTGCTTAGTGATCTCTTGGTTTCTTCGTGGTCCTTCAGAGCAGAAGTGATATCCACGAGGGCTGCGGTGCTCTCCATTATGCCGGTCACGGAGCTTTTCAGCATTTGGTACTCCGTCGTCAGCTCAGCCAGAACATTGCACTGATCTTGCCTGTTTAGCCAAGGAAAAGAAGATGTCAAGAGCAAAGCTTTTTATCGATTCACTTAAAATAATAATTTATAGCTTTTTTTCTAACTTTCTAATAGTGGAAGCAAAGAGAGGAGAATGGTTATACACAAGTTCTGCAACAAAGCCTCCATAATAATAATAATAATAATCCATCCATCCATTTTCTTCCGAGGTCGGGTCGCGGGGGCAGCAACCTAAGGAGGGAAACCCAGAGGTCCCTCTCTCCGGCCACTCCGGCCCAGCTCTTCCCAGCGGATGCCGAGGCGTTCCCAGGCCAGCTGAGAGACATAGTCTCTCCAACGTGTCCTGGGTCTTCCCCAAGGCCTCCTACCGGTTGGACGTGCCCTGAACACCTCCCCAGGAAGGCGTTCGGGAGGCATCCTAACCATAGACCTTACCGGGAAGGCTGAGGAGTGTGATCCCACGATAGTTAAAACACACCCTCCGGTCCCCCTTCTTGAAAAGCGGGACCACGACCCCGGTCTGCCAGTCCACGGGCACCGACCCCGACGTCCACGCAATGCTCCAGAGTCCCATGTGCCAAGACGGCCTGATAGGACTCTTTCTTCAGCTTGACAGCATCCCTCACCACTGGTGTCCACCAACGGGTTCTGGGATTACCGCCACGACAGGCAGCGACCACCTTACAGCCACAGCTCCGATCGGCTGCATCGACAATGGAGGCACGAAACATCGCCCACTCGGACTCAATGTCTGCTGCCTCCCTCAGAACATGGTCAAAGCACTCCCGCAGGTGGGAGTTGAAACTCCTTCTGACAGGGGACTCTGCCAGGCATTCCCAGCAGACCCTCACAATACGTTTGGGTCTGCCAGGTTTGACCGGCATTCTCCCCCACCATCGGAACTAACTCACCACCGGGTGGTGATCAGTTGACAGCTCCGCCGCCCCTCTCTTTAAAACCGTCCAAAACATGTGGTCGCAAGTCCGACGACACAACCACAAAGTCAATCATCGAACTGCGGCCCAGGGTGTCCTGGTGCCAAGTGCACATGTGGACACCCTTATGCTTGAACATGGTGTTCGTTATAGACAATCCGTGACGAGCACAAAAGTCCAATAACAAGACACCGCTCGGGTTAAGATCAGGTGGGCCGTTCCTCCCAAACACACCTCTCCAGGTCTAACTGTCGTTGCCAACATGAGCGTTGAAGTCACCCAGCAGAACAAGGGAATCCCCGAGGGAGCACTTTCTAGTACTTCCTCTAAGGACTCCAAAAAGGGCGGGTATTCTGAACTGCCATTTGGCACATAACCGCAAACAACAGTCAGGACTCATCCCCCCACCCGAAGGCGTAGGGAAACTACCCTCTCGTTTACTGGGTTAAACTCCAGCGTGCAGGCTTGGAGCCGGGGGGCAACAAGAATTGCCACCCCTGCTCGTCGCCTCTCATTGCTGGCAACCCCAGAGTGGAATGAAGTCCAGCCCCTCTCGAGAGCACTGGTTCCAGAGGCCTTGCTGTGCGTTGAGGTGAGTCAGATTACATCTAGCCGGAATTTCTCCACCTCACGCACCCCATGGGTGTAAGCCCGGCCACCAGATGCTCGCCATCGTACCCCGCCTCCGGGCCTGGCTCCAGAGGGGGGCCCCGGTGACCCGCATCCGGGCGAGGGAAAAAGAAGTCCAATTGTATCATTCATCATTAGGGTCTTTTAAACCACTCTTTGTCTGGTTCCCCCCCTAGGACCTGTTTGTCATGGGTGACCCTACCAGGGGCATGACAGCCCCCGACAACTTAGCTCCTAGGATTATTGGGACACGCAAACTCCTCCACCACGATAAGGTAAATATAAAAAATACAATGAATACATGAATAGAAAATAAATATTATCCATCCCTCAATTTTCTATATCACTCATCCTCATTAGGGTGGCAGGTATGCTGGGGCCTATCCCAGCTGACATTGGGCAGGAGGCGGGGCACACCCTGGACTGGTCGCCAGCCAATCACAGGCCAGACAAACAAACATTCACACTCTAATGGACAATTTAGAGTGGCCAATGAAGCTGACATGCATGTTTTTGGAATGTGAGAGGAAACCGGAGTACCCGGAGAAAACCCACACACGCACGGGGAGAACATGCAAGCTCCACACAGAGATGCCCAACGGAGATTCCAACCCTGAACCGCTTTACTGTGAGGCCACCTTGCTACCCACTCAACCAATTAATCAATTTAGGGATTTCAATTCATAGATTCCCTATTTTTACTCATATGTTGACTTTTATTTTTACTTTTTCAAACAAGGGAATCCCCTGAGGGAACACTCTCCAGTACTCTCTAAGGACTCCAAAAAGGGCGGGTCTTCTGGACTAGCTTTGATGAAACGTATTTATTTATGCACATGATTGCATATCATTTGTTGACTTTTTTGTTTCAAGCCTGTAATGCCAAACGTGTTGCTTTGTGTCGGTGTTAGCCAAGATAAGTAAGCCCATGTGTGAATAAAGCGGCAGGAGAAATTATCGTCATGTAAAAGGACATCATGGCTGGACGGTACCTTTCTGCAATGAGCTTTCTGGTGTCCTCCCAGGTGTTCTCCAGCAGCCGGACTTCTCTCAGCGCCTCCCCGGCTAAATGTGCGTCTCTGTGGGCCAACAGGTCTGCCTTGTCCCTCAGCCACTGCTCCTCGTGCTGGTGGGACTGCAGCTCATCCTCCAGCTGGTTGAAGAAGCGCAGCCTGACCAAAACAAAAAGATGCTATGAATGAATTTGCTTTCACGCAGCGAACACCATCCTGCTGTTACCTCTGTTGTAAGGACAGAAGGCTGGGTTCCTTAAAGCTCTGCTGGTCTGCTTTTTCCTCAATGTCCTCCACGGTCTTGAGCAGCTGCTCTTTGCGCTGTCTAAAGGACATCCACAGAGCCCCCAAGGCCTCTGCTTCACTCTGCTTGGTCCCCAGCAGGTTCCTCACCGTGTCCAGCTCGGCACTGAGTGAATCGGCCATCACGCGGCACGACTTGCGAGACCCCGCTTGGGCACCGATGTGCAGGTGGCTTTTGCAGAGGCCGCTGTCCAGATCGACGGCCAGTGTTTCCAGCCGGCAGACCTCCGGGACGACACCGGAGAGCTCCTGCTGCAGCTCCTCCATTCGCACTCGGTCCCAGTTACCGGCACTCTCCACGGTCTGTCGCAGACCTTGCAGCACGCTGGCAGCTGCGCCATGTGATTGCAGGAAGTTCTCCAGCCTTTCCAGACACTCCAGCTGAAGTTGGACTATGCGCTGCGCCTCCAGGTAGGCTTGGATGCAGCTGTCTGCTCGGCCGCGTTGGATCTGTGCATCATCAGGCTCACAGGACTGACAGAAGATCTCCACCTGATCCTCTAAGCTCTGCCTGACAGCAGCCTGCTTCTCTAGGGTTGCCTGGGTGCCCTACCAGGAGAGGACCATGATTCCTGCATGGATAAATGACAACTCTTCATGTCTCTTACCTTTACTTGTGTGCTGGCGGCCTCCAGGTTGCTGGTACTGATGTGAAAAGCAGAGTGAAGGCTTGAAAGCGTGTTCTCGCAACACTGGGAGAATTTTAGAAGGTCTTGCTCAAACTGTTCCACTAAGGAGAGGTGGTTCTGGAGCTCCTGGATTCTGAAGGGACAGTAAATATTATTCCACTGTGGCCTGCCAGTATACTTACGTGCGCTTACTTTCTTGGGAGGACTTCAGTCTGAACATGCAGCCTCCTCTGCAAAGCCTCAAGATCTTCCCTCAGCCGCCCCTCATCTGGGGCACTGGCATAAAGCGACGACCCGATGGAAACCAGCTCAGCTATAGACGACCCGAGGGCCTGGACCTCAGAGTGCAGGGCCTGGAAGGCAAATAATTCTTTGTCCGTGAAAAAGAAAATACATTTCTGGTGTGTGTGTGTGGGAGTGTGTGTGTGGGAGAGAGAGTACTAGTGTATGAAAAAAACCAAGAGAGTGTGCGTGTGCACCTGTAGGTGGTGCAGCTCGGTGCAGAGTTTGGTTTTGTCAGCTGACAGAAACTGACTCTCTGATTGGACGGCACATTCGCTCCTCTCCAAACAGGAAATGAAGTTGGAACGTTGTTTCTCAAACCTGAAGCACATCCATGTGTTAGAAACCATCAACTCTCAAAAAGGGGCACATTTCCGGTTGGCCACAAGTCTCAGTCTTTGACTTTTATTCTGAAGGGTCGTTTTACAAAGCAGAGCGTTGTCTACAAAGGCATAGAAGAACCATGTCACAGAAAATGACACACAATGTCTCCTGCCAGTATGATGCCGAATGTGTCGGTCCTGTCTATTGTTGAGTTGCAGTCAATGTGTTTGTATGTAAAACAACATCAGAGAATGATGTCCTAAAAGAAGACGGTTTGTTAGTGCCCTCCTGCCAGTAAGATGCCGAATGTGTCGGTCCTGTCTATTGTTGAGTTGCAGTCAATGTGTTTGTATGTAAGACAACATCAAAGAACGATGTCCTGAAAGAAGACGGTCTGTTAGTGCCCTCCTGCCAGTAAGATGCCGAATGTGTCGGTCCTGTCTATTGTTGAGTTGCAGTCAATGTGTTTGTATGTAAGACAACATCAAAGAACGATGTCCTGAAAGAAGACGGTCTGTTAGTGCCTTCCTGCCAGTAAGATGCCGAATGTGTCAGTCCTGTCTATTGTTGAGCCGTAGGGAATGTGTTTGCTTTTTCAAATGTCCATGTGAAAATGCTCATGGTAATACTCGTTCCATTCTTCTCCCCTTATCTGGGCCTGGGTCGAGGGGACAGCAGACTCTTACTCTCCGCCAACTCTTACACCAGGCCAGCTGTGAGACATAATCCCTCCAGGAGGTCCTAGTAGGGCCCTATGAAATCCGTTTTATTTTGTTCCCAAATTCTGTTTTATTTTTTCCCACATTCTGTTGTGCTGGAGCCTATCCCAGCTGGCTTTGGGCGGAAGGCGGGGTACACCCTGGACTGGTCGCCAGCCAATCACAGGCGGACAAACAAACATTCACACTCTATTGGACAATTTAGAGCGGCCAATGAAGCTAACATGCGTGTTTTTGGAATGTGGCAGGAAAGCGGAGTACCCGGAGAAAACCCACACAGCACACGGGGAGAACACGCAAACTCCACACAAAGATGCCCAACGGAGATTCGAACCCTGAACCTCCTGACTGTGAGGCCAACATGCTACCCACTCATCCACTGTACGGCCCCGAAATTTCTTATCCATCAATAAAATATTTTGGTAGCCACAGCGAAGAAAACTTGTGTAGGATTCTAATAACAAAAGGTTGTTGTCATGTAGTGTGTTTTCATGTGATGTGTAGCTTTTTGGTTTTACGGCCACAGCCCAAGAAACCCGTTTGAAGAGGTCTTACCTTTGCCAAACAGTCAGCAAGGTTTCCAGTGCGCTCTGTTTCAGCTTTGCTTCCCGAGTGTTTTGCTCAAAGTTGCTATTCAGCTCCTTCACGGCCGCCTCTGCCTGCTCTCTATGGCTGAGTCTACGCGTGGCGGCCGACAGAGACAGCAGGGGTCCCCTCAGCCCCTCCAGCTGTTGCGAGACATCCTGGGAGAAGAGGAAGCAGCAGTAGGTTAGGAGCTCGCCTCTCCAGGCTCCCAGCCTTGCATCCACCAGGTTGTTCTCTGGGTGACGTTCCCACAAAGCGGTCGGCCTGTTTGGCGGCAGTCACGTGTTCGGCAAGAAGATTTGTAGTCTACGTTATCAATTTTAGGGCAGATGCTGTCGTCTTATGGATGTCTGAAGATGTCAACTTTATTGGGTAATACAAGTAAAACTGACTACAGGAGTGAACCCCCTCCCTTGTGGTCGTGGACCCAGTCTCGTGTATGGTATCCTGCCGGCGAGTGTGCACACACCACCATGCTGTTTTATGCTGGTGTCTGCCCAGAGGGAAGAATGAAATACCATGTGGTTCTGAAGTTCTCTGTAGGTATCCGATGAGGACCCGCATGTCTTGATTGGGCGATCCAGCTGGGAGTGTAGCTCACAGAGCGATGCTTGCACCTGCAAGAACATCAGAAAGTTCTCCGGGTGATCAAACCTTCTTAAATGTCTTCACAAACATTTCACCGCACCTCTTGGAGGTTCTGAGAGAACTTCATCCTGTGGGAGGAGCTTTCCCGCAGCAGCCCGTCAAGCTGCTGCACGCTCTCCTTCAGCTCGTCCCAGTATCGGCCAGTCTGGGTCAGCCGGGCCTTAATGCGGGCCGCCTCCCCCGAAGAGACAAACTTGGCCACATCTTGGGAGTCAGCCTCCAGCGTCGAGAGAACTTGAGCTCGCTCCTTGAGCTCAGCCTCCACAGCCTTAACACGTGGACATATTGTCAGAGAAGATACGAGGACATCATGTCAGAGGATCGTCACACCTTCACGGTTTCCATCTGGCGCTCCAGCGCCAAACTGGAGCTCTTCAAAGCGTCCAGTCCCTTCTCCTTGTCAGATATCCATGAGGAAAAAGCTTCAAAGTCAGCTACGAAACCATCCCATTTGATCTTCATCTGCTCCAAAGTTTGGACACTGAAGCAGAAGGGCAGAGGATTTGAAAACTACAAATAAACACAAGCCCGTCTTTACGTCAACATACTCCTTATTCAGCCCCGCCTCCACTTTGTCCACCTGCTCGCTAAGAAAACGAGCCTGCTGAAGGAGCAGAGTCTTGTTCTTTGGGCCCAGCTGGATCTCCGTGGCTCTCTTCAGCAAAGTGTTCATATGCGAGGCCTCGGCTTCACACTGCTTCAGCAGCACCTGCTCCCGCACAGACATCACGTGACTGGTCAGTCAGCTCGCGTGGTACAGCAAGGACCAGGACAAGACTCACTCTGGCTTGGTCAAGTTCTACCACCAGGCTCTCCGGGCTGCTGATGTTCAGGTCTCGCTCCATCAGGGATTGGGCCTTGCTAACAAACTGCCGTACCGCGTCCTGCTGGCTGTCAAACTCCTGCCATGCCGCCAGTGTCACCTGAGGACCACAAACATCTTAACTGCTAAACACCATCATGTGCGGCATGGAATATGTCACAAAGCTCTTTAAAAGCATATTTTACAGGCTTTTGGTAAAATATAAGTTGGTAAAAATAACAAAATACTAAAATCATGTGTGCCAGGGAATATGTCACAAAGCTCTTTAAAAGCATATTTTACAGGCTTTTGGTCAAATATAAGTTGGTAAAAATAACAAAATACTAAAATCATGTGTGCCAGGGAATATGTCACAAAGCTCTTTAAAAGCATATTTTACAGGCTTTTGGTCAAATATAAGTTGGTAAAAATAACAAAATACTAAAATCATGTGTGCCAGGGAATATGTCACAAAGCTCTTTAAAAGCATATTTTACAGGCTTTTGGTCAAATATAAGTTGGTAAAAATAACAAAATACTAAAATCATGTGTGCCAGGGAATATGTCACAAAGCTCTTTAAAAGCATATTTTACAG
Organism: Oostethus manadensis; assembly: GCA_024372805.1. NCBI lineage: Eukaryota > Metazoa > Chordata > Actinopteri > Syngnathiformes > Syngnathidae > Oostethus > Oostethus manadensis. Next base: position 786,697 of record QODF01000176.1, read on the forward strand.
GCTTTTGGTCAAATATAAGTTGGTAAAAATAACAAAATACTAAAATCATGTGTGCCAGGGAATATGTCACAAAGCTCTTTAAAAGCATATTTTACAGGCTTTTGGTCAAATATAAGTTGGTAAAAATAACAAAATACTAAAATCATGTGTGCCAGGGAATATGTCACAAAGCTCTTTAAAAGCATATTTTACAGGCTTTTGGTCAAATATAAGTTGGTAAAAATAACAAAATACTAAAATCATGTGTGCCAGGGAATATGTCACAAAGCTCTTTAAAAGCATATTTTACAGGCTTTTGGTCAAATATAAGTTGGTAAAAATAACAAAATACTAAAATCATGTGTGCCAGGGAATATGTCACAAAGCTCTTTAAAAGCATATTTTACAGGCTTTTGGTCAAATATAAGTTGGTAAAAATAACAAAATACTAAAATCATGTGTGCCAGGGAATATGTCACAAAGCTCTTTAAAAGCATATTTTACAGGCTTTTGGTCAAATATAAGTTGGTAAAAATAACAAAATACTAAAATCATGTGTGCCAGGGAATATGTCACAAAGCTCTTTAAAAGCATATTTTACAGGCTTTTGGTCAAATATAAGTTGGTAAAAATAACAAAATACTAAAATCATGTGTGCCAGGGAATATGTCACAAAGCTCTTTAAAAGCATATTTTACAGGCTTTTGGTCAAATATAAGTTGGTAAAAATAACAAAATACTAAAATCATGTGTGCCAGGGAATATGTCACAAAGCTCTTTAAAAGCATATTTTACAAGCTTTACAAGCAAAAATCTAACCTTCATGTCCAGTGAGTTTTAAGAAAATAAAAAATTCCCTGACTAAGAAATAATTATTTTTCATAAAATCCCACAATTCCTGGGCCTTTCAGCAAGGTAATGACCCTAAACATGAGGCCAAATCTACACAGACATGGCAATCTTAGTCCCCAGACCTCAACCCCATTGAAAACCTAGGCCCTGGATGATTTAAAAAGACTGTGCGAAGAGGAATGGTTGTGTGTTCTCCCATCTGTTGAAAGATTATGGGAGAAGATTAGGCGCTGTTTTGTTGGCAAAGGGGGTTGTACCAAGTATTACCATCAGGGGTGTCTATAATTGCTGCTCACATGACTCAAAGTAAAATGATAATTTCTTAACACATCTTAAGCAGGGTTGCCAAAATCACAAAATCTGTAAAAAAAAAAAAAAAAACTATAAATGTTACTATTTTGTATTCTGGTGTTAATGGATGCCAGCGTGTCAGATAATTAAGTTCGTGCATTTGGAAGTGAGCCCGGAAAAGCAGTTTTGGATGGCTCCGCACGTTGAGTTTCACACTAAGTTCCACTAAGATCACAAAACTCAGACCTCCTTATTTGGGCAACGTTGAGCAAGGGCTCCCAGGAAATGTTTGTTCAGGTGTGAGGGCAAGCTAATTTTGTTTAGCTTTCCTAAAGAGGCAAGCATCAGGCAGACGTGGTTGCAAGTGCTGATTCCCGGCCAGCAAGAGAAAAATATGCTGATCTGTCAACTGTACTTCACGTTCAAGTTTGGGAGCGTAGTATCTGGCGCGGGAATTGTCACGCCGCCATAGTGGTGTATGTATTTTTGAAGCCTTTTGGTGGAATCCAAGCAGGTAAAAACACGGCAGGTAAGAATATCAAAATATCCAACATTTTCAGCCCAGCTGGCAACATTTTGGTTTAGAGTTACGCTATGTCATATGTCAAAGCTGTACTTACAAAAAATATAATTTGGTAGATTTTAGATGCATTTGGTGCAAAATATTAGCAGAATATAAAAACAACCTATGCATTTATCTCATTGGGTGACTTTTCGGTTTGGTTAATTTCAGTTACAGCATGTCATATGTCAAGGAAGCTCTTTAAAAGTATGCTGTGGAAGTTTTGGAAGGAATTCACGTCAAAAAAAATAGCAGAATATAAAAGTAATGTATGTATACAACTCAGCAGACAACTTTTACTGTGGAGTACTACTATAAAAATAGCAGCTAAGCCAACCAGTACACCCAGTATATTTTTTAAATGTAAATTTTTACTGTGGAGTACTACCATAAACATAGCAGCTAGGCCAACCAGTATACCCAGTATATTTTTGAAATGTAAATTTTTACTGTGGAGTACTACTATAAAAATAGCAGCTAAGCCAACCAGTACACCCAGTATATTTTTTAAATGTAAATTTTTACTGTGGAGTACTACCATAAACATAGCAGCTAGGCCAACCAGTATACCCAGTATATTTTTAAAATGTAAATTTTTACTGTGGAGTACTACTATAAACATAGCAGCTAGGCCAACCAGTATACCCAGTATCGTTATTTTTGGTCCAGACCAGCGAGTGTGAGCAAAGTCAAAGTGGTCCTGGTCAGAGCTCACCCACCGCCCTGCAATTAGGCTTAGCCACACACCTCCAGGCTTTGCTGCTGAGAATCCATATTTTGCTCCATTTTACTGAGTGTGCTCTCCAGACTCTGTAGGTCCTGCTGCAGTGTGTCGCCCAGGCCCTCCTCCGCCTGCAGCTGCTGGCCCCTGCTAATCAGCTGCTGAACATCTTTCCTCTTCAGCTTCATCCTCTTGAGAAGATGCTAAGAAGAACCAAACTGAATGAGAAAAGTCAGCGAGGCAAGCGTGTGTTTTGGTGGAATATTACCTGGTGAACCAGCAGCAGCTGCTGGGCTTCTCTCACGGTGGGACAATCCAGAATTCTGGAGACCTCGGTCTGTGCGTCTTTCTGGGCACGGAGAAGATCATCCAAAGTGGTCTGCACTTCCTGCCTGAACTGTACACAGTCGCCTACAGCCAGGACCATCTTCTCGGCCTAAAAGACATCTTTGATGAAGTTGGGGCACGGGGGTACTGTGGGTGGTTTCTTAAAAAAAAGGTGTCCTACCTCTATGAGTGACGTCAGAAGACCTTTAAAATCAGTGGAAAGCTTGCTCAGGGCTCCTCCCTGCCTCTGGGCGTCGCTGTCGGCACAGATGTCAATCAGAGCCGCCATGCGAGCTTTCAGCCAACCCAAGTTGGCCTCCTGCAGCTCGGCGTCATTCCTGAGCTCCTGCAGGTTGGCGGGGCAGCGCCACGTCAGCAAATGAACGACAGCGATAGCTGAGGTTGCTGCGTCTTGAGGTTGGCGTGACCTACCGTGATGGTGGTCTTCACCTGGCTGTACTTTCTCGGGTCGCCCGCACGGGTTCTCAGCAGGCGAAGTTGGCTTTCCTTGGATATCAGCCAGCAGGACAGCTCGGCATATCTGTGTCGCACAACAAAAATGGTTTCCCGTTTTTTCCCAAGCTGCTGCACCACCTAGGACGTAAAGAGCTGCTTTAGATGATGATACCTTGCGCTGTAGTCCTTCCATTTGTCTGGGTGCTGCAACAGCTTCTGATGGGTGTTTTCAATCTCCTCGCTGACCTCCAGGTACTCCTTCCTGGATTTGGCCAGCGTCAGGTGGGCAGAGTTGTCCTCAGGGAGCTTCTGACACAGTTCCTCCATTAGCAGCAGCCTCTTCTCACACAGGGACTGAGGACCCTTTGCCCTGAAGAAGGCCTAAAATAGGACACGTATGGACTTATGGACTTGTTGGAAAAGGTGATGGATGTTTGGCAAAGAGCTGGCACTCACCCGGTGCTCCTTGATGAGCCTTTCGCTGCCCACGCTGGCCATGTGGCGGTTCTCCCGGGTCACCTCTGCCTCACATTCCTGGAGCAGCAGCACCAGCTTGCTCCGCTCAGCTTCCACTTTCAGGCGGAGGAGGTGGAAGGGAGCGTCAGTCTGGACATCCTGGAGACACAAGGAACCATAAGTAGAAGCATTCACCGGATGCAAAAGGGAACCAACCTTCCAGTCTTTGTGCAACATCCGGACGGTTTCCTGCAGTGACTGCTGCTCCTGGTCGGGCAAAATGTCGGTGAGCTCATCACAAGCTTTGAGGAAAGCGTTCAAGACCCGCTGGTTGAGCTGACCGAAGAACTCCTGCAGCAGAAGTGCAACACGCCCGAGTTACTTCACAGCCCAAGGGCTCCTTTCTTGGAGCCTAAATACAGTCGCTCGCCACCTTGACACCGCTGGTTGAACCAGACTAGATGAGTGGACGGGCAGAACATCAGCGTTTTATTGCAGCTTTGAATGATCTCACAACAGGCACAATAACTCCTGGCAGGGGCTACTTTTGTGCCTACAACTTTGGCCGATACGAGTAGGAAGAGGACTATAGAGCCTTATCTAGAGGGCTCCAAGTCAGCAGTCGTCCCCGTGACTGTGTAGCCGACACGACTAGACTGGGAGGGCATTCAAAGGCCTTTGCAGATGCTTGGAGTTCGTTGGCTGATTAGAATGACAAAACACCTCCATTGCACTTTCAAGGGTGGAAAGTTGCTTCCTTACCGTGTGTTTTTTCAGCAGCTCCTCCGGGTCTCCTTGTTCCGTCAGACAGTTTTGGGCCATTTTAAGAACCTTCTCCAGCTCCGAGCGTGACTCGTCAAAGCACTTCATGAGACTGCTGTTTGCCTCCACGCGCTTCCTCCACTCGGTGGCTTCCTTAAACATGACCTTCACGCACACGCAGGGTGTATGCGTTTAGAAAAAGGAGGCGTGCACGGTTGGTTAGGCAAAGAAGCAGAGATGTTCACCAGTGAGGAGCTTTGGAGGTCAACTACTCTCTTCTCCAGGAGACTCATGTCCATGTGCTGCAGGGTTTTACTGGCGTCTGTGAGCTTCAGGATTGTCTGGTGATTCCTTTCAATGACCATGAGACACTTCTTGCAGCTTTGTGTGGCGGCCGCCAGCTCCTGCCACAACATCAAGCAAGGTGCATTCCAGCTGCAATTGGACTCGCTCATAGTGTGACTCACCTGACACTTCTGTTTGAAGGCCACGGGTCCTTCGGACTCGCTGCTGCTGGTCACATGACTGGCCTTCTCCAGAGCCTGGTAGAAACCTGTGATGTTCTTCTCCATTTCTTCAAGCGGCGCTAAGAGGGACTGAGACTCCTTCAGTAGAGGCAGACACCGCTCTCTTACCTAAACGGGTAAGAATTCAGCGTTTCATGTCTTTATTATTATTGTGACCGCCCATGAAAACATTCTATTCTCTGGATCATTAGTTGACTTTCCACAAAAATTTCTGCAATTCAACTTAAAACTTGACATATTATATAATCAAATAATATGCAAATCAATATAAGTTTTGTTTTCTTTAGAGTTTGCGTGTCCCAATGATTCTAGGAGCTAAGTTGTTGGGGGCTGTCATGCCCCTGGTAGGGTCACCCATAACAAACAGGTCCTAGGGGAGGGACCAGTCAGAGAGTGGCTCAATAGCCTCCAATGATGCACAACAACAATGGACTTTGTCACAGACGTGGTGCATAGAGGTGGCCGGGACTGCACCCATGGGGCCCGGTCGGGCACAGCCAGAAAAGGTAACGTGGATCCCCCCTCCCATTAGCTCACCACTAGTGGGAGGGGCCAAAGGGATCGAGTGCAACGAGAGCTGGGCCGGCGGCCGGAGGCAGAGGCCTTGGCAGTCCGATCCTCAGCTACAGAAGCTAGTTGTCGGTACGCGGAATGTCACCTCTCTGGCGGGGAAGGAGCCTGAGCTGGTGCGTGAGGTGGAGAAATTCCGGCTAGATATAGTCGGACTCACCTCAACGCACAGGAAGCTTTGGAAGCAGTCCTCTCGAGAGGGGCTGGACTTCATTCCACTCTGGTGTTGCCGGCAATGAGAGGTGACTTCAACACGCATGTTGGCAGCGACATTGAGCCTTGGAGAGGTGTGATTGGGAGGAACGGCTCCCCTGATCTTAACTCGAGCGGTGTCTTGTTATTGGACTTCTGTGCTCGTCACGGATTGTCTATAACCAACACCATGTTCAAGCATAAGGGTCTCCACTTGGCACCAGGACACCCAGGGCCGCAGTTTGATGATTGATTTTGTGGTTGTGTCGTCGGACTTGCGGTCAAATGTTTTGGACACTCGGGTGAAGAGAGGGGTGGAGCTGTCAACCGATCACCACCTGGTGGTGAGTTGGTTCCGATGGTGGGGGAGGATGCCGGTCAGACCCAAACCCATTGTCAGGGTCTGCTGGGGAACGTCTGGCAGAGTCCCCTGTCAGAAAGAGTTTCAACTCCCACCTCCGGGAGAGCTTTAACCGTGTTCTGAGGGAATCAGCGGACATTGAGTCAGAGTGGGCGATGTTTCGTGCCTCCATTGTCGATGCGGCTGATCGGAGCTGTGGCCGTAAGGTGGTCGGTGCCTGTCGTGGCGGTAATCCCAGAAACCGTTGGTGGACACCAGTGGTGAGGGATGCCGTCAAGCTGAAGAAAGAGTCCCACCAGGCCGTTTTGGCCCATGTGACTCTGGAGGCAGCCGACAGGTACCGCCGGCAGGCCAAGTGGTCTGCAGCTCTGGCAGTCACTAAGGCAAAAACCCAAACAGGGGAGGAGTTTGGAGAGGCCATGGAAAACGACTTCCGGATGGCTTCAAAGAGATTCTGGACCACCATCTGCCGTCTCAAGAGGGAAAAGCAGTGCACAGTCAACACCGTGTGTGGTGGGGACGGTGTGCTGCTGACCTCCACTCGAGATGTTGTAGACCGGTGGAGGGAATACTTTGAAGACCTCCTCAATCCCACTGACACGTCTCCTAACATGAAAGCAGTGCCTTGGGGACTGTGAGGCGGGTTCTCCTAACTCTGGGGCTGAGGTTACCAAGGTGGTTAAAAAGCTCCTTGATGGCAAGGCCCCGGGGTAGATGAGATCCACCCAGAGTTCTTTAAGGCGCTGGATGCTGTGGGCGTGTCTTGGTTGACACGACTCTGCAGCATCGCATGGACGTCGGGGTAGGTTTCCTGGACTGGTAGACCAGGATGGTGGTCCTGCTTTTCAAGAAGGGGGACTGGAGGGTGTGTTCTAACTATCGTGGGATCACACTCCTCAGCCTTACAGGTAAGGTCTATTCAGGGATTCTGCAGAGGAGGATCTGCCGGATAGTCAAATCTTGGATTCAGGAGGAGTGTGTGGTTTTTGTCCTGGTCGTGGAACTGTGGACCAACTCTATACTCTCGGCAGGGTCTTGAGGGTGCATGGGAGTTTGCCCAAACAGTGTACATGTGTTTTGTAGACTTGGAGAAGACATTCGACCGTGTTCCTCGGGGGAGTACTGTGGGGAGTGCTCACAAAATATGTATAACCGGTGTCAGAGTTTGGTTCGCATTGCCGGCAATAAGTCGGACCCGTTTCCAGTCAGGGTTGGACTCCGCCAGTGCTGCCCTTTGTCACTGATTCTGTTCATTACTTTCATGGACAGAATTTCTAGGCGCAGCCTGGGAGTTGAGGGGTTTCGGTTTGGTGGTCGCAGGATTCGGTCCCTGCTTTTTGCAGATGATGTGGTCCTGTTAGCTTCATTGAGCCGTGACCTTCAACTTTCACTGTATCGGTTCGCAGCTGAGTGTGAAGCGGCTGGGCTGATAATCAGAAGTACGAGTCCATGGTTCTTGCCCGGGAAAGGGTGTAGTACCATCTCCAGGTCGGGGATGAGGTCCTGCCTCAAGTAGAGGAGTGTAAGTACTTCTTGGGTCGCTGCCCTCGCGACCCGATCTCGGATAAGCGGAAGAAAACGGAATGTTTGGATGGATATATACACATACACATATGTGTGTGTGTGTATTCATATATACACGCACATATATATGCATATATATGCATACATATATACATGTATACATATATGTAAATTTATATGTATACGTATACAGTATGTATACACATACATACAGTATATACACACACATATACAGTATATATATATATACATACTGTCACGCTCCGGGTTTAAGTTTGCGTGTCAGTGTGTTTAGGTTCTATTATTAGGCATGTGTTCTTCTTGTTTCCTTATTTTGTATGTTTTTCCTGCCTTCCCTTATTTGACACTTCCTGTAATAGCGCACACCTGCTTCTTGTTTCCCACTCTTTTTAGTTGGTGGAGTATTGTCCTGCTCGCCTTATCGTTTACTTTCTGTCGAGGACTTTTTCCCTGCCCCTGCACGGCACTAACTATTATTAAAACTCCCTTTTGTCTGCATCCTGGTACTGTGTCTCTCGCATCCTGGGGTCGTCTAGGATGCTCGCCTAACCGTACATACATACTGCATATATATACATATATATACACACACACACACATACTTCTATATCCTCTTCTCTTGCGCCAACTACCTTCATGTCCTCTTTCACTACATCCATAAACCTCCTCTTTGCTCTTCCTCTAGGCCTCCTGCCTGGCAATTTAAAACTCAGCATCCTTCTACCAACATATTCACTATCTCTCCTCTGGACATGTCCCAACCATCTCAGTCTGGCCTCTCTGACTTTATCTCCAGAACCTCTAACATGTGCTGTCCCTCTGATGTGCTCGTTCCTGATCCTGTCCATCCTGGTCACACCCAACCTCAGCATCTTCATCTCTGCTACCTCCAGTTCTGCCTCCTGTCTTTTCCTCAGCGGCACTGTCTCTAAACCAAACAACTTAGCTGGTCTCACCACAGTTTTGTACACCTTTCCTTTCATTTTAGCTGAAACTCTTCTATCACACATCACACCCGACACTTTTCTCCACCCATTCCAGCCTGCCTGCACACGCTTCCTCACCTCTTTTCCACACTCTCCATTGCTCTGGACTGTTGACCCTAAGTACTTAAAATCCTCCACCTTCTTTATCTCTTCTCCCTGTAACCTCACTCTTCCACTCGGTTCCTCTCATTTACACACATGTACTCTGTCTTCATTCCTCTCCTTTCCAGGGCAAACCTCCACCCCTCAAGCTTCTCCTCCAACTGTTCCCTGCTCTCACGGTTTGTCAAAGATCATCTATATGACAGGAGCACTCTGCCGATTTCCAGGACTTGTGGCAAACTTGCTTGTTAAAGATCCTCTGTATGTGCAAAAACCACACTGTTGTTTTCGATGACATTATGGAAAAATAAATGCCAATCAAAGACCCTCTATACCAGGAGTGTCAACTCGTGCCATGGAGGACAGCGACACTACAGGATTTCAACCAGTTTCTCCAGCAGGTGATTTGAATTGATGAGCTCCTCCTGAGGGAAGGAGTGACCGGCTGCTTCAGTGACCAGCTGGAAAGAAAACCTGCAGGGTCTCGGACCTCCATGGCACGAGTTTGACACCCCTGCGCTATATCCTATATATCAGGATCTTTCTGCAGATTTTAAAGACTTAAAGCAAAAATGCCAGTCAAAGATTTCTAATATGACAGTAGCATGCTGCTGTTTTTAACAACAAAAATGCTAATCAAAGATCCTCTACATAACAGGATTGCACTGCAGATTTTAAAGACCTAGTACACTTAGGCCTGTCAAAGAACAACAGGAGCGCTCTGCTTCTGTAAATTTGCTAATACAAGATTTTCTATAAGCTATGATGTCTTTGCAGAGTTTAAAAACCTCCTGAAATAAAAGGCTTGTCAAAGATCCTTTATGCGACAGGATTCCTCTGCAAAGTTTAAAAAACTAATTTAAGAGGCTTGTCAAAGATCCTTAAAATGCAAGGATCTTTACGTAGTTTTAAGGACCTACCGAAAAGAGGAAAAGACTACTTGTCAAAGATTGTCTATATGGCAGGCGAGAGCTGCTGTTTTTAAAGACCTACTAAAAAATGTTTGTCAAAGATACTCTATATGACAGGATCACTGCATTTTTTTTTACTGAAAAAATGTTTGTCATAGATCTCCTGCGAAGATGTCTCTGCAATTTTTAAAGATCAACTAAACAAGATCCTCTGACAGGACAGATGCAGTTTTTAAATACCTACTGAAAAAACATGTTAAAGTTTGTCAAAGATCCTCTATATGACAGGAGGTTTCTGCAGTTGTCTAAGGTCCTCTTTATGACATCCTCGCTGCAGTTTTTTACAGACCTACCGTAAAAATATCAAAAACACTATTCAAAGATCCTCTACATGACAGGAGCACTGCAGTGTTTTTGAGGCCCCAGTGTAAAAACACAACGCGAACATCCTCCGTGTAGAAGCACTGTGGCGTTCCGGGAGGCGGGGTCTGTCAGGTAGAGAGGCATGGCTTGAGAAGACAGCCGAGATCCAAGTCTCACCTTTCCCAGCTGCTCCTTGATGGAGGCCATGACTGCCGCCATGTGAGCCACCTCCTCCTGCGCCGTGTCTTTACTCAGCAGCTGAGCGGTGCGAGCCGCCGCCTTGGACGCCGCCTCCATGGCGGGGACTTTGTGCTTGACTTCCTGCAGGGAGTGTCAAGTCACGACAGGAGAAGGCAGAAAGACCACAAGCGTGCCTTACCTCCACATCTTGAACAAAGCTGCGGACGTTGAGGAAGGAGACTTGGACGGGAGCGTTCAACTGGTGGTCGGTGGCGTCCATGAACATTTTCAAAGTGTTGATGCCGTCGTGGTAATCTTGCCTCAGCTTGTCTACCTCGTCGGCTCGTGCGTACTGGAGACAAAGCGGCGTGACTTTCACGTCGGTCGCAAAGAAGCTTCCATGAGAGGATTTACGGATTTGACTTGGACGAAGAGCTCCCGCCATCTCCCGTTCAGGAGTAGAAGCTGCTGCTTCAGGTCTCGGGACACGGCGTCTTCGCAGGTCTCGATGAGGAAGTTTCCCGCGTCGTTCATGTCCATGTGCTGCTGGATCCAGTGGGTCAGGTTGCGGAAGAAGTCCTGGAAGGAAGCCAAAACAAATACCGATGATGGATATTAGTAGTGGCTTCGTGGTTGCCATGACGACCATGATCTCCTACTGTAGTCGCCAAAAGTGTGGTAAACCAGAACCAGCAGCAAAACCACTGCCTCAAATTGGCTGACTCATGTCGACATAGCACGGGTTCTATGTCACGGTACGCAGGACTCGTGTCGACATAGCACGTAGAAGTATGATGAGGACGCAGGTGAGGCTTTCTTCTGCAGACTCTTCCATGAAGGTCTTGGTTGTGCAAGTGGAAGGGTGCACCACCATTTGAGAGACATAGTCTCTCTGACGTGTGTCCTGGGTCTTCCCCGAGGTCTACCAGTCAGACGTGCCCTCAACACCTCCCCACTTCATCTGGTTCCTCTCAATGTAGAGGAGCAGCGGTTCCACTCCGAGTCTCTCCCGGATGATAGAGCTATCCGATCACGCTATCGCTAAAGAAAAGCCCAGCGACTCGTTTCGGCCGCTTGTACCGGCGATCTTGTCCTTTCGGTCACTGCCCAAAGCTCACAACCTTGAGGGTAGGAACGTAGATCGACCGGTAACTTGGAGAGCTTTGCCTTCATCACTGCAGAAGCCACAACCAAACCATCTGTCCATCTTGAGTTCCATCCTTCCCTCACTCGTGAACAAGACCTCGAGGTACTTAAACTCCTCCACTTGGGGCAAGGGCTGATCCTTGACCCGCAGAGGGCAAGGCACCCTTTACCAGGCGAGGACCCTGGACTCAGGTGCTGATTCTCATCCCAGCCGCTTCACACTCAGCTGCGATCGTAGCCGCTGCTGCGCTCTTTTGGTCGGCCGGTCACTTCTGGGAAGGTTCACCACGGGTCCACGTTTTGTGGATAATGGCTCTCACGCTGGTTGGCTGGAGCTTTGTAGCTTGTAAAGCACTTTGAAAAAGCCGTGCACTGAAAACAACAATTCAAGTGAAAGAGGCTGTTCATCAGCTGATCAAAAGTTTAAGACCACAGGCTATAAAAGCCTAAATCGACTCAAAACTCTCATTTTCTGTCAGGCATTCAAACAGTCGTGCCCTCCTGATGGCTAAAGCTAAGAAGCTTTCTCTTCTTGAACGCTGTCGGATCGTTGAGCTGCATAAGTGCAGCTGCTGCTGAGGTTGGACGCAGCACGACAGTCATTCTTCATTTTTTGAAAGACCCTGAACATCAGGGGGCAAAAAAGTGGTAGACCCAAAAAACTACACGGGCGCTGAGCCAGAGGATCCGATTGGCTGTCCATCAAGACACATGGCGGTCCTCGACCCAAATTAAGGCCCTTACTGGTGGCGACTGCAGCGTAATAACCATCAGACGGAATCTGGGGGAACAAGGTTTCAAAAACAAAAAACTGCCCGTTTACGCTTTGCCAAGGAGCATCAAACATGGGACATTGAAAGGTGGAAAAAAGTTGTATTCTCTGATGAGAAAAAAAGTAACCTTGACAATCCAGATGGCTTCCAACGTTACTTGCATGACAAGGAGATCCCACCTGAGATGTATTCTACCCGGCACAGTGTAAGGGGGTCCATCTTGGTGTCTGGTGCTTTTCCTTCAGTGTAACAATGGAGCTTCAGGTGGTGCAGCGTCTTCAGACGGCGGCTGCCTACGTGCAGACGTTGCAGCGGGCATCCCTCGTGACTGAGGGCCCTCGTGTGTGTGGGTTTTTCAGCAGGACAACGCTGCAGTTCACAATGCTCGCTTGACGAAGGACTTCTTCAGGCAGAATAAAATCACTCTTATGGACCATCTGCATGTTCCCCTGATTTAAATCCCATAAGGAACATTTGGGGATGGATGGCAAGGGACATTTATAAAAATGGCCACCAGTTCCGGGCAGTTGATGCCCTTCATGAAGCCATCTTCACCACTGGGAGCAATGTTCCCACTAGCTTGCTGGAAACACTCGCATCAAGCATGCCCACACCAAATTTAGAAGTGATTAACAAGAACGGTGGAGCTCCTCATTACTGAGTCCTACTGAGAACATGTTTTGTTCTGGTTTGGAGAGTTTTTGGGTCATTTTTTGAGCAATGGTCTGATAAACAGCCTATCCATCCATCCATTTTCCACCGCTTATCCGGGTCCGGGTCGCGGGGGCACCAGCTTCAGTAGGGAAGTCCAGCCAGACTTCCTGGTCCCCAGCGACCTCTTCCAGCTCGATCGGGAGGACGCCAAGGCGTTCCCAGGCCAGCTGAGAGACATAGTCCCTCCAGCGTGTCCTAGGTCTTCCCGGGGGCCTTCTCCCGACCGGGCATGCCCGAAACACCTCACCAGGGAGGCGCCCGGGAGGCATCCGGACTAGATGCCCGAGCCACCTCAACTGGCTCCTCTCCATGTGAAGAAGCAGTGGCTCTACTCTGAGCTCCTCCCGGATGGCCGAGCTCCTCACCCTATCTCTTAGGGTGAGTCCAGCCACCCTACGGAGGAAACTCATTTCCGCCGCTTGTATCCGTGATCTCCTTCTTTCGGTCATGACCCATAACTCATGGCCATAGGTGAGGGTGGCAATGAACAATATTATTGATAAATTGAAATTGAAATTGAGGCAATAAACAGCCTATTTCAGCTGAATTGTTGTTTCCAATAAAGTGCTTTTTGTCACACTCCCCCTTCTTGCTTGTGCATATTGGAGCTCTACTTACAAGCTCATTAAAAGCTCCATGCTAGCATAAGATCAGCTCTTAAGATCAGGTCTGTATGTGCAGAACATACATTCAAATTTGTGTTTCCCGGGTGTTCACATTTCGGGGTCACTTACACGCTTGGCGTCCTCCGACTGGTTGAGCACCTGCTCCGCGTCCTCCAGCCATGCCTGCAGCGCCGCCACCGTGCTGCTGTACTTCTCCCAGTTGGCGATGACCTCCTCCAGCATGCTGCGGACGCTGCGCACCTCCAGCGCCAGGTTCTTCCACTGAGCCGTGGCGTCACAAAGGAATTTGGTCACGCCCTCCAATTCGTCGACTAGGGTTTTGGAAAAGGTGACACGGGTCAGTTGGGTGGACTCCAACACGGTGCCTTGGGTTGTGTTTTCTTCATGAGCATTCGGGCATTAGCTTGGTATCAGGAGAGTTGCAACATCATCTAGCCATGCATGAAATGAACAGGTCTTAGAAGATGAACATAAGTAGAGCCCTATGAGTTCTGCGTTAACAGAATCGCGGATGGAATTGGCCGATGAAAAGGGAATTTTTTGTGAAATTCAAAATCTCACGCAAAGTAAAAACATAACGTGAGCGAAATGCTGTCATCGTGAGTAGAACGAACATTCGTGTGGGGAACTATTTCTCCGGCGGACGGCTCAATGATGGCGGAATCCCATAAACTCTAAACCGCTCCCTCCCAGACTGAACACGTTGAAATGGCAAAAGTTGGTGGAACTTCCTCTGACGGAGATGAGTATATTTTCACCGCGTCGTGTTTTACCACTCCCATGTAAGGAGCGTTTTACAATGCCGATGACCACGTGCAGGGGAAAAAAGGCGAGAAGCACGTTTATTTTGGCACCCGGCTCGCCTTAGCCATAAACAGACATTCTTCCTTCATCCCAGTAGCTTGGATACACGTCTTATAAGAGGAAATGAATGTTTACTAGAAGGGACAGGCAAAGATGAAGGCAGCACGCATGGTAAAAAAAAGCGTACTTGTACTGTCGGACTTGACGTAGACGTCCGCCGCTTGCTTGAGTGCTGAGAAGAGGACCTGGTACTGGTCAAAGAACCTGTGGCCTTCAATGAACGTCTGGGGAAAATAAAGGTGTAAAAGTACACGGTGACGCGTGGCCAACCAGATCAACTCACCAGATAACTCTGCAGCAGGAGCTCCACCGAGTCTCTTCTGCCGTATTTAATGATCCAGGACTTGAGTCTGGATTCGGCCAACAGGAGGAAAGCCATGAGCCGGTTCTTCATTTCCCAGAATTCCAGTTTGATCAAGTGGCCATGCGACGACGTGGCCACAAAATTGAAGCTGCAAAGGAGATGCACTTGGTCATGTGGGAGGTGCAGGAAGGACCGAAGGAGATGCCGGAAGTCTTACCGTTCAGCCATGTCTTGGATCTGCTCTGGTGGAACTGGGACACCGTTGACTGATCTGTCCCTGTGGATCTGCTGGAAGGGTTGCCTGTGTAACTCCAGGTTCTTAAACACTTCCTGCAACAATGCATACACAATCATCATCCTGTTGGACCTCCTATCAGGTCCTGCTGCAGAACCACCAGACTGCAGCCCGCACCGGCCCAGAAAACATTCAGACGCAAGAAAACAAATCCCTTTTGCAAAAACTCAGTTGCATTATTTAGTGAATAATGCAACTGTAGATGCGCTCTCCTGTTTTTAATACCATTTATTTGACGTGAAGCTTTCTGACATTGAAATAAACTTCCCAGGCCAATGAGGATTATTTCCTTATTCCTTATTTCATAATTCAACGATGACAGCAGCCGCGTAGAGTATGCATCCTGGCAAACAAATGGGCCAAATCTCTTATAGATCGCCAGCAACTAGGGATGTCCCCATTGGTGATAAGTGCATAAAATTAGAAACCAGGAAGTGGAAGGTCCTGTCAAAGGAGTGAGTGTTCTGTGTTGACATGCAAATAAATGGCCAACCAACCCTACAACCGATAATAACACAAAGCATTAAATATTATTACTTTAAAAACCTTTCTCCCAAAAAATAATATATATACAGGATGCACGCGCACACACACATGCACAGCTCAACAAAATGAGAGGAAGACTTTTTAATCAGAGTATAGTAAGCTATCAGTCAAACTTGCGGGGTATTGATGTGGTCAGCTAAGTAGCAGAGGGGGTTGTTCAGCAGTTTCAGCGGCTTTGTTGTTCATGAAATCAACAGGAGGGGCAACAATGAGACAGACCGAAACCAGGAAGGCTTTTCCAGGTTGAGGCCACTGACTCCTCATCTCTTTTGGCTGATTTTCTACTGACTGACTTTTTACTGCTGTAGCTTTTCATTTGGCTTGGATCAACATCTCTGTTGATAGCACGGTGCGCTACCTGGACGCTACAGAGGTTGCACAAGTAGTCCAACTCCTCCAGGATGGCACATCAATACGTACCGTAGAAGGTCCTTAAACCCTCAGCAGGATCGGTATCTGCTCCTTTGTGCAAGGAGGAACAGGATGAGCACTGCCAGAGCCCTACAAAATGACCTCCAGCAGGCCACTGGTGTGAATGTTTCTGACCAAACAATCAGAAACAGGCTCCATGAGGGTGGCCTGAGGGCCAGACGTCCTGTAGTGGGCCCTGTGCTCACTGCTCAGCACCGTAGAGCTCGATTGGCATTTGCTACGCCACTGGTGCCCTGTGCTCTTCACCGATGAGAGCAAGTTCAACCTGAGCACATGCGACAGACGTGAAAGGGTCTGGAGATGCCGTGGAGAACGTTATGCTGCCTGCAACATCATTCAGCATAACCGGTTCAAGCCAAACGAGCTCTACGGTGCTGGACAGTGAGCACAGGGTCCACTACAGGATGTCGGGCCCTCAGGCCACCCTCATGGAGCCTGTTTCTGATTGTTTGGTCAGAAACATTCACACCAGTGGCCTGCTGGAGGTCATTTTGTAGGGCTCTGGCAGTGCTCATCATGTTCCTCCTTGCACAAAGGAGCAGATACCGATCCTGCTGAGGGTTTAAGGACCTTCTGCGGCCCTGCCCAGCTCTCCTGGAATCTCCTCCATGCTCTCACAGCAAACCTTCATGCAGCGGTACGTATTGATGTGCCACCCTGGAGGAGTTGGACTACTTGTGCAACCTCTGTAGCATCCAGGTAGTGCAGCATGCTATCAACAGAGATGTTGATCCAAGCCAAACGAAAAACTACAGCAGTAGAAAGTCAGTCAGTAAGGACAGTTGGGGTCTGTCTCATTGTTGCCCCTCAGATGCTCCTGTTGTTGATTTCATGAACAAAAAAGCAGCTGAAACTGATGAACAACCCCCTCTGCTACTTAACTGACCACATCAATACCCCACAAGTTTGACTGATCCAGAGCTGTGTGGGGGATGATCTTAACCCGGTTCACGATCAAGACTAGAGATCTTGGGTTAGAAAAGGTTGAATTATGTGTTGATTGGGGGGACAAAGTTGTTGTTTTGTTCTTTTGGATTAAAGTTCAAGAGGTCCCATCCCGCTCATTCCAGGGGCTTTCAACATGATACTGGATCCCAGTGGGACACTGTAGTCATTTTTGCCCCATTTTTTGGGGGGGTTTCTTTACAACTTCCTTCCTAAATAAACTTTCTTCTTGTCATATTATGACTTTATCCCCATAATATTGCAACGTTTTCCCCAACCTAATTTTCCAAAAATGACATCTTTGCTTTGTTTTCCTTTTTCTCGTAATATTACGACTTCAAAAACGATACATGTAGGAGACATTTTGGGCAAAGGGGACGCATTTTCAGGAAATGCGCAAAGGGTGTGCTTTGCTGTCATGAGGCAAGTCAAATTCTGCTTAAGGCCCCAGTTTGGCCAGGGGCGGCCTTGACAGTACAACCAGATCACATCAGGGCTTCTACACAAACGAGCCTGGGAGGCCCCTACTCAAAAAATTAATTATTTGAACCGACCTTGTGCTGCTCCAGTTTCCTGTGCAGAACGCCGGCTGTGTCCTCGAGAGCGTGCTGGCTGGGGATGTCCTCCCTCAGGGCGAGCTCAGCTCTGTGCAGCCAGGCTCCCATCACCCCCAGAGGAGCGGGCAGGGACTTGTCCAGGTGGATGTGCCAGTCCAGCAGCTGCATTTGACACACATTTTGCGGATGGAGGGTGGGGTGAAGGCCATTAAAACATGTCGGCATGCTCTCTCACACTCATGCGCGCCAGTCTAGGAACAAAACCTCAAGATGAATTTCTATCTTATTAACCAATTTTTTTTTTTTTTAACACTCTCAATTTATGGAACTCAAGTTTTTGCGTCTCTAAATGCATTTTGCTTACAGATTTTTATTCAATGGAATTTTCAGCATACTTGTAAACAAACTGAGTGTGTAAAAAAGGTTTTGGTGATAAAGAAACAAACTACATTTCATAATGCGGAGCATGATGGAAAATACATAATACCTAATATAAAGCTAACATCTGGATCAATCCCTCATGCCATGACGATATTTCCATCCATCCATTTTCTATGCCGCTTACCCTCACTTATCCAATCTTACTTCTATTGCACTTCAAAAGCAGCATTCAATGGTAATCAAATCCCACCCACCCTGATAGACAGGCGCTCCCACGCCTGCTGGACCACAGCCTGGTCCACAGAGAGCTTCCCGTCCTTGTAGACCGGCTGCAGCAGCGAATCGGTTTGCTTCTTCTTCATCTCGTACTGCACACGTAAGCTTTTAAAGGCCTAGTGGGGAAAAGGCGGCCGCCGTTAAAGTCGCAGGCGTGATGCGAGGTCTCCTCCCGGTATCTACCTGGTATTTGTCAGTCAGACTGCCCTCGGCCGCCTGGGCTCTCAGCACATCTCTCTCCAGCTGGTCCAAAAACACCTTCAGCTCCCTCAGAATCTTGCGCTCCTCCCTCTGCGACAGTCAGCAAACATCGGCATGAGTGAGAGGATTAGGATCTATCCGGCTTGCCGCTCAGAACGTGACAACACATGCTGCAACTCCGCACACACGTAAGATTAGATTGCTGGTCAGGAATCTCAACCTACCTCCAGCATTTGCTCAATGTCTCGGGGTGCAAACTATCCAGGGGAAAGCAGCAGAGTGCACAAAAAGAGATGCAAACTCAGTCGGAGAGCCGTCGGAGAAGCGAGGAGGCTAGCGGAGGGAATAAATGGCATGCATGTACGCCAACGCCGTCGCTCACCTGAACCGCAGGCACTGGCAGAGCAAAGGTCGGAGTGGAGGCCACGCACAGCTTCAATGTGCACAAGTAGATGGAAAAAGCAAATTACACTGTGATGACGATGACGATGATGATGGGAAGCAAAATGCCGTCCCGCTCTTGATGTCAAAGCAAATGAAGCATCGCATGGCAGCTCCGCATGAACATAAAGCTCCTCAAACCACTGACCTCCACATTATACTAAACATACTTTTTAACCATCTTCACCACGTTCTAACCATCTTCTACCACTAAGACGTGTTTATGACGTAAGGAAAAATCATGAGCTTTGCAAAACCTCACCAAGAGCTGTCAATCCATCGCAAACCAGAGGAGGTCACTACTCAACATAGCAGTCTGCTTCTAACAGGGACTCACCTTGTCCTCTCACAAAGAACACTAACATCATCGCACAGCACCTTAACACTCAAAAGGTAACTAGGAAATATACAATGCAAGTACCGATACAAATGTAGAATAAAAAAACAGCTCTCAATGCTTCCAATCATGCATTGCTTCCCAGCAAAGCCGTTCATTCGGCTGTTACGACAGCGCCCTCTAGTGCACGCAGACCGCCATTGCTTTCATTGACTTGTATATAAGCAATTCATTCAGTTGCAATGACAACTCCCTCTGGTGGACACAGGCCGCCATTGCCTTGTATATATTTATCATGGACATACAGTATGTTGAAAATGCATGAATGCATGGATGGATGGTTTTTTAATCGCCAAGAGAAAATGTACAAAAAAGATGGTAATAGAAGAACAAACAGACCTGTCACTCGTGGGGGCACAGTTAAAATAAATTGAAAGTCTTTGTTTTGCATTAATATTCTGTCTTTACCATGGACATGCTATGTTTAACATGGATAAGGTGGGTTTAAACCAGTGGTGAGGGATGGCGTCAAGCTGAATAGGGACTTCTATTGAGCCTTTTTGGCCCATGGGACTCCGGAGGCACCTGACAGGTACCGTAAGACCAAGCGGTCTGCGGCTCCGGCAGTCACGGAGGCAAAAACTCAGACATGGGAGGAGTTTGGAGAGGCCATGGAAAACAACTTCCAGACGGCTTCAAAGAGATTGACGAAGAAGTGGCTGGGTACTCTGTGGCGGGTTCTCCTATCTCGAGGGCTGAGGTCACCGAGGTGTTCAAAAGGCTCCTTAGTGGCAGGACCCAAGGGGTGGATGAAATCCGCCCGGAGTTCTTTAAGGCTGGGCATGCTGTTGGAGTGTCAGACTGGTGGTGGTGGTCCCACTTTTTAAGAAGGGGGACCGGAGGGTGTGTTCCAACTATCGTGGGATTACACTCCTCAGCCTTCCTGGTAAGGTCTATTCAGGGGTTCTGGAAAGGAGGATCCGCCGGAGAGGAGCAGTGTGCTTTTCTTCCTTGTCGTGGTACTGTGGACCAGATCTATAGTCTCTGCGGAGTGCATGGGAGTTTCCCCAAACAGTCTCCCTGGGGTTTTGTGCATTTGGAGAAGGCATTCGACCTTGCCCCTCGGGGAGTACTGCGGAGAATGCTCCGGGAATATGGGGTATCGGACCACCTAATTCAGGCCGTTTCCTTCCGGTGTCAGAGTTTGGTTTGCATTGCCGGAAATAAGTCGGACCCGTATCCACCCGTGACGGTTGGACTCCGCCAGGGCTGTCCTTTGTCACCAATTCTGTTCATTACTTTTATGGACAGAATTTCTAGGCGCAGCCAGGGCGTCGAGGGGTTCCGGTTTGGTGGCCGCAGGATTAGGTCTCTGCTTTTTGCGGATAATGTAGTCCTGTTAGCTTAATCAAGCCGTGACTTTCAACTCTCGCTGGATCGGTTCGCAGGTGAATGTGAAACGGCTGGGATGAGAATCAGCACCTCCAAGTCAGAGTCTATGGTCTTAGCCTAGAAATGGGTGAAGTGCCATATCCGGATCGGGGATGAGATGCTGCCCCAAGTAGAAGAGTTTAAGTAGTTTAAGCGAAATGGACATACGGATCGGTGCGGCTTCTGCAGTGATGCGGACTCTGCATCGGCTTGTTTTGGTGAAGAGGGAGCTGAGACGCTCTCAATTTACCGGTCCGTCTAGGTTTCTACCCTCACCTAAAAGCTTTGGGTAGTGACCAAAAGGACAAGATCGCAGGTACAAGCGGACGAAATGAGTTTTCTCCCTCAGGGATAGGGTGAGAAGCACTGTCATCCGGGAGAGACTCAAAGAAGAACCGCTGCTCCTCCGCATTGAGAGGATCCAGATGAGGGGGCTCGGGCATCTGGTTAGGAGGCCTCCCTGGGGGGATGTTCAGGGCACCTCTGACCGGTAGGAGGCCTCGGGGAAGACCCAGAACACGTTGGAGAGACTATGTCTCTCAACTGGCATGTAAACGCCTTGTGATCCGCTGGGAAGAGCTATACGAAGTGGCCGGGGAGAGGGCCCTCTGGGCTACCCTGCTTAGGTTGCTGCCCCCGCGACCCGACCTCGGATGAGCGGAAGAAAATGGATGGATGGATGGATGGATGGATGCTGTGTTTAACATGGGTATTCGATTATTTAGCATGAATCTTCTAAGTTTACCATGGACTTGCTATGTTTAGCATATCCATGCTATGTTTAGCATGCATTTCAAAAAAGCTACCTGGTCGTGCTGCGCGTCGGCTCCCAGGTGGTGCGGGTTTGGGTAGTGTTTGAGGAACTGAGCCACGTAGGTCATGATGGATTTCTCGTCAGGCTTGTCCACATCTACATCTGCAGAGGAACACAAACCAACATGCAAATGTAGTATGCAAGTATGTGTTGGTAATAATAATCTTCAGCACAAACAACACAGCACCTTCTGGATCCAACAGACGAGGGATGCCCAGCTCATTTTCCGCTAAAGCAAAAGCTTCCTCCAAATTCTCCTTATTGCTCCTCCTGCGCAACGCCTGCATGTCCACCAGGTCGTGTTGGATGGCGTGCACCATCAGCAGAAATGCCACGCCATCGCGCCAGCTGGGACCAAAATCATTCACCACGATATCGTGATGCCTGGAAAAACCGTAGTGAAGAACCATGTGACCGGCGGTCAAGGTGCGGCTTCCTGAAAAGCATCTGGACGTACTTGGCAGCAGTGCACTGGACCCATCGGAGTAGGGCCTTCTTGGCGTTACCCTGAAACTTGACCACTTTTCTCTTCATGGGAGGACTTCCTGTTTCGGAGCTCTCTACAGAAGAGGTGCTGTTGGACAAGGCTTGGAGGGCTGGAAGGTTGCTGGTCAGCTCCTCAATCTGAGTGGAGAAGACAGGTGGAGACCTTCCACATTTGTTCCTATGCAAAGACTAGCTGACTAACATTACCTGGAAGTAGAGGATGATGGTCCACATCAACCCCAGAACGATCGATGGTCGGCCATCGGCGATGTCGGTGGCATGAATGTTCACCAGTTTGATCTGAAAGAAAAGTGGATTTTGCTGGTGGACGCCAAAACATTTGCTGCATGTTAGCCAAAAGAATGCTCTTCAGACACTTCAAATCAACGTCACACAAGAGTCCTTGCTCGCCGCATGATGTCACGTGCAAGAAAAACAAATACAAGACTTGAAAGGAGCGACGTGACCAGTAGAGGAGAGCATCGTGTGGACTGTGCAGGAACAAGGCAATGCTAGTCTGCTTAGCATTGGCTGTAAGACAAAGCCTAGTTTCAGCATGAACGCAGTTCATCGCTTGGCGCTTCCAATTGTGCAGCTTCGCTCTCTCGGGGCTTATCAAAATATATGAATTCATAAATCATCCCCGTGTGGTTGAAGGACGTGAAATTCAACTATGAGATATTGAAAAGATGCATTCAAATACGTATTTTCATTCCTCGCTACGTCACGCTTCAAACATCGAGCCCTCAGTCTATTGTGGTTATTCAAAATAGAATTTATAAGTAAATCGGTGGTTCCCAAACTTTTTCTGCAACGCCCCCCTTTTGGAGATAAAATGATTTTGAGGAACTCCTGGCACATCTCATCCATCTTCAGGGCCCTGCCACTGAGGAGCTTTTTTGACCACCTGTCAGCTCAGCCCCAGAGTTAGGAGAACCCTCCGCAGAGTCTCCAGGCACTGCTTCCTTGTCGAAAGACATATCGGTGTACACTAATGAGATGGTCTAGTATTCCTTCCACCAATCCACAACATCTCAAGTCCAGGTCAGCAGCACACCATCCCCACCATACGTGGTGTTGACTGTGCACTGCTTCCCCCTCCTGAGATGACGAGTGGTCCAAAATCTCTTTGAAGCCACCGGGAAATCGTTCTCCATGGCTTCTCCAAACTCCACCCATATGCAAGTTTCTGCCTCAGTGACTGTCAGAGCCACAGGGCTCCTAAGTCACATGGGCCAAAAAGGCTCAATAGGACTCCTACGGTATCTCCACCACTGGTGTCCACCAACAGGTTCTGGTATTAATCACCATGGCACTGACCACCTTACAGCCACAGCTTTGATCAGAAGCATCAGTGCATTGAAACAGTGCCCACTTGGACTCAATGTCTCAGCAGACCATCACAATGCGTTTGGGTCTGCCATCATCAAACCCAACTCACCACATAGCGGTGATTGGTTGACAAGTCTGCCGCTCTTTTAGATGTACTGGTCCCAAGGGGGGAAACTTATTAAGACAACAGCTCAGCGGAGCCTGCTATTCAGGGCGGCTGCGGCTGCAGGAATCAGGCTTTTCCCAAGACGGGCCCTCCTGAACTTAATTGTTCCGTATCTTCACTTTGGAGGTAGTGGGATGAGCTATTGATTCAGTGGGTGGATGTCATCCTGTGCTATATATTGGGTTTTTTTAACCAAAGACGAACCTGTTTCACTCTGTGAGGTCGGGTATGGGGAGACCGATAATTTCAGCAGCGGCGTTTGTGACGTGAGTGTGTTTGGCCGGGTTTTCCACAGAATCCATAGTGTGGTAACAAGTGGAACAATACAGAAGGATCTTCTGCAGCCGAGGATTGGTCTGCCAAGGCTCTCGCCTTCGGCCGCCACCCAGCTTACTCTGCACCCAACCCCTTTAGCCTCTCCCATTAGTGGTGAGCTCGTTAACTCTTCAAGCTGTGCCCGACCGAGCCCCATGGGTTCAGGCCTGGCCACCAGATGCTCACCATCGTGTGCCACCTCCAGGCCAGGCTTCAAAGAGGGCCTTGGTAATCCACATCCGTAAAAACTAAGTCCATTGTTCTTTATCAACATTTGGAGTCTATTGAGCCACTGTTTTCTGGGCCCTCTCCTAGAACCGGTTTGTCATGGGTGACTCTACCAGGGGTGTGAAAGCCCAAGACAACCTAGCTCCTAGGATCATTGGGAAACGCAAACTCCTCCACAATAATAAGGTCTTGGCTCAAGAAGAAGATTCTGTTCATTACTTTCATGGACAGAACTTTAGGCGCAGTCTGGGCATTGAGGGGTTCCAATTTGGTGGCGGCAGGATTGGATCTCTACTTTTTGCAGATGATGGGACCATGTTGGCTTCATCGAGCCTTGACCTTCAGCTCCCACTGTATCAGTTCGCAGCTGAACGTGAAGCCGCCGAGATGAGAATCAGCACCTCCAAGTCCAAGTCTATGGTTGTTGTCCAGAAAAAAGTGCGGTGCCATCCTTGGGTCGGGGACAAGTGGAGGAGTTTAAGTAGGGTCCTGTTTACAAGTGAAGGATCGATAGAACGCAAGAAGGACAAGCGGATTGGTGCGGTGTCATCCTGCAGAAACCTGGAGTAGAACCACTGCTCCTCAGATGAGGTGGCTCGGGCATCTGGTCAGAATGCCTCCCGGAAGCCTCCCTGGGGATGTGTTCAGGGCACGTCAGACCAGTAAGACACACTGGAGAGATTGTGTCTCTCGAAGGAAAGAAAAGGAAATTCCCAAAAACCACAGGCTCATTCTGGTCCCCTGAAGCTGAACATGCTTTAATAGACTTCTTTGAGACCACTGACTGGGATGCAAAGCAGGGCCCCCACAGTGACAAAATGAGTTAAATGGTCGCCTGCAGCACAGAGAACATCAGCTTCTGCGTGGATGTTGTTGCGCCAGTAAGAACTGTACTCCGCTTTGCCCTGGATAGACAGCGACATCAAAGACCTTCTGAAACTGAAGCAAAAGAAGTGGCATGGATCACAGGCTACCTGGCTGGCAGACCTCAGTGTGTGCGACTGGGGAACTGCAGGTCCAACACTGACCAGCAGCAGATTATGGCTTTTTTCATTTCCATCCATTGTCTTCCGCTTATCCGAGGTCGGGTCGCGGGGGCAGCAACCTAAGCAGGGAAGCCCAGAGGTCCCTCTCCCAGGCCACGGCTTCCGGCTCTTCCCAGCGGATGCCGAGGCGTTCCCAGGCCAGCTGAGAGACATAGTCTCTCCAACGTGTCCTGGGTCTTCCCCGAGGTCTCCTACCGGTTGGACGTGCCCTGAACACCTCCCCAGGAAGGCGTTCGGGAGGCATCCTAACCAGATGCCCGAGCTACCTCATCTGGCTCCTCTCAATGCGGAGGAGCAGCGGTTCTACTCCGAGTCTCTCCCGGATGACAGTGCTTCTCACCCTATCTCTAAGGGAGAGCCGGCTCAGCTCTCTCGTCACCACGACAGATCGGTGCAGAGTCCGCATCCCTGCAGACGCCGCACCAATCCGCCTGTCCATCTCGCGTTCCATCCTTCCATCACTCGCGAACAAGACCCCGAGGTACTTGAACTCCTCCACTTGAGGCAGGACCTCATCCCCGTCACTCACGGCACGGCACTCCACCCGTTTTTCATTTCATGTTTTGCTTTTATTTTTTTCCACCTTTATGCTGTTTTATTTTATTAAAATTTCAACTATTTTTTCTTGTAAATTTTCTTCTCGTAATTATGACTTTATTCCATCATATTTTTACTTTATTCTCATAAAATTTGAACTTTTTTCTGCAATCTAATTATCCAAAAATAGCAACACTTTGTCATCTATTCTCTGTCAACCTCATGATAATTCACATATTTTTCCTCATAATATTGCAGCGTTAATTTCCTTTTTTTATATATTTTTATATTTTGTATTCTTATAAAATGACATTTCCATTTTTGCTGTTTTTTTTTTCTAGTGTTCGGCTTAAATAATATTTTTAGAATTCCCCACGAGCCAATAAAAAAACAGCCGGTGGCTGCAAGTGGCCCCCAGCCCACGCTTAATGCAGGTCAAGTTTGGTCAAAAAAACAAACTATCCTAATAAGTCATATCTGGTGATGTTGAGGGCATCATGCATGCTAGCATGTCCTACAAAGCATTTTCTCCACAACCCATGGGTGGTGCCACCAATGGGCGTCCTAACTTTCATCCAAGCATGAAGAACGAGCAAAAAGTGCCCGGACTGTAGAGGTGCACGCACGTACTCCGTCACGGTCCGCCCTCGGGGGACGAGGCGGGACAGAAGTGGGTCACGAGTGGCACAAAGGACTTAGCAATTACGCAACCGGGAAGCGTGTCTTTTTTTTTGCAAGCTGCGCTCCGGACATCTGCACCTTTTTTCTGGATGAAACAAACGCTTACCTTCCTGCCCTCCAGAAATCTGAGCGCAGTGCCGATGTTGGAGACCCAATGGATCCTCTTGAGTTGGCGTCCTTGCTCTGAAGGCTACACAAAGATGCTGTTCAATAAAGCATGCGTGTTACTCTGCAAACGTGACCACGACACAAACAGTCCTTTGTGTTTCCAAGCACCAAACGCCATCATGAGTGATGTGTGTGAATAAAACGCAAACTCTGCTTTCCCGGACCATGCATTGGAGAGGTTGAACTGGGAGAAGGTTGTATTATTAATACATGAAGTGTTGCAGCTGCAGTATATCATACATAATATGCTGAACCCCAGGAAACGGAGAACATGCACCGTGCTACGGCACCTTGAAAGTGTAGAAGAAAGCGGAAAGAGGACTTACGAGCCTTTGACCCGACAACACTTCCAACAGAGCCAGCAGCTTCACCCCATCTTTGATGTCTTCAAAAAGGTCGTTGACCTCGAGTGGGGGTTTATGCTGCAACACGAGACAACGAGCATGAGTGGTGGCGCGGGGCGGATGTTGTCCTCCATGGATGCGAGATGCCACGGTGTGGAACGTGCACGAGCGGAGGAATGGATGGGACATTTGCGTAAGGACTTTGGTATTCCAAGCTGTCGCCGGCCTGCGGGCCAAACCGCCTTGTTGGCAACCAGCGCCGAGGCTTCCCTGCGGTTGAAAAGATGCTGCCCTTCCTTGCTGATGGCCTGGTGCCCGGGTCCTCAGAGGACTAGCTGTAGGCCTCCTTCAGCCCTCCACATTCCATGACAGACCGGGCTCTTCAGAACCGCACAGGTTGGTTCCGGCAGATGATACTCGGTGTACGGTATGTACGGCATATCTGCTACGTACTGATCTCTCCCGCACTGCCAAAATCCTCCACCAACCGCAGCGTGGCACAGGAAGGGCATCGGGGGGGGCAGTCGGAAGGATGCCCGCTCATTGAAAATGAGAGGAAACAGACAGCTGGGGTTTTGGCACACAAGCCAGACAGCAAAGGCGTCACAACGCCGACATTGCCAAACCATCGCCATGCCGACCGCATAGAATGCAAGCCGCACTTTGCTATTTTCTTGCAGGGGACATCAATTTTTATCCCAGCGATGTCGTACGCAAATAAGAAAAGCACGTCATTAAAATCTTTTTCTCCCTTTTTCTCTCAATAATCTTCATACGTTTTCTTCCTCTATTATGACCCGATTCTCATATTTGGACAATATCATTTCCCAAAATGACCACTTTGTTTTGTTCTGTCAGGTTTTCACTTTAAACACAATACAATATTCAGACTTTCATTTTTTTTCTCTACTCATTTAACGCAATGCTCCTAAAATGACATCTTTTCCTCATAATAACACGAATATATTATTCGCTTTATCTTGTAAAAATGAGATTTTTCTTCTTATTAGACTCTAACGTTGTTGTTGCAGCTGTTTTTTTTTCCATTTCCGCTGTTTTCCAAATGTATTCTTGTCGATTTTATTTTGGTAATCGCCGGGATAGGCTCCAGCATACCCGCGACCCTAATGAGGATAAGCGCTACGGAAAATGAATGGATGACTTTTTGCCATCATATTTGGCTCTTCCAAAATTTACAGCTTTGCTCATTGTTTTGTTGATATGATTATCATTTTATTACATAACATCAAAGTTGGAATATCTGGATACAGTACATACTGTACATACAGTACAGCTGAGGTGAAATATACTGCATACATACACAGTACAGCTGAGATGTATGTATGCGCACAACGTACTTGCAGTACTGCCACTGGTATGCGCACGGCGTTCTTGCAGTACTGCCACTGGTATGCGCACGGCGTTCTTGCAGTACTGCCACTGGTATGCACACTGGGTACTTGCAGTACTGCCACTGGTATGCGCACGACGTACTTGCAGTACTGCCACTGGTATGCGCACGACGTACTTGCAGTACTGCCACTGGTATGCGCACGACGTTCTTGCAGTACTGCCACTGGTATGCGCACGACGTACTTGCAGTACTGCCACTGGTATGCGCACGACGTACTTGCAGTACTGCCACTGGTATGCGCACGGCGTTCTTGCAGTACTGCCACTGGTATGCGCACGACGTTCTTGCAGTACTGCCACTGGTATGCGCACGACGTACTTGCAGTACTTCTACTGGTTTGCACACAGCGTATTTGCAGTACTGCCACTGGTATGCGCGCGACGTACTTGCAGTACTGCCACTGGTATGCGCACGGCGTACTTGCAGTACTGCCACTGGTATGCGCACGGCGTACTTGCAGTACTGCCACTGGTATGCGCACGGCGTACTTGCAGTACTGCCACTGGTATGCGCACGACGTACTTGCAGTACTGCCACTGGTATGCGCACGACGTACTTGCAGTACTGCCACTGGTATGCGCACGACGTACTTGCAGTACTGCCACTGGTATGCGCACGACGTACTTGCAGTACTGCCACTGGTATGCGCACGACGTACTTGCAGTACTGCCACTGGTATGCGCACGACGTACTTGCAGTACTGCCACTGGTATGCGCACGACGTACTTGCAGTACTGCCACTGGTATGCGCACGACGTACTTGCAGTACTGCCACTGGTATGCGCACGACGTACTTGCAGTACTGCCACTGGTATGCGCACGACGTACTTGCAGTACTGCCACTGGTATGCGCACGACGTACTTGCAGTACTGCCACTGGTATGCGCACGACGTACTTGCAGTACTGCCACTGGTATGCGCACGACGTACTTGCAGTACTGCCACTGGTATGCGCACGACGTACTTGCAGTACTGCCACTGGTATGCGCACGACGTACTTGCAGTACTGCCACTGGTATGCGCACGACGTACTTGCAGTACTGCCACTGGTATGCGCAAGACGTACTTGCAGTACTGCCACTGGTATGCGCACGGCGTACTTGCAGTACTTCTACTGGTTTGCACACAGCGTATTTGCAGTACTGCCACTGGTATGCGCACGGCGTATTTGCAGTACTGCCACTGGTATGCGCACGGCGTAGGTGGTCTGACATGTCGGTGGTGTGAGGCGCGCTGCCACCATGCACCGCTTTTCCACGCTTAGAAAGGAAAGAGACGGCGGCCTGCGGGGAAATGTCCTCCTCCCGTGGGCGTCCATCTGCACCAGTGTGAGCCTCCGTCCTCCCTGACGACAGCCATCTAGCCGGCGCCTCCTCCTGATTAGCGGCAGTGACCGCGTGACAAGGCTAGCAGGGAAGCGGCAGCCATGAAAGGCCACCATCATGTAGCATTAGTAGCGTGCGGCTTCGTGCCGTGATGCTTACCTTTGCTAAGTGAGAATTGATCCACTTGGTGAATGTTCTCTTCTGCACAGCCTCTTGCTCATCTGTCAAAAGGAAGGATAACATAAACACACAAATACACTCAGGTTACCTTTTCCATGCACGAATGTCTTCCCCCTCCATGTCAAAAATGGGAAAAAAGTCGAAATCTAAACCGGGCAAACCAGGAAGAACTACAAAATAAGAGTAAACAGGAAGTAAGGCATAAGGAGGCTGTCCCGCAGATAAAAACACAGAGAGTGACAGGTTTATTTCTTTTCCAAAAATGCTGACAGTAATATCGTCTTGTGTCAATTTGTAGGACAGTAAACATTTCGTTTTGTGATGCAGGTAAATAGAACATTTTTACTGTACCTTATCTTGAAAGGAAGCTTACAATCTCATCTCATCCACGTGGAAATTGGGTCCACGAGGATGAGATGTGCATCATCTCGTCTCGCGAGTTGGATGTCATGTGACAAACCCTTCTTATGTCTAAAATGTCTTATTTTTTCTTATTATGTCTACTATACTGAGTAAAAGCGACTTTAGGGGTGTTATTTCATGTTTAGAGGGCTCTAAAAATGTTAAAAAGCATATTTAGAAGGTTTCAAACGTGTTTTCTGTGCTTTATCTATCTTATTGTTACTTATTATGTCGACTATATAGGCTAATAGGAGTGTAAATGTGACTATAGGTGTGTCATGTCATGTTTAGAGGGCTCTAATAATGTTAAAAAGCATATTTAGAAGGTTTCAAATGTGTTTTCTATGCTTAAACTATAATATTAGAATTTATTATGTAGACTATATAGGCTAATAGGAGTCTAAATGTGACTATAGGTGTGTCATGTCACAGTTAGACGGCTCTAATAATGTTAAAAAGCATATTTAGAAGGTTTCAAACGTGTTTTCTATGCTTAAACTATAATATTAGAATTTATTGTGTAGACTATATAGGCTAATAGGAGTGTAAATGTGACTATAGGTGTGTCATGTCACGTTTAGACGGCTCTAATAATGTTAAAAGCATATTTAGAAGGTTTCAAACGTGTTTTCTATGCCATAACTAAAAAATTATCAAATGTAATAATACAGAATCCTATTTGGCAAAAAACTCACATGTTACGGATTTGGAACTAATTACCGTCATGAAGTAGAGAATGGAATGATTGGGAAAACGGATTCGCGTGGGTTTTGGTAATAGGAGAACCTTCTGGAAGGAATGACTGGCGGGTGCTGGGCAAGCTTCCACTGCACTCTGCTAGCTTCTACAGCTGCACGAGCACAGCAACATATTGGAAGGAGCGATGCGGATCTTGTGGAGGTGTAGCTCAGGAAGGCGAGGCGGTGATGGGCCCTAGGGACGAGAAGGCCAAACCGATGCAAGCGGATATCGGGTTTGACCAGCGGGAGATGTGGTCGCACGGGTATCAGCCTCCTGCACGGATAAGAACCAGCCGTGAAGGGACTGACATAGTATCAGCATTTGGGAGCAAATACGAAGTGAAAGAAAAAGGCTAAAAATAAGTGTAGGGCAAAGTTACATGGTGTGTTCAAGGACCGTCAAACTAAGTTTAAACATGCAAACAATATATATAACATAATATAATACTATAATATAATTTTTTGGAATAGAATATGTGTGCATATTTCTGAAATTGATCTTCTTCTTTTCCTTTTTTGGCTTCTCCCATCAGGGGGCGCCACAGCGAATCATTTTCTTCTGTTTGATTCGCACCTGACTCTATACGAGGGACGTGATCTAATAGTGGTAATAAAAAAAAGAGTGCGATCAAAATAGCTTCCTCGCGGGTCTTTGTGGTTTTATTTATTTTAAGAATGTTCCTGATCAAAACAAGCTGCACGCCGCAAACAAGCCTACCTACAAAGAGGGAGCATTTTTTGTAGTTAGCAGCGCTAGCTTTTGTGCTGGATGCTGCAACCTTGACCTCCTATCATAAAATTGTACACATTTATTTACAAATGATTTCATTTTGGGAAGTTTGGAATGTGTCCTGTGGGCTGTTTGATCCTGTAAGATCCATGCCGACATGAACCAACGGAACAGCTGAGTGGTATGAAATGGAACCGCACACTTTATGGAATCCCGGTGTATGGTTTTGTGTGTGTGCGGAAGAGTCTACCACAAAGAACCACGCGCTTGAAGGAAGACACGCAGCGCTCGAGCACATGCGGCGCGTGCTGTGTGACGGGAGCATGACACAGCTCTACTGCACATCCACACTTGGAGGAACCACTGAAGGACAACCTCCTCGTCCATCCATCCAGCCATCCAGCCTGCATACTCAATGTCAGGTTCATTAGCTGCAGCAGGCTGCCCCCCCCCCCAGGCAGGCAGCAGTCTGTGTGCTCTTTATGATGGGTGGGAAAAAAGAGGTCACGCCAGGAGATTAGTCCTTTTGGTGGTCTATTAATACAGGCGGCCCTCATGCATTATGCAGCATCAGTGAATCCTCCAGCAGCGTGCATCCATCCTAGCAGAAGATACACATCCAGCAGTCACGTGTCCACACCAGCAACAACATCAAGCCGCCGGCTCCCCCGCCGATGCCCGCTGGAGCGTACATGCAACACACATCCACCAATGCCAACGTCCTTATCAGCGCCACCTTGAACCGGACCGACCCACGGAGAGGAGTCACCCCCGGGGCGCTCGCCCTACATACCTCGCAGATACTGGAAAAAGCCCGTGACCAGATTGAGCGAGGTCTTCCTGGCAGAGACGTCCTTGAAGTGAGCCATCCTACGCGCCGCTCTCCGGCTCGCTCATGGCAGGCGGCGGCGGCGTGCATGTGTCACAGTGACATCCACAGTGGAGACAAGTCACGCTCACGCGGGAAAGGAGCGGCCGGAGGCTGGGATGGAAAAGCTCCCTTCCTCCAAAGCGCCGGCAGAGCATGTGGTTTTATGAAGACAACCTTCCCTCTTCTCCCTCTTCCTGATCCAGAAGGACCATGGATGTGGATGAACGCTGCGTGAACTGGCCGGGTCTCAGCATCCCAGCCATTGAGGCGGGGATTACAGCTCAGCGGCCAATCAATGGCAAGATGGATGTCACGTGACCAGGCTCATCCACAGGCTTGTTTTTGCTCGGAAGAATTTGGTTTAATCCTGCATGAGACTGACACTTGCACTCTCTAAATGCACCAACGCTACTTTCATTGATGGTAAAGTCTCATTTAAAAACGTATAGTATGCATACATGAACTTCATGAAGCAAAAAGGTCATGAAGGTAAAAAGGTCGTAATATATATTAATATCTTTTTTTAAACAATAAATCCATCCATCCGTTTTCCATGCCGCTTATCCTCATTAGGGTGGTGGGTATGCTGGAGCCTATCCCAGCTGGCTTTAAGCGGGAGGAGGGGTACACGCTGGACTGGTCGCCAGCCAATCGCAGGGCAGACAAACAAACATTCACACACTAATGGACAATTTAGTCGCCGGTTCTGACGTGCATGTTTCTGGATGGTGGGAGGAAACCGGAGTACCCGGAGAAAACATCCTAACTCCACACATGCCCAAGGGAGATCCATTTTCCAGTGAAGTAAATCCCTCTTTTGACCATTATTCTGAGTCCTCATTTGGAAGACTCACAAAGAGTGGACCGCACCTGGAGTCAGTGCTTCAAGAGCTACCCCCCAGATGATTTTGAATTACGTGAAATTCTTAATTACCAGTCCTACCAAAGTCCATTTGGTGGCATTTTTAGTAGGACTTTGTACAAAATTAATTGCCAAAAAAACCTGTTTTTGATGCGTACCTTGGTTTTCAAGTCACGGTTTATTGTTGAGGTAGAGCAGTGGTTCTCAGTTATTTGCTGTCATGCCCCAGCTGCACGGCAAAAACGCTCATTTGAAATATTATTACAATTGATCTGTTTGTTTGTCTGTGCTATAAAGACTGAACCCGAAACAGAAATCAGCAAAATGCAACAAAATGGAGAGCAGTCAAGCATAAAAGTGTATCAGTTTGCAAGCGCAGTACAACAAATTTGTACATGTTGGCAGGTCATGAGTCTTGGGATATTATTGCTTCATTCTCACAATCTTCAGCTGTTTTTCTTAAAAAAAAACTAACTTTTCTTGTAAATCCTCTTTTTCGTTTGGAATATGCTCTCCTTAAAGCCAAAACCCAAAGGAGGAACTTGCGCTACAATCAGGTTTTGACGGGAATCTAAAAAAAGTCATTTATCTGGGCCAGCTGAGCAGCTTTGTGTGTGTCGTTCTGTGAAAATAGAATCACGAGCAGCCGCAATCGAATTCCAGTCCATAGCGGCATAGAAAATGGATGGATGGCTTCTTCTGTTCCCACACACTCCGACAGCCAGTCCACCTTAAAAGAAGAGCTTTTTGCACTTTGCTTCGGTGAGTGAATGTTGCACTGCCCGTTGGTTCCGCCATAACACGGCTGCAAATAAAAGCAAACGTAGAAACATTTGTTTGTCCAAATGGAAACCTGCCAGCACCAGGAGAAGAACGTGTGCTTTCATCTCCTCCAGCAAGATGTTGACTGCTCTTAGGGTAAAAAATGACTATGCACTAAACTTCTCTGCTGACAGGAAATCACGCTTGCTTACAGGAACCGGGCATGACCCGCACCACAACCACAAGCGCGCGTTTCAGAACCGTCGCCATGGTGACGAGCTGTTTCCTGCAAAGGCCCCAAAACAAAAAAAATGTCCGCTGCTACTCTCTGCACGTCAAACGCCAGGAAACGGTGCAAAGTTGTCGGGTTGAACTTTGGTGAAAAATGCTGTCCATCAAAAGATCCCAGCCTGGAAGGCAAAAGAGATCGGAGTCATCATCTCCCGTTCAACGTGTGAGATGCTGAGCTGCATAGGGAGTTCCTCTCACAGCACCTTTGCTGCTGAGGCTGGACGCAGTAAGACTTCCTGACTTCTTCACCCATCCCGAGGCTCATGGAATAAAAAAACCCCAAAAAATGAGCCAAAGCATCCCACTGTGGCGGGACCATCCTCGACCCAAATGCAGTCTTAAACTTAGCCCTACTTCGTTTTGTAGCTCTGCTTAGAACCTCCTTAAGATCCAGCAGTGACAAAATGTACTCCTGGTTTTGCCACGGCTCTAACGTTTGGATCAGGAGTGTACGCTCACGCAACCTCCTCTCTCCAAAATAAGCATAATGAAGCGCTGAAGCACCCGTAGGAAGCTGCTAACATCTCATGTTCTGCTGCAGGGCCATCGTCTCCTGTGTGTGTGTGTTTTAGCATCATGTCCTCCAACAAACCCGGGACTGGCTCACAGCCCAGTCACTGAATCAGCACCGCAACCCGACGCAGCAGCAGAACAAAACACACAAAGATAGGAAATGACCGACAAGGGAAACAGTAACAGGATGGCCACTCACCTTGCAGTTTCTGCATGAGATTAGCGATGTCTCCGCACCCCAGGCCGGGCCGCCTTGGCGAGGCCATGCCACTCTGGCGTGACAGTGGACGTGTGTGTGACAAGTGTGCAGAGTGGGACATCCCCTCTGCGCCTGCCCGGGTGTCGTGACGGTGACCTTCAAGGTGCGCCAGCAGACTCCGGACGGCAGCGCCTGTATGACATCAGCAGCACTCGTGTTACTCAACCCTAACCACTCGTGGGGATTCACCAGCCTCACAACCACCCGAAAGGTCCACACGGTTTGATAACAGCGTGTTTGTCGGGACAAAATGACTCTTTTTCACCATCTGTGTGCATTCAATGTTCAATGCCACCCCCATGAAAATACCCCCCGCCGGGGCCAACCGTGGCGCCCGACCATTCGCGGAATTGGCCAAAACAAAAATGGAGTTCACTGTTAAACGTCACGGAAATTGGCATCATGTGACTGAAATGCCGCACGGTGGATGAATGGGTAGCATGTTGGCCTCACAGTCAGAAGGTTGAGGGTTGGAATCTCCGTTGGACATCTCTTTGTGGAATTTGCATGTTCTCCCCGTGCGTGTGTGGGTTTTCTCCGGGTACTCCGCTTTCCTCCCACATTCCAAAAACACGCATGTTAGCTTCATTGGCCGCTCTAAATTGTCCATTAGAGTGTGAATGTTTGTTTGTCTATATGTGCCCTGTGATTGGCTGGCGACCCTCCAGGGTGTACCCCGCCTCCCGCCCAAAGTCACCCTGCGTTGGTGACGGGCTGGGAAGGAAGGCTGCAGGGGTCGAGACCCCGGTTTAGATGAATCGCTAGTTCAGGGGGGGGAGGGCGGCGCCACACGAGCAGACAAAAGGAATCAACTTTGTGTGGATGAAGATACTGATATCTTAAATAACTTCCCACTACCACCCCGCCCGAGTTCCTGGCAGAAGACAGAAAATACCAGTTAACAGTTTCTCTCCCATTCCGTGGTGACACGGCACACCGGAAGGTCAAATTCTATCCAAGGGAACGGGAATGAGTTGCTTAGAAATGTGGGAACCATCCCAAAAAGCAAAGTCGTCCTCTAGTGACCCAAACAACAAGAAGGCAGACGCGGGCTCGGTCGGACTCACCGCACGAGCTTCCCTGCCTTCTGGTGCTTCCCTGAGCACAGGGATCCAGTGTGTGGCCCGGTTGCTATGGCAACGGGGCTCTGGGCAAAATGGCGGCCAGGGAGGACGCGTTGAAATGTCCAATGGGGTTCTTGATGGGTGTTCTTCTTCACGTTCTTCACGCCCACGGATGGGTTGATTGTGTCTTGTTGATTTGACGCAACCCTGACTGTTATGCGTGTCGCAGCAAAGTACTATAAATCCAAATGACAGCATGTGTAAGTGTGTGCGTGCGTGCATGTTTACGTGTGCACTCACCCGTCTCAGCCGTAAAGACACTTTCCCACACGTCTTTCCGGTCTCCAAAATAAGAGCGTGTTTCTCCTATGCAGTTGGAACAGCCGTCTTCCTTAAACACAAGCGATTTGTGCGTCCTGCAGTGTAGCGGATGTGACGTCATTGGCAGGCAGCGAATGAGAGAGAGAGTCAAGGTGGATCCTTTACCCCAATTGCCGGCCCAAACTGTCTTTTGATGCATGCATCAGTCTGTGTGCGTTTTTTGCATTCCATCAGCATACCTTTTATTAATTAACCCCAAAATCACGCACACGATGCTGGCAAAAGTCTAAACAATACAAAGAAAACCAAATTCGAACCCCCGCTGGAGGGAAAACACCTTGGACGCCCGCGCGCCTTTGGTCAACAACACATACGGAGATTTGCTGCCCTCTTGTGGCCAAGCGGGGGAACTGCTGCCTGTCGCGCATTTGTACTTTGTCTCCATCTGCTGGCCGTCCACTTGAAACGCCTGCTTCTTTACGGCAGATCGTTGATTTAAAAAAGAGATGGAGACGGTGATGAAAATATGAATTTGTGTGAAATGTGTGAAATAAAAGGGATAAGAACGGGAGATTTGAAGCAAATTCGCGCGGAGTCACGTTGGCTGCGTTTAGGTGGAAACATCAACAATGGAAGGAAATCCCAGCAGGGAACTGGGAGCTTGAGAACCACCAGTGCACGTTGCTTGCATTTATTATCCATCTTTGGCTTCATGACTTTTCCAACACTCGATTGCTTTCATTGGCGCTCGGATGTTGCACAAAAACAGCAACGCAAACAAGGAAGTTCCAGCCGTTGCTGTCAAAAGTAGTACTGGTCTGGAGGAAATGATGCCAAGGGTGGGAAACAATGGCTGTTACGTCCCACACAGATAAGCTGTGTGCTCATTTTAAAGCCACACAGGGAAGGAAGCGTCCCAGCAAAGTTTCCTCTGCTGGGGTTTGAGAACCAGAAGAAGAAAAAGACGCAGCAGCGGCTTGTCTGGCTGGGAATCCTGTTTGAAAAGCTGGGAAGAAACCAGGCGGGCGAAGATGGCCCACAACGACACGCACCCCCTTTTGGAAATCCTGCACTCCTTCCACACGGGTGAGTACGTTTTGGAATTTTTGCCGCAATCTCCAACTCTCACAAACACCTCCATGTCCGACTCCGACGACAAGATGGCGAAGGAAGCGGCCTTTTCCTGCCAGTCCACCCGCACGGCAAGCTTCTGTGTGACATGCCCGCCACGCGCAACGCAAGCACACACCTCACATCTTTGACCTCTCAACTGCTCCTTTAAATGAGCGAGTCAGGTTGGCACCCCGCCCCGCGCAAAACTCTGCTCAAATTTTTGCACACAACAAACATTGCACACAACAGCACAAACGCAGCGCAAACGACAATTTTGCTTTCATTTGGGGGGACGGGTGGACTTAGGTTGACCTTTAAAAATGCGTAATGTCAAAAGCCAAAGCTGCACAAATGATCATTTTAATGAAACACAACAGCACAAACGCAGCACAAACGACCCTTTTGCTCTCATTTGGGGGGATGGGTGAACTTAGGTTGACCTTTAAAAATGTGTAATATGTCAAAACCCAAAGCCACACAAATGATCATTTTAATTGCACACAACAGCACAAACGCAGCACAAACGACTATTTTGCTTCCATTTGGGGGGATGGGTGAACTTAGTTTGACCTTCAAAAATGTGTACAATGTCAAAAACAAAAGTCGCACAAATGATCATTTTAATGGCACACAACAGCACAAACGCAGCAGAAACGACTATTTTGCTTTCGTTTTGGGAGATGGGGGAACTTAGGTTGAACTTTAAAAATGTGTAATGTCAAAAGCCAAAGCTGCACAAATGACCGTTTTAATTGCACACAACAGCACAAATGAATCACAAACGACCCTTTTGCTCTCATTTGGGGGGATGGGTGAACTTAGGTTGACCTTTAAAAATGTGTAATATGTCAAAACCCAAAGCCGCACAAATGATCATTTTAATTGCACACAACAGCACAAACGCAGCACAAACGACTATTTTGCTTTGGTTTGGCGCAAATGGAGGTCACAAACTAGGAGGGAAAAAATTAGACTGTTTCATTTTGAGCATGTCAAAGGGGCTGCTTAAAAGTATGACATGCTAGCCTAAACGCGCCTGTTACTACAGCGCATGCTCAAAACCACAACGCTTTGTTGCACAGCTTTGAATAGCAGGCAGAATGGGTGTGTCCCAGTACGTGCAGGAATTACCTGCCTCTTTTTACCGGTTTTTATATCTTAGCAGGCAAAGAGATGTGCTTAAGTCTCACAAAGGGATTGTGGATGATGGGCAACATTCCAAATAGCGTGCAAAAAAAAATGGTTTGCGTCATTCACGCATGTGTATCATGTCAAGCCACAAATCTCAGACAGAGCTAAAAATAGCATCCCCGCAGAGTCCAGTCCAGCGCTGCTTTTTTGTCTTCCAAGAACACATCAACAGCAGTGTAATTCCAACAGCATTTTTGTATCTCCTACCCACAAACACGTCTCTAATCCTCCAACGCTACACTACAGCGAGTTGCATTCAGGGACAGACTGAAAATCACAATCAATTCTTTATAATGCTTGTATGTTTGGTCTAAGTACGGAGAAATACAACAAGCACCATAAGTGGATCTTCTTAGCACTCACTAACGTAAGTCTTCATGCAAGAAGTACAACATGATGCATTTAAGTATTCAATCGAAACAAGAAGTCAACGTAAGTTACGTGGTGTCTTTGAACGCAACCCTTCATGGGCTATCTTATCTCCATAGGTTAACAATTTGAGAAAAAAAAAGTCATTTTTAAAACAAAAACAACCTTGCAAATGTAGATTTATCAAGACATAGCCATAATTATATTTATATAGATTTGTATGGATATTTTTGAACCAAAAGTCAACTTAGGGAAGCAAATAGTCATAGATTTTAGATCCTGTTTGGAAATGAAAACGTAAGGCGGGTGTGTCGGTACTGTTGAGTGGGTGAAAATAATACCATGTGATGATAATGATACCATGTGATATCACGGCCACGTTGTCTGTGTGTATGTAGGTGACATGATCCTTGCCTTCTGTCTGTCCATCCTGGTGGGCCTCCTGCTGGGGGCTCTGGTCTACGTCCTGCTGACTTGGGCGTCCCGGCGCCGAGCCACCGCCCGCATCACCAGACGCAGCAAGAAGAAGAAGAAACCCTCGTCGTCCCCAACCCTGACCGACGGCCAGCTGGGCCTCTACCGGAGCACCTTTCTCAACGTCTACCGGCAACCTTCCGTGGAGCCCGTGGGCCCCCTGGGGAGCAAACTGGGACCGGAGACCTCCACCTTCCGCCCGGCGCCTAGAAAGGGAAGCACTGGGGCGGAGACTGGCGACGACGCCCCGGTCCAAATGCCAGAGGACACCGTGGCGCCCGATTGGGAGTCCCTGGTGCCCAACAAGCGCCATTCCTTCTGGTTGGGGGGGAACGGACTGAAGGGGTTCCTGCCGTCACAGACCCCGCCTCCTGCGTACAGCAGCATCATCCACGCTTTCCAAGAGTCTTGCACTTAAAAGTGTTTTTACATTTTTTTTAGTTTGTAGCCTATTTGCCAATTAGCATTTAGCCTTTAGCATTATTTGCCACGTGTTGCCACCCCAGGAATATCACTCTCTGTTACAATAACAATAATAATGAGTGTACATAGTGTTACATATTTACATGGCATGTGTATAATTGTGATTTACAGTATTTACAGTACAATATACAATACAAATATACAATATACCTTTTCCGCAACCCTATCTCCCAGACGTGACAGTTTCTCATAATATTGCAAATACAAAACCGGAATATTTCATGTGGTTTTTCTTGTACGAATATTCTAACAAAAAATAGAAATAAAAAGTTTTTCTGGTTGGATTCCAACTTTTTCCTCGTAATATTTTGGCTTTAATCCTGTCCAATTATTTTGGATTTTCCATTTTTGACTTTTTTTGTCAAGAGTGTGCCACGGGAGGACCGTGTGACCCTAGAAGATGTTCATGAGCTTGTTTTTGAAGTCGAGGCTTATCATGGTTAGCCCGGGCTTCGCTACACATCTTAAAATGCCAAGCGTCAGTCAGCTACAGACATGGGCACTGTAAGCTTTGGGGAATATGCCAACCTAGCATGATGTTCAGATGCCATATTAGCATCACAGTGCTAAGCTCGTGGTTTTTTGTGTGAAAAAGTCAACCAGACTCCTTTGAAAATGCGCCTAAATGTGCATGAACCGTCCGCGAACGGCTCCATCCAGCACCGCACGGCTATTTTGGCGGCAGTGGGCGTTTTCCGGGAGCGGGGCTTGGGATTCGGCGCGCATGTGTGGCGCGAAGCTGCCCACTGGCGAGCGGTCGTCTCCGACTGAAGCCGCCGCCCACAAAGTGCGCAAACGGGGGAAGCGCCGAAGCTTCACCAGCCGCAGCGCCGGCGCCGGAAGCTTCTGCGTCTGCATCCGCGCCACGGGAGGCGCGGAGCTCGTCCTTCTCCAGCCCTTCACGCGCCGAAAGGTAGGCGGACTGCTCGTCCTTCTCCAGCCGTGACGTTCATGTACGGAACGCCAATGCTCTCTCTCGCTGATTCATCTGCTCGTGCGTGCTGCGTGCGTCCGATGGACGCGCGAAGATGCTGTTTGACGCAAGCGTGCGGCGTGCACAGCGTCGCGTGTCCAATTCACGGCCATTTCCCTGGTCATGTACAGTGCGTGCGCGTGCGCGTGCGTGTGCGTGTCCGTGCAGGCTTATTCTCTACCCACGTGCGTGCGTGATGCAAAGGGCATGCACGAGCACGAGAGCAATGCGGTGCAGCTGTTGCTCGCACACGCGCACGCTCACGTGCATGGATGCTAACTATTCACTTGCACATGCAAAC
Source organism: Oostethus manadensis (assembly GCA_024372805.1). Lineage (NCBI taxonomy): Eukaryota > Metazoa > Chordata > Actinopteri > Syngnathiformes > Syngnathidae > Oostethus > Oostethus manadensis. Next base: position 827,864 of record QODF01000176.1, read on the forward strand.
AGGGACGTGCGTGATGGGATGAGGGACAGCATTCCAACACAAACACTCCTCCAGCTCTATATATGTATACTTTATCATCATCATTATTATTATTATTATAATAAATGCAGGACACTCCTCCAGCTCTATATATGTATACTTTATCATCATCATTATTATTATTGTTATTATTATTATAAATGCAGGATACTCCTCCAGCTCTATCTATGTATACTTTATCATCATTATTATTATTATTATTATTATAATAAATGCAGGACACTTTCCCAGCTCTATATGCGTATAGATGTTTATTATTATTTTTGGTATTATTATTGTTATTATTACAAATGCAGGACACTCCTCTGGCTCTATTTATGTATACTTTATCATCATACTATCATTCTTATTTTTGGTATTATTTTTTATTATTATTATTATTACAAATGCAGGACACTCCTCCAGCTCTCTATACGTATACTTTATCATCATACTATTATTATTATTTTTGGTATTATATATTATTATATATATATATTATAAATGCAGGACACTCCTCCAGCTCTCTATATGTATACTTTATCATCATACTATCATTCTTATTTTTGGTATTATTATTATCATTAAAAGTGCAGGACACTCCTTGAGCTGGGGATGATGTAAATCTATGGTCAAGATAATTATTGTTATGAGTATCATTATTATTATAGTTGAAAGAGCAAGAAGAGCTGCTGCCACCGCTGACCATCAGGACATCAGATCTGAATGGAAACATGGACACCTTCAATGGAGGGACTTTGACTCATCATGTCCAGCAACTATGAGGTATGGCCTGCAATGCTATCTTGAAAAATACTACATACAGTACACAGACTGTGTACAAAAGGGCTTGTGTAACACTTGGCAAAGATCCTCTATGACAGGAAGATTCTTCTGTTTTCTAATGGACATAATGCTTGCCAAAGAGCTGCTGCGTGGCAGGAGTAATTGGCTATTTTCAAGGACAAACGTGAAAATAAAAATGTCAGTAAAAGATCCTCAATATGACAGGAGTGCTTTGCAGTCTTTAAGAACATACAGTAAAAAAACACTACTCAAAGATCCTTTACATAACAGGGGTGCTCTGCTGTTTTAAAAGGCAGGAATGGCTTGCCGAAAATCCAGTATGTCATAGAATCTCCTGGTGGTTTTTAACAGGAAATAATCCTTGCCAAAGATCTTCTATAGGAGAGTTGCACACAGCTACCTGTATTTACAAGGACCTACTGCAAAAACCCCAGTTAAAGATCCTTTATAAGAGAGGAGTGCTCAGCTGTTTTTAAGAACCATTCAGAATCATTCACCATGAATAGGACATTTTCTTAAGAGATAAATTCTTCCATTCATCCGTCCATTTTCCTTCGCTTATCCGAGGTCAGGTCGCAAGGAAAGGAGCCCAAGAAGGGAAGCTCAGACTTCCCTCTCCCTGCCTATTTTATCCAGCTCCTCCCGGTGGATCCGGAGGCGTTCCCAGGCCATTTGAGAGACATAGCCCCTCCAACATGTCCTGGGTCTTTCCCGAGACCTCCTACGGGTCGGACATGCCCTGAACACCTCCCACAGGAGGCATCCTGACCAGATGCCCGAGCCACCTCATCTGGCTCCTCTCAATGTGGAGGAGCAGCGGTTCTACTCCAAGTCTCTCCCAGATGACAGTGTTTCATTTTGAAGCTTTCCAGAAGTTATTTTTCATGGACTCGCCAAACTCCTTCCATGTCCGAGTTTTTGCCTCAGTGACCACCGGAGTCGCAGACCGTTTGGGCTACCTGAGACTTGTCAGCTGCCTCCAGAGTCCCAATGGCCAAATACGCCCGATAGAACTCCTTCCTCAGCTTAACGGCATCCCTCACCACTGGTGTCCACCAACAAGTTCTGGGATTACCGCCATGACAGGCACCGACCACATGTGTGTGTGTGTGGAGGGGGGTGCTCAGAAATGATCTCGCCCATGGAGTAATCCAATGTAGAGCCGCTACTGTGGGTACCTTTAAACGGTACCTGTGTGGTACGAACCAAAAAACTCAGGTACCTAGTGGTACCGGAAAATAAACTTTCTATCGGTACCAAGTTTTGGTACTTTTGCTAAAACTTCCGCTTGCATTAAATACACAGGTTCTGTCCTGTACCTGCAACGATGCATCACCAGGCATGCTGCTCTGTCCTCCAGACAAAACCCGCCCACGACGACCCTTCTTGTTAATTACTCTCATCAACCCTTAATGGCGTGCGTCACTCTCGACTCGTGAAAATGCCAAAGAAATCCAAGGTTTGCCTCCATCCCAGGAAAACAAACAAATGGATCCAATGCGAGATGCAAGATAAGCTCTGTGTTGCGAGAGACGGCAAGACAAGTCATTTACTGAAGCATCTTATTGTCCACGGCATTCTTTTACGTGCCAAAGTGTGCACCGTCTTTGGCGTGAAAAAACAACTGGCGCGGCGGCGCCCACTAGCCACGCCTTCTGCTACAGCTATGGTGGATTTATCAGGGATGAGAGGAGACTTCTCGTGGTAAGTGCTGACAGTTTGTGTTTTCATGTAGTGTTTCCATGTGTTCCATGTGTAGTGCTAAATGTTTAGCCGTTTTACACACACGGTTCGAAGTGGTTTCACGTGGTTAACTTTAATTCAACCACATTTGTAAGGAATGCTGCAGAAGAAATACAGACATGCGTCACTTGTTGCTCACGTTTGCTTGTTTTCTTGCCCTCCCTCAGCATCAACACCTCCAACCCAACTTTTGAAAATCCTTTCATGCTGGCAGAAAAAAGCAAAATGACAAAAGAAAAGGAAGAGGAGTGCCAGACCACTACTTACAGGCTACATCCACTACGTGATAGAGGGAGAATTTAAAGAAAAGAATCTTCACACCAGAGCTGTGTACACGTCTCAAACTGGGGATGTAATTGCAGAGATTGGGGAGTTACTTGAGGAGTTTGCTGTAGTAGGACCACAGTTGTGTGGCAGAAAAGGTTTAACGCTAGCGAAGCCAGTCCTGAAAGAAAAGCAGCAGCTTTTAGGTAAGTTGGTTTTAATCATTTGGAATCATTATTACAATTTTATCATCTTGCAGGCCTTCCTGAGCATTCCAGTTTACTAGATGTGAAGGCGAGATGGAATAGCCTCTACCTGTTAAAATTACAGATGGGCAAAAGGAAGTGGATAAATCCAAAGTTGTGTCGACATTGTACCCTAGAGGCTAGGTTTGCTGCAGGAAACACGTCTAAAATGTTAGCACACTTAAAACGCTATCATCTGGCAGTGAACGTTACATCTACAAGAAAGAAAAGCAACTTTGCTTCAGCTCACTACCTCTACTTACTAGTTACTAGTGAGTGGGTTTTCTCCACTGCTGGAGATATTGTCCCTGCAACCCCTGTCCACTCCGCTTTCTCCTCTGCTGGAGATATTGTCCCTGCAACCCCTGTCCACTCCGCTTTCTCCTCTGCTGGAGATATTGTCCCTGCAACCCCTGTCCACTCCGCTTTCTCCTCTGCTGGTGATATTGTCTCTGCAACCACAGTACACTGTGTTTTCTCTTCTGCTGGAGATATTGACACTGCAACCTCAGTCCACTGTGCCTTCTCCTCTGCTGGAGATATTGCCACTGCAACTAATGTCCACTGTGCTTTCTCCAATGCTGATGCTTTCTCCGCTGCTGGAGACATTGTCCCTGCAACCACTGTACACTGTGCTTTCTCCCCTGCTGGAGATAATGTCAGCCCCAACCACTGTACACTGTGCTTTCTCCCCTGCTAGAGATAATGTCTCCCCAACCACTGTACACTGTGCTTTCTCCCCTGCTGGAGATAATGTCCCCCCAACCACTGTACACTGTGCTTTCTCCCCTGCTGGAGATATTGTCCCTGCAACCACTGTTCATTTTTCTATTTAAAAAACTCAGGGTTATTTGAAATATCACTGAAATGATTCGCTTTTATTTAAATATATATGTTTAAATTTTTTTTAAATAAAAGCATTTGTACATGTGTACGTGTGTGTGTATACTGTAAATATATTTTTGAATAGGATTAGGACACCAGAGCTTTGTTGGAGGAGGCCATGGATTCAGACTGCAGGTTTAAGGACAAACCTGATGCACGTGTGGTCCTCTGTAGAAGAATCACATTGTGAGGCCGTTTGAAGAGTCATCAACTGAGGTGGGTAGTATTGTGGACTTTTTTTGGTTTGCAAATATTTATAGAAGTTTTTTGCTTTGCTTTTAGAAAACAGTGGCATTATCTTAGGATATGGACAAGGAGCCCACAGATGAACCTTCAGAGGAAGGGTCAAAAGTGTGAATAATATACAAGTATTTAAAAAAATCATTCTTCTTATTGTTTTTTCTTATAGCGAACAAACCATTCTGCCCTTGAGGAGCATTTCTTTGAAGAGGACCAACACATTGAAGATGTTCCAAGAAACAGCAGACGTGCTCATTTTGGAAAACAGACTGCTAAGCTTTCTATTCTGTAATGTACATACATATATATTACTTTATTTCTTTTAGATATCGTTTTTCTTAAGTATTTTAGTTTGCTTTTGTTTTGTTTTGTATTTTGTCAATTATCACATTTGGGGTTTTTTTGTGTTATTGCAAATAATTGTTAAATGACCTGAAAAGCTGTTTGCACCAACGAAAGCTTTTATTGCTTGCTGTTTGCACTAAAAGTGTTTTGCTGTTGCCTTCTGTACGTCTTTGATTCTTTCACAAACAGTTTTTTGTTACATCTCTGCCTTGTTTCGATGGGTTGTATATAACTTAATACGGATAATATGAAATGAAGGATAATACGAATACAACAACTGCTAACAGTAATAAAAAGGCTAGCAGGGGGCGGAACAACCCGGGTCGGGAACTGCTGTGCAGTGACAAAACACGATGCTGGAAGACGGGAAGAAGACTTTTGCCATCATAACATCGATCATTCCACGTTATGCAGAGACGTGACCTTTGACATGTATGCTTACAAGCACTCTGGCGTCTTTTGGGTTTTAAAAACAAAGAGAAGATCCCTTAAGTAGCCCACACGGGAATAGATGCGTGCTGAGAAGAGGGACCGAGGAAGGATTCGGGAAGGATTAGTAAGTCCACAGAAATTTCAATAGAGAGGACAACATACATCTACATTTTAAAATAGAAAAGTTGCGAGAATAAAATCGGACATCTCTACAAAAAAGGTGATCTACTTTAAATTTTAAAAAGGTGCGGTTACAAAAATATAATTTGTCATCTGTGCGAAATAAGTGAAATATTCTGAGAAAAATGTGAGAAATGTAAAATTTATTGTAGGTGGAAAAAAGTTGGACATTGATGATACGCTGAAGAATAAAAGAAGAACATTTTCTTGAAGAAATGACAGAGATGCGGGAGTGGAACTGTACCGTAATAAAACGCCCTCTTTTGTGTTGTCCATCATCAGCATTCTGGTCACTCAGTAGGGATGTTGGCTGCCGTGGAACACGGGCCCATCCTGTCCAGCGACTCCAACATCCTGTGCCTGTCATGGAAGGGTCGCGTGCCCAAGAGCGAGAAGGACAAGCCGGTGTGCCGCCGCCGCTACTACGAGGAGGGCTGGCTGGCCACGGGCAACGGGAGGGGCGTGGTGGGCGTGACCTTCACGTCCAGCCACTGCAGGAGGGACAGGAGCACGCCCCAGAGGATCAACTTCAACCTGCGAGGACACAACAGCGAGGTGGGACGCAGTCATGTTGGATCACAGAATGTTGCTCTTGAATGCTGCTGTCCGTTTCAGGTCGTGTTGGTCCGTTGGAACGAACCCTTCCAGAAACTGGCCACATGCGACATGGAAGGAGGAATCTTTGTGTGGATTCAGTACGAAGGAAGGTGGTCGGTGGAGTTGGTCAATGACAGAGGAGCTCAAGTACATTTTCACACACATCACTTTGCTTTTCATGACTTGGAATGGTCAGCAGGAAATTATGGTAATGACTTTCACTGCATCATTTGCATATGCAGGGTGCAGCCGCTTCGCTAGGAGTCCTTTTATAAGTTGGAAAGTGAATAACCGCCCCCCCATAAATATTCACAATATTTTCTCAATATCTATTATCATTGTAAACATATATTATTAGAGATGCACGGTATATTTTTTTCAATTCAATAACTCCATGCTTCTCACATGACTATACTGCCCCATGATTTCCGTGGTAATTGGCCAATAAAAACGGAATTTACTGTTATTGGTATCGTGAATGAAATGCTGTCATCATGAGAAGGAACGTTCGTGTGTGGAATTAAATACCCGGCAGACGGCTAAACTGTGGTGGAATGTCATTACAAACATGAAACCATTAAACCTCCAAAGCTGAAATGATGATGTATACAGTATACTCGATGATAAGTCATGTGTGGCGTCCATGGCGGCACCTGCTGTAGGTGAGCGACTTCACGTGGTCCCACGACGGCACTCAGGCGCTCATCGCCTACAGGGACGGCTTTGTGCTGGTGGGCTCGGTCAGCGGGCAGCGCCACTGGTCCTCGGAGATAAACCTGGAGAGTCAGATCACATGCGGCATCTGGACGCCTGATGACCAGCAGGTGCACGCTCGTCTGCTTTGGGCGGTTCCACAACTGCAACGTGCGTTCACGCTGGCCTACGCCTGCAGGTGCTGTTCGGTACAGCGGATGGTCAGGTGATCGTGATGGACTGTCACGGACGCATGTTGGCACATGTGCTGCTGCACGAGTCGGACGGAATCGTGGGGATGTCCTGGAACTGCCCCGACTTCCTGGTGGAGGACAGCACGGAGAGCGACACCGATTCCGACGACAGCTTCCTGCCTTTAGGTACCAAATTTCAGTATGTCCTCATGTGGGCAGCAAAGCAGCGAAATAATCAATGGATGATAATAATTCTTACAATATTATTGCAAGAATGCTTTTATTTTCAGCGCGGAGAGTCAAGCCGTTGCTGACGATCACCTTCATATCAGGAGAAATCAGCTTAATGAGCAACTACGACGACCTTTCTCCTGCTGTCATTCGCTCAGAATTGAAAGGTACGTGAAACAGAATCTTGAAGGGCGGTCTTCAAGGATGTTCCCTCACCAAGTTCCTCTACACAGATGTGGAGGCCCAGTGGTGCTCCCAGGGCGACCTCCTGGCCGTGGCCGGCATGGAGAGGCATGGGCTGGCTTCTGAATCATCCTGCGCCGCCATGACCAGGAACGCTCTGGTTAAGTTCTACAACGTCCAAGGAGAACACATCTACACTTTGGAAACACCTGCACAGGTACCCACATACTCCAGACACTACTAGCAAGTGCCAGCCCTTCCGCTTCTTCAGCCAGCAAACTTTTCAGATATATTTGCCTAGCCCCTTTCCTCACTATTACTTACTTCATTTCTTTGTTCATTATGCACCCATTCCATTTTGTTCTGCTTATCCGGGTCCGGGTCGCAGGGGCAGCAGTCTCAGTAAGGAAGTCCAGGCTTCCCGGTCCCCGGCCACATCTTCCAGCTCCACCAGGAACTCCGTCTGTCATCCTCACGCTCCAACCTTCCCTCATCTTGTGAACAAGACCCCAAGATACTTGAACTCCTCCCCTTGGGGCAAGACCTCATTCCCAACCCTCAGGCTGAAATCCACCCTTTTCTGACTTAGAGCCACGGCCTCGGATTTGAAGGTGCTGAGTCTCATCCCAGAAGCTTCACACTCATCTGAAATCTGAATGTCTCCTTGGCAACAGAAGCTTACTCTTCAAGATTAGTTAAGAGACGTTGCCTCTGTGTCTTCTTCACCTGCCTCGTTTCTTTCTTTCTTTCCACTTCCTTTGGAAGGTACCTCACTATTGTGGTGGTTGGCAGAAGCTGCAGAGTCAACCACAGCAGGCTCAGTCTTCTGCTTCCTAGCGTTCTTCTTCTTCCCACCCGTGAAAGTTGGAGCTGTTGAAGCACTGGCGAACTTTTATTTCAGCCACAAGAGGTGCTTCCGTATTGGCTCGGGTCAGAGCCTGCTCAACTTTGATTGTTGTGTTTTGTGGCTGACCAGCTTGTAGCTGTTTACTTCTGGCTCTTCAAGTGGGGGAGGTGCTGCTGCATCCACCACTCAGTGCTGGTGCTGGTTATCACTGTTTTCTCCCACATGGCATAGCTATTATTGCCCGGGACTTGATCTGGCTTCTTAGGACTTCTTAGGAGCTTCTTAGATCCCACCAACCATTTGTCTTGCACTGATGAGCATTATCTCAAAGGCTGCCATGAACAGTATTGGAGAAATGCTACGCCCCATGGCGATTTCTACTTGTAGCTGCTGCCACCCGCTGGTGAAATCTCACACAATTGTTGAAATAAGATGCAACTAGTTTCTTTATACAGGGGGGCATGAGGATGAACTTCACGGCGTGGTTGATCTGCCCATGTGGTACTGATCCATAAGCATTGGCAGGGTCAAGCCAAACAATGTGCAGGTCAATCTTCTCCCATTTGGCTTTCTGGATCTGGTCCAAGATTATTGTAGAGCGCTCCATCCACCCTGGGAAACCTGGGACTACTGCTTTCTGGCAGGTGATGTCATTATAGCAATTTTCTATCAGGTAGGTCCTTCTTCGGACCATTACAGAGAAGAAGATCTTTTCTTCTACGTTTAGCAGGGCGAGGTGTCTGGATTAGCTGGTTTCCTTGGAATTTCCCTCCTTGGAAATAAAGACTGCTCCCGTTCTGTGCCACTCAGATAGAAATAGTTGTTCGGTTATCTGCATCTCACCACGCCACAGTAGAACCTCTGCCTTTACGTCACTTTACGTCATTGCTGTCCTGGACAGCAAGCCCTCAAAATCTCTGAGTGTCGAAGAGAGAGAAGGTGAAGAAGAAAAAAAGAATAATTCCATGAAGCCACAGATCCAGATCCAATCAGCCAAGGAATCCCACTTCTGACAACAAATGGTTGTGGAAAAAAATATTTCCCCCAAAAAAGATAAACTAAATAAAGAAACTTTTCACAGTTTACAGAAGAGGTCAGACATCATACAGAAACATACATCATGCATGGCAGTCTGAAGATGTCTGGCAAAGAGTACCTTTCTGACTGCAACTATTATACTTCAGTGGTTGCGAATGAGGGTGAGGAGCTCGGCCATCCGGGAGGAGCTCAGAGTAGAGCTGCTGCTCCTTCACATCGATAGGAGCCAGTTGAGGTGGCTCGAGCATCTAGTCCGGATGCCTCCCGCGCGCCTCCCTGGTAAGGTGTTTCGGGCATGCCCAGTCGGGAGAAAGCCCCGGGGAAGACCTAGGACACGCTGGAGGGACTATGTCTCACAGCTGGCCTGGGAACACCTTGGTGTCCTCCCGGTGGAGCTGGAAGAGGTCGCCGGGGACCGGGAAGTCTGGACTTCCCTACTGAAACTGCTGCCACCGCGACCCGGACCCGGATAAGCGGAGGAAAATGGATGGATGGATGGTTGCAAATGAATTACGCTGAAAATGAGATGAGCCATTCTTGGTGCCATTTCGGCTGCGGAGAAAGGTTACGTCAAAAGGTAATACTTGGGTGTCAACAGATCTTTCAGGAGCCCTATTGGTATGTACTGTGGAGGCAGCATGAGAGGGAGCCTGACCAAACAATGATATCCTGGTTTATCTTCAAAGGGGGAGCGCTGCAAAAACATCAGTCATTGACAAAACAGTCCAAGAGATCATCTGCAGTCTGAGTCCATCAGCATGCTGCCCAGCCTTCTAAAGTCTGTGCTGAGCAGTTTTCTGATTTTTTTGGTTTATGGAATTTTATATCCGGATTCTAGAATGATTTTCATGGAATGATTTTATGAAGCGATTTTACCCCGCATTGCTGGAAAGCATTTGGAATCGCCTTGTGTACCATTTGTGCTCTAATGTAGAAGTAAACTTGCCTTGCCATACCTGGAATGGTAGTTAGTTCAGCAGTTCTGATTGGTGCTTGTTGGTTTGTTGACCGTATCGCTTGCAAAGTTAGTTACCATAACAAAGCAAAACAGTATCCATCATTCGAATGCTGCCCCTGAATGCTGCGCTCGTTGTATCCAGCGGCCCATCACGACTATCTGTTGGGGCCATCGCGACTCGCGCCTGTTCCTGGCGTGCGGGCCGGCACTGTACGTAGTGCGGGTGGAGCACCGCGTGGCCAGCCTGCAGCTGCTCTGTCAGCAGGGCATCGCCAGCGCCCTGAGAGAGGAGAAGGACGTGGGCAAGCTGAACATGCCCTCGCTGCTGTGCTCCTACGTCACCAGTGCATTCATCCCCACCATCAAGGTACCTCCATCATTTTAACACCCAAAAAGTTCCAGTCAAACAGCAAAATAGTAAGGAAACGTTTTTTATCTGTGTCCCAGCCTCCGATTCCAGACCCCAATAACATCCGCGACTTTGTCAGCTATCCAACCACCGGGAACGAGCGTCTCCACTGCACCATGAAGCGAGCCGAAGACAGCCCCGAGGCGGGGGGGCCCTGCTACACCCTCTACTTGGAGTACTTGGGAGGACTGGTGCCCATCCTCAAAGGGAGGCGCATCAGTAAATTACGACCAGAGTTTGTCATCATGGACCCCAAAACTGACAACAAAGCAGGCGAGTGCATGCCTTTTTTGATTTTTATTTATTTTCTTTGCAGTTCATTATTTCATTTTTATTAACGATGATTTTGAAAAACAATTCGATTCTGTTCATAACCTTCATGGCCAGAATTTCTAGGCCCAGTCAAGGCGTTGAGGGAGTCCGGCTTGGTGACCTTAGGATCTCATCTCTGCTATTTGCAGACGATGTGGTCCTTATGGCCTCTTCAGGGTGACCTTCAGCGTTTACTGGAGCGGTTTGCAGCCGAGTGTGAAGCTTCTGGGTTGAGACTCAGCACCTCCAAATCCGAGGCCACGGTTCTCAGCCGGAAACGGGCGGACTGTACCCTCCGGGTTGGGAGTGAGGTCTTGCCTCAGGTGGAGGAGTTCAAGTAACTCGGGGTCTTGTTCACGAGTGAGGGAAGGTTGGAGCGTGAGCTCGACAGACGGATCGGTGCAGCATCAGCAGTAATGCGGTCGCTGTACCGGACCGTCGTGGTGAAGAGAGAGCTGAGCCGGAAGGCAAAGCTCTCTGTTTACCGATCGATCTACGTTCCCACCCTCACCTATGGTCATGAGTTATGGGTCATGACCGAAAGAAGGAGATCGCGGATACAAGCGGCGGAAATTAGTTTCCTCCGTAGGGTGGCTGGACTCACCCTAAGAGATAGGGTGAGGAGCTCGGCCATCCGGAGCCCAGACTTCTCCCTGACCTCTACGTCCAGCTCCTTCTGGGGATCCCGATGCGTTCTCAGGCCAGTTGAGAAACATAGTTTCTCCAAAGTGTCCTGGGTCTTACCAAAGGCTTCCTACCGATTGACCGTGCCGTGAACACTCCCCAGGGAGGCATCTGGGAGGCATCCTGACCAGATGCCCGAGTCACCGCCGGTGGTTTGGTGCAACCACCAAACCTGCACTGTTGTACCTACTTGCTACAGAGTGCAATAGGGGACATGACCTAACCTTAAGAACAATCACATTAGGATTAGTAGAATGGAATAGAATGCCTTTATTAGCCGTACTTTGGTACCTTACGTCAAAGAAGCCAAGAGGAGAAAGAAACCAACAAGACAGACTTTACACCTGAGATTATTCTCCCAAAATGGCATCCTGTACAGCCGACAACGCAGCGTACAGGAAGCTAGTGCTGCCACTACAAAACATACTCTGGCTATTCTGACCAATGCAAGAGTCTGGTTATTCCTGATGGATGACTACCAAGCGGCCTAATTTCATCATCTCCTCAAGGTCAACTAAGAACGTCAATCTTAGCTGAGGTGACGGTCCCACCAGAGGAAAACCCTAGTCAAATGCCAGCCTATTCCAGAAAAAAGTGTAAATACTGTACCAAATATCTGGTAGACCAATGGAGTGTGTTCTACTCACCCATAGAAGTTGGAAGCAGAGGCATCTACAATGCCAAGCAGTTAAAACCGGTTGAAACTGCAAAAGTCTTGTCCAGAGACCTCCAGTGCATCAAAAGTGGGGTTGAGTCTTCTGTGTAGTCACCACGCTGTCCCCTCTCCTGCAGTGACAATCCTTATATTCAAAGTTCTGCATGAGAGTGCAAAGGGTTTGTTTTCTGGTGAGTCAACTTGGTCAGAAATCATGACGCTGCTCAACTTCGTAGCTTGTTGGCAACTAAAGAGAACTGGTCCTGGAACTGGAACGCTTTTGATGCAAATGTTGATATGAAATCGGTAGAGAAACAAAAGACAAGGCTTAAAAAAAACGGACTAATTGTCAGAAGGCATCAGGTGTGGCCCGTCACTCCGCCAGACAGAAAAGGAATGTGACCGCATGTTTTTGACTTTATCCGTTTTGGAGTCATGTAGGTTCAGTTGCTCCAAAGGGGTTTTGGTTTGGTGGAAACGGGCCCAAATGGCTCCATTGAGGTGAAAAGTTGCCGACCCCTGCACTAAGAGATTTCAAGGTCACCGGCTTTCTCATTCTATACAGGCAAAGTGAAACAAGCTCATGGTGTTCATGCTGCTTTAGTCACCCTAGGGTGGGACGGGCTGGACTCTCTGATGCAGTTCTTTATGTCCAACCGCCACTTGAATGAACAACTCGCCTCTGTTGTTGTGTTCTCTTAACCAAACAGAGGAGGTGTGCGTCAACCCGATGCTCTCGTACACCGACAGCTGCAACTGTTCCGACTCCAGCGACATCGAGCTGAGCGATGAGTGGGTTGGAAAAAAGTCACCAAAGTTCTCCCGGGGAAACAGGTTGGCCTTTAAACTGTAAACCATAAAACTTGACAACATTGTGACGGTACAAGCTCCTCGAGTGACTGTTGAATCATTTGCTCCAAAGAATGAACTTGGACTCAAGAAAATCTCCTAAACTTTCACGCACTAACCAGGATGGCCAGCGGTCGCCACGCCTACCGACAAAGAAGCCTCCAGTTCGTTCCCCGAGCCTGACGCGCCGAGAGTTTTCCATGGATGGACTCACCGAGGTGGTCCTTGCACTTACAACTGTGTTAAGGCTGTCTAGCTCTTTTTAATCTGGGCTTGCTTGTAATTCAAGTGTCTTGGCAATTTCACTACTTTATGCTATCTGGGTGGGCGCCATCTGTTAGCATGTTAGCTAACCGTTAGCATGATAACTGTTTCTCCACATTTGCTTCTGAGTGCTGTCTTGGTGGGCGCCACCAAGGCTAACTGTTAGCATGTTAGCTAACTGTTAGCAGGAAATGTGTGAAAGCAGTTATCATGCTGAGTGCTGTCTTGGTGGGCGCCACCACGCTAACTGTTAGCATGTTAGCTAACTGATAGCATGATAGCTAACTGTTAGCATGATAACTGCCTTTGCACTTTTGCTGCTGAGTGCTTTCTTGGTGGGCGCCACCACGCTAACTGTTAGCATGTTAGCTAACCGTTAGCATGTTAGCTAACTGTTAGCATGATACCTGCTTTCTCACTTTTGCTGCTGAGTGCTGTCTTGGTGGGGGCTCGCATGCTAACTGGTAGCATGTTAACATTATACCGATTTTACACATGCCTAAATGTAAATATATACATGGCATAAGGTAGGAAACCTGTTGAACTGCTTTGCCACTTTCGCTACTTAATGCTATCTTGCCAGGCGCTAGCGTGCTGTTAGCCAATTAGCCAGCATGACGTATAGACTATGTAGAACTGCCTTGGAACATTTGCTGTTTGATGCTATCATTCAAGGGCTAGCATGTTGATTGTTAGCAAAATTTGAGCTATAATATTTGTGTCTAAATGGCAGGATGTAGAGACAATGTATAGCATCAAGATCATCTTGGTAAATGCTACATACCATAAATTCCCCAATTCAATTAACCACCGTATTTTTTATAGTCGCCGGGTTTGTGGTTTTACAAAAGCAAATAACCACCACAGTGTCTACTTAGTGCAGGGTCAAAAAACACTGGCATTACCAGCTGCGGCTGTAGGCAACCACTTGATTTAGTTTATCATGCCACAGTCTTGTACTGTTGTGTTTCGCAGCACAACTACCTCGCGCAGGTCACATCCAACATCTGGGGTACAAAGTTCAAAATCGTTGGACTTGCCTCATTCCTTCCCGCCAATCTGGGTGCAGGTAGGTAATGGTGTCATACCTCGTAGTAAGGTCTACTGGGCTAAGTCAGTTTGCTAAAGTTGTGCCTTATTTGTGTGTTCCAGTCATCTACAAGACTAGTTTGCTTCATTTGCAACCGAGGCAGATGACAATTTACCTCCCTGAGGTCCGCAAGATATCACATGACTTCATCAGCCTGCCCGTTTTCAACCCTAACGTGTTCAGCGAGGACGAGGATGACTTACCAGGTGTGCTGTTATATAATCAGTGTACCCGATCTTCACCTCAGGCACTAACTTGTGTTGTGTTGTCATGAAGTGATGGGCTCCTCTGGAGTGTCAGGAGACAATCCTCCGTGCACGGTCAACATTCCCATCGCGCCGATACACAGCCCGGCACAGGCTATGTCGCCCACTCAGAGCATCGGGCTGGTCCAGTCTCTTTTGGCCAATCAGAACATTCAGCTTGATATCCTTACCAACCCAACGGCCAACGCGGCAGCTGCAGCAGTTGCAGCAGCCTCAGTACCCGTTTCTGACCACAGCCAGGATCCAGTTGCTGCACCATACCCAATTCCAGCCAGATACACAAACCCTGGGCAAGCGATCTTCAACAGGCTAGACATGGGTCCTCTTCTTCCTGGTACACTGCCTCCACCACCTCCACCTCACCATCTCCCACCACAGCCCCGGTCCCAGCAGCCTCGACAACCACCATCCAAGCAATCGCAACCGCCGCAAGCCCAGCATCAGCCACAGAAGATGCATCATCACCACACACAACTTCAGCAATTGCACCACCAGCAGCCTCCGCATCAGCAGCAGCACCAAGTCCAGCAGCACCAACAGATGCAGCAAAATCTACCACAGGTGGCAAGCCACCAGCTCCAGCAGCATCACCAGATCCAGCAGCAGCAGCAGCAGATGCAGCTGCAGCACGAGCAGATGCAGCAGCAGCAACAGCAGATGCAGCAGCAGCAGCAGCAAATCCGCCAGCAGATCCAGGAGATGAGGCAGCAGCAGCAGCAGCTCCAGCAGCAGCACCAGCAGATCCAACAGCAGCACCAGCAGATGCAGAGGCAGCACCAGCAGATGCAGCAGCAGCTAAAGATGCAGATGACGCTGCCGCCGCCCCCATCCAGCTACCCGACCATTTCTTTACAGCAGATTCATCTCCTGCCTCCGATTCCTCCTCCTCCTACTACAGATACGGGACTGGATCGAGAACACGGGCACATGCTGAAGCCAAGCCTGCCCCGGACTTTACCCCCGTCCTTCAGTACCAGACATGGATCTGTGGAGATCCAAGTGAAGAAGGTGAACCCACCTCCCCCATACCCGGGCACTGTGGCGTCTGCTGCTGTGGTGGCAACGGCGGCCGCAACGGAGTCAACTACCCAAACGCTTGTCACAAACTGTGACAGTCTGAGCAGTCTGGCTCCTGAATCCTGTCTGAAGAAAGACAACTTTCTTCTTCATCCTGTAACCTTACAGTACCCGACACCTTTGGGTTATGAAAGGATCACTACCTTTGACAGCAGCGGCAATGTGGAGGAGGTTTGTCGCCCTCGAAGGCGCCTCGTGCGCAACCAAAACGCCTATGCGGCTCACGGCTCAGCCACATTGAAGGTCACCTCTTCCGAGAGTAAAAAGATTCATCTTCCGTACAGCTCGGCAACACTGAGCCGGCTTTCAGTCCCTCGGTACTCAATACCAAGTGGAGACCCACCCCCTTATCCAGATCCGTCCAATCAGGTAGCTGCCACATTGTCTCCTCCCCAAAGAATGGAAAGTAGCCTGATCCACGCCACTCTTCGCCGCGACCGTAGGGACGTGACGCTCAAAGCTCCGCCCATGATTGACAGCTCGCGGACCCTTCCCACCAAAGCAAAGCTAAACAGTGCGTTAGCTGTAACCTACCAGCAGAGGGTGCCCACGGCGCTGTACACGTGCACACAGTGTAGCAGCAACAGCAGCAGCACCAGCGTCAGCCTGAGTGGCGGCGGGACATCGAGTAGCGGCATCGCAGGCGGCACGGTGGTGAGGCAAGACTTCCCCCCAGGTAAAGGCGCACACCATAGTACCATTATTGTGCACTCCAAAAGTGCCTCCCAGTCGTCTTACAGTCTGCTGGGTTCTGTTGATAGCAGCCGGGATAGAACCGTGTACGTTAACTCTGCCTTCACTGAGGATGAGACTTTAAGTCAGCACTGTCACCTCGACAAGTCAATCCGGCAGATGACCCTCAGTGATGTGACAGCTAAACGTCCCCCACCTTACCAGTGGGACACCACAGCCACAGATGAGTTCTGGCTATCTCCAGAACAAACCATGTTGACTACCCCACCAGGACCTCATAAACCCCCCTCTCTCATCATTGGCCAGGCACAGCACTTGGATGTGAGTCGACTTCCTTTTGTTCTTACGACCAAACCTCCGTCAAGTCCCAGCACCAGCACTCTGACGTTCCCATCAGGCTACCAGATATCACTCTCTCCCTTTCCTCCGGCTGTGGGCCACAGTAGACCTCCACTTCATACCTTACAGAACCCTCAGAGCGAAGTGGTTCTTCCTGTCCCATTTGCTCAGCCGGAATCCAATTTGGTATTGTCGACGGGCTACTCCGCAAGCTTGGCTAACTTGGCGTGCTGCACCCTTCCTCCGATGTACCCAGGAGCCAGCTCCTGTGCTGGACTTCAGCTACATCCTGTCAACCTGCACCCCTGGAACCCGTACCCCTGCCCGCCACCCATGCAAGACCCTCCTGCACCTCCCCTACCGACCAAAACTCATCAGGTATTAGAGAAGCCTATTCTATCTCCACCCCCTCCTACTGCACCACCTCCGCCACCCCCTCTGCCTCCCCCGCCACCACCCACAGAGCTACCCCCCTCTAAATGTGCCACAGAAGATCTAGCAGAGTCTGCTAACAGCTTTCCAGAGCCGTCCTTAAATGAAAGCCCGCAGGAGTCGGACCGCTTCAACAAAAAAAGCAGGAAAAGACTGGACAGTCGAGCTGAGGAGGCCAACATGTCCTCGGTTTCTGAGGGCAGGTCCAGAAAGGAAGGTCGCACCCTTTCAGATTTCAACTCTCTGATTGCCAGCCCAAGGCTCGGCAGCAGAGAAAAGAAGAAGCCTAAGGGCCCCAGAGAGCAGCTCAACAGAACCAAGAAGATGAGCAGGGCGGCTAACGAGTTCCAGGACAGCTCGGAGAGCGAGCCGGAGCTCTTCATCAGCGGCGACGAGCTCATGAACCAGAACCAAAGCAGCAAGAAGAGCTGGAAGAACAAGCGCAGCCTGCGGATGGCCAGCGAGCTGGAGGAGATCAAGTGCCGCAAGGCCAACGAACGCGAGGACCGCAGTTTGGGCAGCCAAGGCTTTGTCTACGTTATGGCCAACAAGCAGCCGCTGTGGAACGAAGCCACCCAGGTCTACCAGCTGGACTTTGGTGGACGCGTCACGCAGGAGTCTGCAAAGAACTTCCAGATTGAGCTGGACGGTCGACAGGTAATTTGATTGTGAGCTAGTTGGTAGATGACCACAATGTAGCTGTTAATGCTGTAATTACTGTATAGCAGGGGGCTTTATTTACATAAAAGGGCGGGCCATTCATTGTAAGTAAGCAATTATTGGTGAGAGGATGTTGAAATATTCATACATCTTCCACTTTTCCAAGGTCGGGTCGCGGAGGGAGCAGCCTAAGCAGGGAAGCTCCGACTTCCTTCTCCCCTGCTCCTTTGTACAGCTCCTCCCGCAGGATCCCCGGGCGTTCCCAGGCCAGTCGAGAGACAGTCTCTCTAACGGGCGCTGGGTCTTCCCCGAGGCCCCCTACCGGTCGGACGTCCCCCTGAACACCTCCCCAGGGAGACGTCAGGGACGTATCCTGATCCCTGAGCCACCTTATATGGCAAAACCAGCCCAGACCATCACACTACCACCACCATATTTGACTGTTGCTATGAAATGCTGTGTTACTTATACGCCAGATGGAACGGGACACGCAAAAAGTTCTGCTTTTGTCTCGTCAGTCCACAAGATCTTTTCCCAAAAGTCATCATTTTGTGTTCAATGATGTTATCTTTGACTAATAGCAGAAACATTTAAGCGTGACAAACATGCAAAAGAATAAAAAGTCAGGAAAGGGGGCAAATAGTTTTTCACACCACTGCATATGAAAATGATTTTTCTCTATGCATACTTCATTCATCTTGATGAATGAATTTGGTTCGGTTGGTCTCAACTATTTCCCCCACCCCCCCGGTAGGTCATGCAGTTCGGACGGATCGACGGCAATGCCTACATCCTGGATTTCCAGTATCCCTTCTCGGCGGTGCAGGCGTTTGCCGTTGCCTTGGCCAACGTGACCCAGCGGCTGAAGTGAAGAGTGTACTTTTACGTGGAACGTGAGGATGACGACAGCTGCCATTTTGCTCTTTGAGTCCATTTCCCATTGTTAAAAAAACAACAAACACGTTTATGTTGTACATTTAGAGAACACGTAACGGTCACGGTAAAATGACACTAAAGGGATGGTTTTATTTTGTTTGTCGGGTTGGAAGCAAAAGAATTGCGACGGGGAATGAGAGTCGCTTTGGTTTAGAATCCATAAAATGATGCACCGCAGCCCTGCATACAGTATATTTTTGTTTTGGCCAAAGTATAAGGCACACGGCGCATTTGCACACGGCATCAAAGGCCTCACGACGCTTCAGTGTTTTCTCCATGTTGGTGTTTGTAGTTCTTCTGCTGGCTGCTCGTGACGCTACTAAGGACTTGTTCCTGGTGTTTCCGCCCTGGAGGTCAGTCTGTGCTGCTTTAAATAGAAAGCGTTGGTGTGCTACCTAACTTGTGCAATAGAAAACATTAGGCTGATGCTTGTGTTGTGTGTGTGTGTGTGTGTGTGTGTGTTCAGTGCATTTATCAAGGATACGAAAGGTCATTGTTGGATCCGGTGCTACTGTCACAGCAAGGAAACACACACGCTCCTTCGTCATTCAACGTGAGCTTTAAAATGTGTTTTGTAGGTAAACTTGACCTTGAGCTTTGCAGAGGCTGGGGAGAGTGTGTGTGAGATCCTTTCCTCTTACTTTGTGAGAAGCAGCAAGCATGTGACACGTTCCACAGTGCCATTAAAACGACCGGTCTGGCTTCCCGTCTGTACGGACTCTTCTTTACGCACGGGAGCAATGTGTGAACGCACCGTGTTGGCTTCACTGGCGACTGTTAGGGGAACATCTAGAATGGTCTACACGTGCGCCCTGCCACTGGCTGGCGACCAGTCCGGGGTGCACCCCGCCTCTCGGCCAAGGTCGGCTGGGACGGATGGATGGATGATAGAAAATCATATAAAGACAGAAAATGCACGCATGAACGCGTGAAGTCATTCGTAATAAATGACCTTTGTTTGTTGAGAAATGGGTTATTTTTTTTGAAGTGATGCAAAATTGAAAAGTGCTGACAATGCTAATTCTTTTCTGAGACAAGCGTACTTCATTGAAACTCTTTGTGTTCCATGACAAAAAGTCATCTTCCGCGTAGATCAATTCAGTGCATGTCTTTAAGAAGTTCTTACATTCCTTTGTGTTGCATGAATGCAAAAATCACCACTCCCTGCTACTTTCTCTGTGCGGCATTAAATGTCACCACTTTCCGGTCAATGCATCGGATTTGGGGCGCGCCCCGCAAAGGTTATTGCACATGGTTGCTCAACTTGTACAGGAAATAAAGTATTTATTCGAAGCCTGTTGCTCGCAAGGCCAAATTGATCAGAACCCGTCACCGGCAGGCTTTTATTGTGGCGCCGGAACGGAAGTTGCGCTTGCACTATTTCCGCTCCGTCGGAGGCTAGCCGTCTGCTAGCGTAGGCGCGCGCGTGCTGGCTGTCTGTCTATGGTGAAAGTCCGGGTTGGCGGTTCTGCGGGCACGTTCGATCTTCCGGAAGAACAGGAAGGACATGGAGGCCCAGCGTCAAGGTTGGTGGACTTTGGGACGAGCGAATGGCGGCAAAGAGGACATGAGCCGGTCTGTGTTCTGCGCAGGGGAAGGTGGAAGTGGTCCGGCTCGGATGACAAGACAGCAAACCCTCACCTTGGTGTCCATGGCGTCCGTCAACTTCAGCTCCATGATCTGCTACTCCATACTCGGGCCGTTCTTCCCCATGGAGGTGAGAGCTTCTCCCGCAAGGTCCAGCGGAGGGAGGAGTTCACAGTTCGAATTCCAACTTGGAGCTCCACGTTGGGGTGCTTTCTGGGGAACCCCGCGGAGTTTTGATGTCGACTAACGAGGAAACGCCGCTTGGTGGGCTTAAAAATCCAGAACCCCGGCCCGAGTCAGTCCTCGGCGGCCCGCCAGGAAGTAGGGCAAACGGATTGGGTCTCCTGGACGGGTGAGCGGGTCTCTGGTGGTTCCGTTTATTCATCATAAACATCTTCTTACAGAACTAGTCGCAGGGTGGAAGAAGCCATTTCCACCCAAATATTCATATAAAATATGTTTTCATACATTTGAATGTTGCGGTCCGCTTGCATTGGGCCCAAGCGGGGCAGCGACCCACTGCCAGAATCCTAAACCACAAATCAGGTCAGTGTTGTTCGAAAAGAGTAATAACGCGCTAGTCGGCAGAATAAAGTGCACGTCCTTTTGGTATTTTGGGCAGTCACAGTCTGCTCGCGTGGGGGCCCGCTAGAGAATCTGGAAAGTCCAAATGGATTGGCGCGTGTCCCAGTGACAGGAATTACTTGTAAACAATTCAAGTGGAATGTTCCATTTGCGTATGTTTCATAATGTTACCATGGGCTGTACCAAACCTGCCCCACCTAAAGACACACTTTGGTAATGGGTCGGATAAGTTCATTTGTTTCGGTCTTTACTTTGCCCTTTCGGACCAGTCCATGACCATCCGCCGTGACTTTGCCGATGACCCATGGGTTTCGTGGGTCTGTCGCCAGGCGCAAACTTCCTGTGAACTCTGGACCCCTTTTGCCGGCGCATTTGGAGCTCGGCCAAATATTCCCGCAGCCAACTCTTCCAAAACGGGTCGGCCATAGACTGGACTTGTCGCCACCTGCGGCGTGCATACAGATCATCTGCATCAAACAGTCCAGGAGGCAGAAGGTTTGTGCGGTTCTCCTGATGTGCTGCAAAACCACCGGGGGAACTGTTGGTGCTGCCGCCAACCAAGTTACCAAAATCCGGCTGTAGCACCCCATGCACAGCGGCAGGGGGCGGCAAGGGCCGAGGCGCGGCGGCAGCGGACGGCGAGGACACAAATTGCTGCCGTTGCTGAGGCGCCACCAGCTGTGGCAAAAGCGTCGGTGCACATCCGAGGTGGTGTGCGGTGACCACCTGAGATGAAATGGGTAGAGTTTTGGGTGGTGACACGGTCTCAGTTGAAGGTGCTGTCAGCCCTGATTCCTCAAAACTTCCCAAAAGGTTTAGTTCTGCATCAGCAGTGGGCAAATAATAATAATAATAATAATAATAATAATATTAATAATAATGCCTTACACTTGTTATGCGCTTTACAGAGCCTCTCAAAGCGCTCACACTGAGGTCATTATTCGGTCACTCCACACTTGGTGATGGTAAGCCTCTTTTTGTAGCCACAGCTGCCCTGGGGCAGACTGACGCAAGCGAGGCTGCCAGCGTGCGCCATCGGCCCCTCCGACCACCACCGACACTCACACCACTTTCATACTAGGCAATGTGGGTGACGTGCCTTGCCTAAGGGCACAAGGAAAGTTTATTTCCCCCTCACCTGGTGTTCCCATCCAAGTACAGACCAGGCCCTGCCCTGCTTAGCTTCTGAGATCTGACGGGATCAGGCTTTGACAGGCAGGTTTGGCCACAAACAAAGCGACTTGAATTTCCAACTCCTCTTTCTTAGCCTTTAAAAGCACTTCTTGATTTCTCCTACAACCAGAACCCCACCTGGACAGTATTCTGCTGACACCTGCAACTCAATCATGCAGTTTGTTTACTGAGAAAATTCCTAAAATTCACCACCTTGTGCCAGAACCTCAAATCCTGACTTTCCTTTTTGCTTCCTCCCATTTCTGCAGTTGTTCACACTGCACTCTCCACTGGAACCATCCCATAACATTTCAAGACTGCAGTTACCTCAATTGTGAAGAACAGACTAGGACCCTACAGAAACCTTAAGCCTGTTTCTAACCTTGCCTTTATCTCTGAGCACACCGTTGCCGCCCGACTCCACCTTCCCGCAACTCCCTCTACCAACCTTTCCACCTGGGAGCGGCTGGGGAGAGGGAAGTCCGGGCTTTCCTGCGACCCGACCGTGTGGGAAGTGGATGGATTATGAAAAACTAAACAAGTAATGAATTAGGTTGTGGAAAAATAATAATCTGACAAGAATTAGGTCCACATATTACACGTCATAATTGTGAGAAAAAAATGGAGTTGAAATTTTGTAAAAAAAAAACAAAAAAAAACAGCAGAAATTAAAGCAAAAACTTTTAATATTAAGACAAAAATGTATTGTAAAGGGAAAAAACACTTTTACAAGAATAAACTTGTGGGGGAAAATGTCACTTTAGTAGCATATAGGTAAATATATAATTAATATGTTATGAGGAAAAACAAAGTTTTAGTAAATTAGGTTGGGAAAAGTTTGAATATGCGATTCAAGTCAATATTTTAGGGGAATAAAGTGAAAATATTACAAGAAGAGGAAGATAATTTAAGAAGACAAAATGAAGCAACAAAAAAAGAGCAAAGCGTGAGGTTGATAAGAATAAAATGCACTTCCAGCAAGATGACAAAGCTGAGATGAAATGAATGAATACTTCTCTTGGAGATGAAGGACGTATGTGTGCGTTGCTGTACTAAACATCCTGTCATTTCTCACTACACTGCGTGACCCTCGCTGGAGGAGGAACACCCCTGATTTAATGGGGCGCATATGAAATGGGAAAATACCTAAAGAATGAAAGCTTGCCGTTTAGAGCATTTCAGGGGCTTCTTTTTGGAACTCAGCCATAACGCCAACGCTTGTGATTGGACTTGAAGGAAATTTGGTGTATTGTTTGGGTTTAAAAGGGATGAATGGGGTCACGGTGTGCTTGTTTGTTTTTTTTTTAAACTCGTCATACCTGTAAAAGCTGCGGGAAAAAAACAAGTTAGCGCTACCAGTTTCACACTACCAACCCGCGGGGGCGTCTTTAGACGTGTCGCATGCTCTCTGTGCCCAGGCAGAAAAGAAAGGAGCGTCCCAGACGGTGGTGGGCATCATATTCGGCTGCTACGCCGTGTCCAACCTGATCGGCTCGCTGATCCTGGGCCGATATGTAAGCAGCACGCTTGTGTAGTCACGTGACGTCTGACTGAAAGCGCTTCTCGCGTCGGCGCTTGCTTTTCTCGTCCGTGGCAGATTGTTCAGATCGGCGCCAAGATGATGCTCGTTATGGGACTCTTCCTGTCGTCGGGCTGCACCGTTCTGTTCGGGTGAGCATGACCGTGTTGGAGCCGAGAGGTGCGGGGTTCGTTCAATTGAAAGCTGACATCCTGTGTTTGCACCCCTGCAGGCTGCTGGACAGAGTCCCCGCCGGTCCTGCTTTCATCGCTCTGTGCATCATTGTGAGGTCTGTGGACGCCGTGGGCTTTGCCGCCGCAATGACCTCGTCTTTTGCCCTCTCAGCTAAAGTTTTCCCAAACAATGTGGCCACTGTTCTGGTGAGTGTGCACAGCCCTCGTCTGTGTGGCATGTTGTTTACGTCGCCATCACGAGACCAGCCTTGCGTTCCCCGGCGAAGCACCTCGGGAAGGAACAGGGGCTCATACGCGCGTGCGTATCATTACCGCCATGGCGTCGTATTCAGGCAGTAGCGTTTCGGAATGTGCATTTAGCAAAGCCATTTGGATGATTCCTCGTCTTGTTCGGGATGTTACTCGAAAGAGTGGTAGAGTGCATATACTCTGTCATGTGTCAAAAAGCGTGCTTAATAATAACAATTTTATTAATCTTTTTCGCACGGTGGCTGAATGGGTAGCATGTTGGCCTCACGGTCAGGAGGTTCAGGTTCGGAATCTCCGTTGGGCATCTCTGTGTGGAGTTTGCATGTTCTCCCCGGTTTTCTCCAGGTACTCCGGTTTCCTCCCACATTCCAAAAGCA
The DNA here is from genome assembly GCA_024372805.1 of Oostethus manadensis. NCBI lineage: Eukaryota > Metazoa > Chordata > Actinopteri > Syngnathiformes > Syngnathidae > Oostethus > Oostethus manadensis. Next base: position 852,114 of record QODF01000176.1, read on the forward strand.
TGCATGTTAGCTTCATTGGCCGCTCTAAATTGTCCATTAGAGTGTGAATATTTGTTTGTCTATATGTGGCCTGCGATTGACTGGCGACCAGTCCAGGGTGTACCCCGCCTCCCGCCCAACGTCAGCTGGGATAGGCTCCAGCATCCCCGCCACCCTAATGAGGATAAGCGGTGAAGAAAATGAATGAATGAATGATTATGTGTCCATCGTCTGTCCTCCAACGTGCTTTTGTGTAACTTGCAAACTGTGTTGGCAAAATGACTTAGTGGTGGTAGTTACTTTCCCACTAAAGTCAATGAGTTACTCCTTCGGAGTAGATGTAAGTAGTTACCACTGACATGAAATATTGCCTTACTTCATGGAAACCTTCAAATATGCAGCAGAGTTTGGATTTAGCGTTGTAGTGGTGTTTCCGGATATAAGGCCTGGGGGGTCCAGTGGATGCCCGCCGCTGTTTTAGCAGTTTTTTGCCAAAACACTCGGAGGCAGTGTTTCTCCCTCCGAGACTAGCTATTTAGCTTCCTGTGCAGTAGTAGTAGTAGTAGTGGAGCTACATGCAGACGGTTGCTATGGATACGGTAAGCTGATACTAGTCCTCTCCCATCATTAAGGTTCTTGTCTCACCAGGGAAGTCTGGAGGTTTTCACGGGACTGGGCCTCATCCTGGGGCCGCCCGTCGGAGGATGGTTCTACCAGTCATTCGGCTATGAGGTCCCCTTCATGGTTCTGGGATGTTTCCTGTTGGTCATGGTGCCCCTCAACATATACATCCTGCCCTCCATTGGTACAAGTCTGGAATTGCTTTATGTTTATGTCCTAAAAGACGCCGAAATATGATAAAAGATGGTAAATATGATAAACTGTGGTAGGAGACAGTAAAAGTATGTAAGAAATACTAAAAGATGGAAAGGTGGTACAAGATGGTAACTTAAGCTAAAAGATGGCAGAGGATGATAAAATAAGACTAAACTTAGTAGAACATGGTAAAATATGCTAAAATACTCTATGATCAAACTTGATAAGAGATGGTAAAGTATGACAAAAGATGGTATAAAATGGTAAGAGACAGTAAAAGATGGTATACTCTATGATCAAACTTGATAAGAGATGGTAAAGTATGACAAAAGATGGTAAAATATGATAAAAGATGGTGAAAAATGATCAAATATAGTGAAAGATTGTAAGATATGCTAAAAGATGGTGGAAGATGGTAAACTGATAAAGCGTAAGAGATGGTAAAAAATGATAAGATACTAAAAGATGACAAAATATGATAAATGTTGGTAAGAGATGGTAAAAGTTGATAAGATATGGTAAAATATGCTAAAAGCTGATAAGGTGGTGGGAGATAGTAAAACGTAAGAGATGGTGAAATACGGTAAAATAAATTGATAGTAAGATATGTTATAATATGCTAATATGATAAAACATGGTGGGAGGTGGTAAATGGTAGGATAGTGAAAGATGGTAAAGTATGATTAAAAGATGGTAAAATATGATAAA
>QODF01000176.1:853666-870326 GCA_024372805.1 Oostethus manadensis
TAAAAGATGGTAAAGTATGATAAAAGATGGTAAGAGATGCTAAGAGACAGTAAAAGATGGTTAAGTATGATAAAAGATGGTAAGAGATGCTAAGAGACAGTAAAAGATGGTAAAGTATGATAAAAGATGGTAAGAGACAGTAAAAGATGGTAACGTATGATAAAAGATGGTAAGAGATGGTAAGAGACAGTAAAAGATGGTAAAGTATGATAAAAGATGGTAAAGTATGATAAAAGATGGTAAGAGACAGTAAAAGATGGTTAAGTATGATAAAAGATGGTAAAGTATGATAAAAGATGGTAAGAGATGGTAAGAGACAGTAAAAGATGGTTAAGTATGATAAAAGATGGTAAAGTATGATAAAAGATGGTAAGAGATGGTAAGAGACAGTAAAAGATGGTAAAGTATGATAAAAGATGGTAAGAGATGGTAAGAGACAGGGAAAAGTGGTACAAGATGCTAACAGTGTATTTGGCGCACAGATGCCATTTCCTCACAGGCCTCCTTCTTCCGGCTTCTGAAAAGTGTGAAAATCTTACTGCTCTGCTACGTCATCTTCACCCTGAGCTCAGGACTGGGCTTCCTGGACGCCACTTTGTCCCTGTATGCCGTGGACCAGGTGAAATTCCTCTTGATGGGAAAGCTTCTGTGGAGCGTTGATTGAAAGCTTAAGAAGCCTTGTTTCCCTGATCCAGTTCCATCTGTCCACGGGCTACGTGGGTCTCATCATGCTGGGTCTGTCCTTTCCGTACTGTCTGGGATCACCGCTGATGGGCGTCTTTACAGATAAATATCCTGTAAATGTCAAAGCGACTGCTACATTTTGACAACTGCTTCATAGAAATCCTCCCCCTTGTTGCCACATTTAGACCTCCAGGAGCTGGTTCATGGTGATCGGAGGCGTTGCCACGGCTATTGGGTTCTTGTTGCTGGGGCCCGTCCCTTTCCTTCACATCCCAAAGTGAGTGTCATGGACACTTCCAACATATGCTTAGCACAGACCAGGAGGGGTTCTGAAGTCTTGGTCTTCTTGTATCCCGATGGATGAATTCAAGGGTTGGGTGGTATAGAGTGTGCATACTGCTTTGTAATCTACAGGAGCTTTGAGAAGGAAATTGGGTGGGTATAACATACATAATGATGTATGTTATACCCAAACTCCAAACATATGATAATGTTTGGAGTTTGTTTATTTTTCAAAAGCCTCCTGGTTAAATCGGGAGGGTTGGCATATCTGTATTCTGTAAGTTTGGAGATAAAACGGTAGGACACAAAGAAATCAGTTCTCTATTGGAAATCAGCTCCTCGGTCCACCCGGAGTTCTTGAAGGCCCTGGATTGTTGACATGACTTGCATCATCGTGTGTACGTCAGGTACACTGCCTCTGGATTGGCAGACCGGGGGGTGGTGGTCCACTTTTTTAAGAAGGGTGACCAGAAAGTGTTTTCTGACTATCTTGGGATCCCACTCCTCATCCTTACTGGAAAAGTCTATTCAGTGGTTCTGGGGAAGAGGATCTGCCAGATAATTGAATCTGCAGGATTGGCTGCAGGGTCTCTACTTTTTGCAGATGATGTTGTTCTGCTGGTTTTATCGAGCCTGACCTTCCACTCTCTGGATTGGTTCGCAGCAAAGTGTGAAGTGGTTGGGATGAGAATCAGCACCTCCAAGTCTGAGTCCATGGTTCTCACCCAGGAAAGGGTGGAGTGTCATCTCCAGGTCGGGGATGAGAGCTAGCCCCAACTCAAGGAGTTTTTAAGTACTTCAGGATCTTGACACGAGTGAGGGAATGATGGAACCTGAGACGGACTGGCGGATTAGTGTGGCGTCTGTTGTAGTGAAGAGTGACCTTGGCCCAAAGGCAAACTCTCAATTTAACCACCAGATCTACGTTCCTACCCTCATCTATGGTCATGAGCTTTGGGTAGTGACCAAAAGAACAAAATGGCGGGTCCAAGCGGAACAAATGAGTTGTCTCCGCAGGGGGGCTGGGCTCTCCCTTGGAGATGAGGTAAAGTAAGCCAAACTTTTGGTATAGCGCTTTTCGCAGACACAGTCAAAACATCTAGAAAAAAAAATCCAAAGTACCCAATAAAAACAATGTCAATACAGCAACTAAATGCAACTAAAACGCTCTCCTAAGCATCCACGGAGTCCAAGGAGGGCAGGTCCAGTGGAAGCTCATTCCAGAGTTGAGGAGTGGTGGTTTTAAAAGATCGGTCTCCACGAGTTTTAAAGTGTGTACGTAGTCCACGTAGGGTCAGCACCAAGATTTTAAACTGAATCCGATATTCAACAGGGAGCCTGTGATAAGATTTCAGCACAGGCGTTATATGGTCCCTCCTGTTGGTCTTAGTCAAGAGCCTCACAGCAGTGTTTTCGATAGACTGCGACCAAGGTGAGATTTCATCCGAGAAAAACTAGAAGCGCTGCTCCTCCACACAGGGAAGCCAGATGAGGTGGCTCAGGCATCTTGTCAGGATGCCTCAGGGACGACCCAGGACACGTTGGAGAGACTATGTCTCTCAACTGGCCTGGGAACACTTCGAGGTCCACCGGGAGGAGCTGGATGAAGTAGCCGGGAAGAGGGAAGTCTGGCTTCACTACTTTGGCTGCTGCCCCCGTGACTCGGGATATGCGGTAGAAAATGGATGGAAGGATGACTTTTTAGCTGAGGAGCATGGCCTGCTTGGCCTCTTCCATTCCTCCATAAATGAGTTTATGTTTGAAAAGGTTGCCAAGTAGGATTAGGTAAAATCCTCACTGCTTGAAAGTTCTTGAGCTTTTTCTGTGTTTATTCCCGCCCTGCAGGCATCTGTGGCTGCTGGTCCTCACGCTGGGGATAATCGGCTTTTCCCTGGCTATGACCGCCATACCCATATTCCCGGAGGTCATCACGTGCGCATAGTGAGTGCCCGTGCACGCCACCCTGTGTTGAAATGACAATTCAAGATGGCCTACATTGTCTGCCTTTCCCCTCACCTACGCAGCGAAAAAGGATTCGAGGAGGGACTGAGCACTCTGGGAATGGTATCCGGATTGTTTGGAGCAGTATGGTCCGCAGGGTGAGTCTGGTCATGAGTTCCTCATTGGCAATGTCTGGGTTTGGAATTCCAAGTCTGGACAAATACTATACGCTTCATTTGTTAGTCTACAGTAGATGATGAATGCACACATAAGTCAACCCACGGGGTGAAAGAACTAAAGAAGAAGCCATCCATTCATTTTCTTCCGCTTATCCATGGTCGGGTCGCGGGGGCAGCAACCTAACCCGAGAAGCTCAGACTTCCCTCTTCCCGGCGGATGCCAAGGCGTTCCCAGGCCAGCCGAGAGACATAGTCTCTCATAGTTAATTATTTATCTCCAAGACAAATTCACACGGCACATAAAGGTTTCTATTGACAATTTTTCTGCACTTGCATAAAAGGAATGTACAGTATTAGATTATACACTAGATTATTATTACAGCAGGTGATCCGCTCAATCAAAACAAAAAAACCCCACATGATTTAATGATTGTACATACATGACATATGTAAATAATGTTATGATTATAATAATCATCCATCCATTTTTATCCACTTAGCCGAGGTCGGGTTGCGGGGGCAGCAGCCTAAGCAGGGAAGCCCAAACTTCCCTTTTCCCGGCCACTTCGTCCAGCTCCTCCCGGTGGATCCCAAGGCCAGTTGAGAGACATAGTCTTCTCCAACGTGTCCTGGGTCTTCCCCGAGGGCTCCTACCGGTCGGACGTGCCCTGAACACCTCCCCAGGGAGGCGTCTGTGAGGCGTCCTAACCAGATGCCGGAGCCACCTCATCTGGCTCCTCTCAATGCGGAGGAGCCGCGGTTCTACGCCGAGTCTCTCCCGGATGACCGTGCTTCTCACCCTATCTCTAAGGGAGAGCCCAGCCACCCTGCGGAGAAAACTCATTTCGGCCGCTTGTACCCACGATCTTGTCCTTTCAGTCTACTACGCAAAGATTATGACCATAGGTGAGGGTAGGAACTTAGATCAACCGGTAAATTGAGAGCTTTGCCTTTCGGCTCATCTCTCTCTTCACCACGACAGACCCGGTGCAGAGTCCGCATCACTACAGACTCCGCACCAATCCGCCTGTCCATCTCACGTTCCATCCTTCCCTCACTCGTGAACAAGACCCTGAAGTACTTTATAACTCCTCCAGTTGGGGCTAGCTCTCATCCCCGACCTGGAGATGACACTCCACCCTTTCCTGGGTGAGAACCATGGACTCAGTCTTGAAAATGCTGATTCTCATCCCAGCCGTTTCACACTCAGCTGCAAACCGATGCAGTGAGAGTTGGAGGTCACGGCTCAATGAAACCAACAGGACCACATCATCTGCAAAAAGCAGAGATGGAATCCTGCGGCCACCAAACTGAAACCCCTCAACGCCCTGGCTGCGCCTTCAAATTCTGTCCTGATAGTAGTGAACAGAATCGGCGACAGCCCTGGCGGAGTCCAACCTTCACTGGAAACGGATCCGACTTATTGCAATGCGAACCAAACTCTGACACCGGTCATACAGGGAACGAACCGCCTGGATTAGGTGGTCCGATACCCCATACTCCCGGAGCACTCCCCACAGTATTCCCCGAGGAACACGGTCAAATGCCTTCTCCAAGTCCACAAAACACATGTAGACTGGTTGGGCAAACTCCTATGCACCCTCAAGGACCCTGCCCAGAGTATACAGGGAGTGCACAATTATTAGGCAAGTTGTATTTTTGAGGATTAATTTTATTATTGAACACCCTGTTCCATCAGTATCAAATCTGAATATTTTTGGAAGAAATTTTTAGTTTGGTTTTAGCTATTTTAGGAGGATATCCGTGTTTGCAGGTGACTATTACTGTGCATAATTATTAGGCAACTTAACAAAAAACAAATACATAGTCATTTCAGTTATTTATTTTCACCAGTGAAACCAATAAAACATCTCAACATTCACAAATATAGATTTCTGACAGTCGAACTTGCAGGGAGCTCCAGTCCGACTCAAACGCCAGCAAGGTGGAGGTGGAGTACTGGTTTGGGCTGGTATCAAAGATGAGCTTGTGGGGACTTTTCGGGTTGAAGATGTAGTCAAGCTCAACTCCCAGTCCTACTGCCAGTTTCTGGAAGACACCTTCTTTAAGCAGTGGTACAGGAAGAAGTCTGCATCCTTCAAGAAAAACATGATTTTCATGCATGACAATGCTCCATCACACGCGTCCAAGTACTCCAGTCAAAAAGGAACTTTTTGACCACCTCGATAACCTCAGCCCCAGAGATAGGAGAACTCGCCTCAGAGTCCCCAGGCACTGCTTCCATGTTGGAAGACGTGTCGGTGGGATTGGGGAGCTCTTCTAAGTATTCCCTCCACCGGTCCACAACATCTCGAGTCGAGTCCAGCAGCACACCGTCCCCACCATACACGTGTGTTGACAGTGCACTGCTTCCCCCTCCTAAGACGGCAGATGGTGGTCCAGAATCTCTTTGAAGCCATCCGGAAGTCGTTTTCCATGGCCTCTCTGAACTCCTACCATGTCCGGGTTTTTGCCTCATTGACTGCCAGAGCTGCAGACCGCTTGGCCTGCCGGTACCGGTCAACCGCCTCCAGAGTCCCATGGGCCAAAGGGCCTGAGAGGACTCTTTTTCAGCTTTAGCTTTCGGCATCCCTCACCACTGGTGTCCACCAACGGGTTCTAGGATTACCGCCACGACAGGCACCGACCACCTCACGGCCACAGTTTCGATCAGCCGCATCAACAATGGAGGCACGAAACATCGCCTACTCGGACTCAAAGTCCGCTGCCTCCCTCGGAACATGTTCAAAGGTCTCCCGGAGGTGGGGGTTGAAACTCCTGACAGGGGACTCTGCCAGACGTTCCCAGCAGACCCACACAATGCGTTTGGGTCTGCCAGGTCTGACCAGCATCCTCCCCCCCCATAGGAACCAACTCACCACCAGGTGGTGATCGGTTGACAGCTCCGCCCCTCTCTTCACCCGAGTGTCCAAAACATGTGGCCGCAAGTCCGACGACAAAACCACAAAGTCAATCATCGAACTGCGGCCCATGGTGTTCTCGTGCCAAGTGCACATGTGGAGACCTTTATGCTTGAACATGGTGTTCTTTATAGACAAACCGTGACGAGCACAGAAGTCCAATAACAAGACACCGCTCGAGTTAAGATCAGGGGGGCTGGTTCCTCCCAATCACACCTCTCCAGGTCTCACTGTCGCTGCCAACATGAGCGTTGAAGTCACCCAGCAGAACAAGGAAATCCCCAGAGGGAGCACTCTCTAGTACTTCCTCTAAATACTCCAAAAAGGGCGGGTATTCTGAACTGCTGTTTGGCGCATAAGCGCAAACAGCAGTCAGGACCCGTCCCCCCATTCGAAGGCGTAGGGAAACTACCCTCTCGTTTACTGGGTTAAACTCCAATGTGCAGACTTGGAGCCGGAGGACAACAAGAATTGACACCCCTGTCCGTTGCCTCTCATTGCCGGCAACACCAGAGTGGAATAAAGTCCAGCCCCTCTCGAGAGGACTGGTTCCAGACCCCTTGCTGTGCGTTGAGGTGAGTCTGACTATATCTAGCCAGAATTTTTCCACCTCGCGCACCAGCTCAGGTTCCTTCCCCGCCAGGGAGGTGACATTCCACGTACCGACAACTAGCTTCTGCAGCCGAGGATCGGACCCCCAAGGCCTCCGTCTCCGGTCGCCACCCAGCTCTCTTTGCACCCGACCCCTTTGGCCCCTCCCACGAGTGAGCTCATGGGAGGGGGACTCAGGTTACTTTTTCGGGCTGTGCCCGACCGGGCCCCATTAGTGCAGGCCCGGCCACCAGACGCCCGCATTCGGCCCCACCTCCAGGCCTGGCTCCAGAGGGGGGCCCCGGTGACCTGCGTCCGGGCGAGGGAAAACTAAGTCTTTTGTTCTTGTGCATCATTGGGGTCTATTGAGCCACTCTTTGTCTGGTCCCTGTTTGTCATGGATGACCCTACCAGGGGCATGACAGCCCCTGACAATTTAGCTCCTAGGATCATTGGAACACGCAAACTCCTCCACCACAACAAGGTGGTGACTCAGGGAGGAGTAATGAGGAAGCCTGGACTATAAAAATATAGTCTAAATAATCGAAGGTATATTATTGGTCTATGACAAAAACACATCTACCCAAACAACGCACCCGTGGTGAATCAAAACAAAACACGCAGCATGAGCCAAAACTACAGTGAAAGCATTAGCCCTTCAATCTAGTCTACGAAGGGTACATGTAGGTGTAGGGTGGCCAATGTATCAAACCAAAGAACACCCCCCTCCCCGTTATATATTAAATATAATGCTAATATGGAACACCATAGGTGGATATGACAAGAAATCCTCTACCCAAATAACACAGCCATGGTGAAAAGAACACCTGGCGTGAATCCAAACGACAGTGGGAGCATAAACTGTCAGGTTAAATGTGGTACATGATACCGTATGTCCATGTGACGCGTTGGAAGCCTAGTTGATTCAATAAGACGGACTACTCTAAATGTTAGAGCAGACCTGCCAACACGTCTAAAGTGATCATACTCTGCATGCAATCTGGATCTGGAGTACATCTGCACGTGTCCCAGTTCTCCATTTGGATGCATTTTCCTGGTTTCAGTTTCAAGCTCAGTCTGTGCAGTAGACAAATCGATATCAGTTTCTCAAATCAGGGGTGTGTGAAGACACGTCTGTCGCCTGGGCTGCATTAGCATTCAGGTTCACAGGTCACTCAAGTGTCAGGTTTTTCTTTTGAGCGCGACACCTACCGAAGTGCCAAGCTTGGGGCCTGCTGGAGGAGGCAACAACTGTTTGCAAACAAACAGGATCTAAGGAAGGCAGACCAAGTCGGCTGCTTTACACCATTTGTTTCCTGCGAGTAAAAGTTTGGCAATCCCTTGCAAATCAAAGACCCAAATGGGGAACTACATAAAAAACCATGGAAAAGGTGCAAAGTACAAATACAATTACCTGCATGAGATTTTTAAAGGTATGGAAGTACGGTCAAGTAAAATCATGCATTTGCAATGCTGATGATTTATGACATCAGTGGCAAAGCGAACCTTGGTAAGTGTGCTGGTGTCTTATTTTCAGGATGTTCTACGGGCCCACCATGGGCGGCTTCCTCACGCAGCGTCTGAACTTCGAGTGGAGCGCAGCCATCCAAGGAGGCTTGGCCTTCTTCGGTGTAAGTCTTATATTTTTAGTCAGGCGTTTGGGGGTGTGGCTCTACGACTCACTAATCGGATGCCAAGCGTGTGCGCCTCCTGGGGACTGTTTTCAAGCCGCAGCACGTTTATTGCCCCCCGGATATTGTAAAACAAAATGAATGATTAATGGGATGTTGCAATACCTTTCTTTGTCACAAGCTAATGTTTAATGGCCTAACTTTTGAACAGTGAAAAATAAAAGGATGCCACTTTGATGTTTTTCTAACGCTAAGAAGGTCTATACATTTCATCTCAGTCTGCTCCTTTTCCCCCAACCTAATTTTCCCAAAATTACACTTCACTTATTTTGTTGTTTTCCATAATTGTAAAAAATATTTAAAATATATATACTGTATATTTCTACTATGATGGCAGGATATTATTGGCCAAATACTCCCGTAATGAAAACCCGAAAATGCTGTATATCAGTTTTATTATCGGCTTCCGTATTTTCCGGCACACAAATGAAGAGCTCATCAAAGCGCGTTTAGACGTGTAAACAAGCGTGTTTGGCTAGTAGGAAGCATGCGGGCTCTGGACCTGACTAACATTGTGTCGGTGGCATCTCCTTGGGATGTTAAACTGCAATGACGGCAAAGCGTTGGTTATGCCAGGCGGAACCAAGACCTTTTCCTTCAATACTTCCGATTCCCAGGGCCAAACCATCAATGGGAAAATCACGTTGTGTGTATTGATTGCACTGGATAAGCAGAACCTTTTCCATCATGCAAGACGCCGGATTGACCAAACTTGTGGAGTTCCTGGAGCCACGCCTTGCCATTCCCAACCCCAAGTATTTTTCACATGTTTTACAATGTTGTTTACAGCCACGTGGAGTCCACAAGCTAATTGCTGATGCTGTATCGGACATTCCTACTTTCAACTTTAGGTTACTAAACTGAAGTTTAATGCCATTATATTGCAACTTTTTACACTTAATAGCTTTACTTTATTTTCATGAAATAACATGAAATTTTGTAAATTGTACATTTTCTTCTTATGAATAGGACTTTTTCTGCAACCTAATTTTCAGAAAATTATTTATAACGTTTTCTTTAATATTTCAACTTTATGCAACTAAATCCACAATATTTTCCCTCATAATATTGCGAAATTATTCTCATGAAATTACAACCCTTTGTTAGATTACAACTTTTTTGTCTCAATATTTTGAATTTATTCTGGTAAAATTACAGCTGATGATTTCCCATTTGTTTTTTTTCTTCAATTTTCCTCTTGTAATTATGACTATTCTTGTAACAACTTTCTGTATCTTTTTTTTTTTAAATGAGAACTTTAGTAGTTCTCTCATATTACAACATCATTTTTCTCTCTTTAATATTTCAACTTGAACCTAGTATAATGTTTTTTTAACGTCATATGACATTATTCTCATAAAATTACAACTTCCTCGTTAGATGACAACTTTGTTTCTCTTAATATTGTGATTTTATTCTTGACAAACTACTGCTGTATTTTTAGAACGTGTGTGGGCCGATAAAAAACTGCAGGCCACACCCCTCCGTTACCTTTGGGGGAAAAGCTTGGCAGTCTGTGATGTAAAGGCTTTCCAGGGGAATGTATTCAGGGCTGATTGTGTCCGCAGGCTTTGCTGCTGGTTCTGTATTACGCCTCACATCCAGCACCGCCAAAAAGGTAAACACAACCCACACATTTCTTCTATATAGCGGACTTGTACATACTAATCTACAGCACATGCAGTGTGCATACACCATGGACATAGTAAATCAGAAGTAACTTGACGCAGTAAACTTCATTAGGAGGTTGCCTACAGCCACTGCGGTCTGTTGATTAGTGGTGTCATTTGGAGCATTGCTGTGTTGGATCTCATTAGACTGCCCACAGAAAATGGTAAAGATGTTTGCTAGAGATGCAAACCGATACCAATAGGTCGGTAACTATTTACATTGTTCCCTCGCTACATCGCGGCCCACCTTTCGCCAAATGGCAGTTTTTTTTCCCCCACCGCATGTAAACGTGCATTGTGTTCCGCGTCCTGATTGGCTACGGGACTGTAGACCGTTGTCAATCTCCTCCATGCTTTCCCTGTGCGGTACGGAATGCGTTGGATTTGCCAAATTGACACAAATGTTCTGAAGTGCTGTACGTTTTATCCCCGACAACGTCCACAAAACGTTGTGCACGTTAAAGGCCCCTGCAGCCGCCCTCAAAGGGCAGAGAGCTGAATAACTTCCACTGGCAGGCGATTGCAACCCTGGGCGAAGTAGGACTGCTGTGATTCAATGACTGCCCATAACAGGACTGATAGAACTCCACAAAGCAACACAAATGTAGGCAAAAAAAAAAAGAAAACACTCTACCATGGTTAAATAATGAAATTATAAAGCTACGTGACTTGGCATTAAGAAGATCAACATCATCAGTGATCTTTGAACATAAACAAGTTTAGAGGTACAAGAACTGCGCAAAGCAAAAGTATCATACATTCATCAGACATGACTTACCTAACCCTCACACGCCTCCTTGTATTTTTCATGTTATGAGATTTATGGGTGTGGTGTCATAATTCCCTCGTATCAATGATATTTATTATGCACATTTACTTACCTTACGCTTTTTGTTGTTGAAGGGTTCCTGAAGAGAGGAGATCGAGTGAAACTCTTCCTCTCCTGAATGACTGAGACTGCGTAGGATGAAGTCACATTACAGTTGACAGCATTCAGATTCAATACTGTTCATATTTCCTACAATCACAGGAAACACAAGCCAGGTGAGCGACGTAACGCAGTTACTCCCATCGGGGTTTTATGCTGCGTTTTTTTGGCAACGCAGCCCACATGGAGGATTTACCACCGCACAAGATCCGGCTTTGAAGGGCATTTATCGGCATACACTAATCATGTTTTATATGGAAATCGGCAGATATTGATCAGTGGCCGATGAATGGGAGCATCCCTATCATGCAGCATTTTCTATTTGAACAAATCATGTAAATTTGTACATGCCAGTCTGTTGCGTGTCTGTGCCACTCGCTCGTGTACTTTGCAGCCGAGATTCAGCATATAAAAGACGACATGATGTATAAGAGTGTAAAAAAAACACGTTTAATATAAAAATAAACTGCCTCAAACTCTGGCAATATAAACTTGTGACAAGAATTGCCAATCTACAATGTAAACAATGAAGAGAAAAATAAATCCCTAATACTGAATAAATAACCTCAGTTTAGATGTTTGATTAGAAAAGTAAACATCTTCCCATTAAAAACCTGATCCGAAGTGTGTCCAATCATGCACTGGGTTGCAAAACAGCGCCGGCTCGGCTGCTTGGTCTCTTGGGTAGAGGACGGCGAACTGATCGGAGTCGCCTGCCGTCCATTTCTGCCTCATCCGGGTCAGAGAAGGTGGCCTCAGATGATGGTGGGGGAGGCTTTTTCACCTTCCTTTTCTTTTTAAGCCTGTGTGAAAGAAAGCCTTAGTTTATGATTTAAATATGCTCAACAAACATACAGTAGTGTTGAAAATAATAGCAGTGCAATGTGACCAAGCAGACGAAGTACTGTTATTGGTATATTTTGATTGCTACCTGGCAAACAAGTTACCTGTAGCTGCAGTAGATTCTCAGAAAGCAATAAACAGCATTCATGGTATGCATGCTCATCAGGCTGCGTAATTGGCCAATTAGGTGAAAGGGGTGTGTTCAAAAAATAGTGTGGTATTCAGTGATCAATGTAGTGAAAAAAGAGGTGTGAATCAGGTGACCCTATTAAAGATTGAAAGCAGCACTTGTTGAACTTTCTCTTTAAAGCCTGAAGAAAATGGGTCCTTCAAGACATTGTTCAGGAGAACAGCGTACTTTGATTAAAAACTTGATTGGAGAGGGGAAAACTTATGAAGAGGTTCAAAAATGTTTGGCTGGTCAGCTAAAATGATCTCCAATGTTATAAAATGGAGAGCAAAACCGGAGACACGTGGCAGAAAACATAAGACAACTATCAAAACGGATGGAAGAACAACCAGAATGGCCAATGATCAGCTCCAGGATGATCAAAGACAATCTGGAGTTACTTGTAAGTACTGTGACAGTTAGAAGACGTGTGTGTGAAGCTAATCTATTTACAGGAATCCCCTGCAGAGACCCTCTGTTAAAAAAGGCATGTCCAGAAGAGGTTACACTTTGCCAGAGAACACATCAACTGGCCTAAAGAGAAATGGAGGAACATTTTGTGGACTGATGAGAGTCAGATTGTTCTTTTTGGGTCCAAGGGCCGCAGACAAACTCTGAATTGAAGCCACAGTACACAGTGAAGACAGTGAAGCATCATGACATGGGCATGTTCCTCCTACTATTTATCCCATAGCAGGGATCATGGATGAGTTTGCATATGTCAGAATACTTGAAGAGGTCGTGTTGCCTTATGCTGAAGAGGACACGCCCTTGAAACCAACAAGACCATCACCCCAAACACACTAGGAAACCAGCACCATCTTCTTATGTTATGGAGGGGCCGGCCCGATCCCCGGACCTTCATCCCATGGAGAACTTGTGGGCTGACATCAAAAATGCTGTTTGTGAAGCAAAAGCAAGAAATGTTCATGAATTGTGGAATGTTGGTAAAGAATGTTGGAGTGGAAGAACATCTGAGTTGGTTGAGTCCACGCCACACAGATGTGAAGCATTTCATTCCATTATCCACCGCTTTTCCGGGTCTGGGTCACGGGGGCAGCAGTTTGAGTACGCAAGTCCAGACTTCCCGATCTCCGGCGACCTCTTCCAGCTGCACTGTGAGGATACCAAGGCGTTCCCAGGCCAGCTGTGAGACCTAGTCCCTCCAGCGTGTCCTAGGTCTTTTACGGAGCCTTCTCCCGGCTGGGCATGCTCGAAACACCTCACCAGGGAGGCGCCCGGGAGGCATCTGGACTAGATGCCCGAGCCACCTCAACGGGCAACTCTCAATGTGAAAGAGCAGCGGCTCTACTCTGAGCTAATCCCGGATGGCCGAGCTCCTAGTAATAAGGAGTTTCCTCAACCCTACAAAGGAAACTCATTTCTGCCACTTGTATCCATGATTTCATTATTTCGGTCATGACCCATAACTCTTAACCATACGTGATGGTGGGAATATAGATCAATCTGTAAACAGATTTGCCTTCCGCTCAGTTTTCGCTTCACCACGACGGTCCGGTACAGTGACCGCTGCAGCGATCCATCTGTCGACCTCACGCTCCAACTGTCCCTCACTTGTCAACAAGACCCCGAGATACTTGAACTCCTTCACCTGAGGCAAGACCTCACTCCCAACCCGGAGGGTACAGTCCACCCGTTTCCGACAGAACCATGGCCTCGGATTTGGAGGTGCTGAGTCTCATCCCAGAAGTTTCCCACTCAGCTGCAAACCGCTCCAGTAAACGTTGAATGTCACAGCCTGATGAGGCCTTAAGGACCACATTGTCTGCAAATAGCAGAGACGAGATCCTAAGGTCACCAAGCTGGACTCCCTCAACACCTTGACTGCGCCTAGAAATTCTGTCCATGAAGATTATGAACAGAATCGGTGACAAAGGGCAGCCTTGGCGGAGGCCAACGTTCACCGGAAACAAGCTCGACTTACTGCTGGCAATGCGAACCAGGCTCCTGCTTCGATTGTACAAGGACCGAATGGCACGTAGAAGCGGACCATCAATCCCGTACTCCCGGAGCACCCCCCACAGGACACCACGAGGGACACGGTCNCTCCAGCGTGTCCTAGGTCTTCCCGGGGGCCTTCTCCCGACTGGGCATGCCCGAAACACCTCACCAGGGAGGCGCCCGGGAGGCATCCGGACTAGATGCCCGAGCCACCTCAACTGGCTCCTCTCGATGTGAAGGAGCAGCGGCTCTACTCTGAGCTCCTCCCGGATGGCCGAGCTCCTCACCCTATCTCTTAGGGTGAGTCCAGCCACCCTACGAAGGAAACTCATTTCCGCCGCTTGTATCCGCCATCTCATTCTTTCGGTCATGACCCATAACTCATGACCATAGGTGAGGGTGGGAACGTAGATCGATCTATAAACAGATTTGCCTTCCGCTCAGTTTTCGCTTCACCACGACGGTCCGGTACAGTGACCGCTGCACCGATCCGTCTGTCGACCTCACACTCCAACTGTCCCTCACTCGTGAACAAGAAACCGAGATACTTGAACTCTTCCACCTGAGGCAAGACCTCACTCCCAACCCAGAGGGTACAGTCCACCCGTTTCCGACAGAACCATGGCCTCGGATTTGGAGGTGCTGAGTCTCATCCCAGAAGTTTCCCACTCAGCTGCAAACTGCTCCAGTAAACGTTGAAGGTCACAGCTCCTTAAGATTCTGCTTCCTCTACGGAAGGTATGTCAGTGGGATTAAGAAGGGCCTTAAAGTATTCTTTCCACCGACCAACTATATCCTCAGTCGAGGTCAGCAAGCCCCCGTCCGCATTGTAAACAGTGTGAACTGGGGGCCGCAACCTCTTTTTGAGGGTCGGACGGTTTGCCAGAACCTCTTCAAGGCCGACCGAACTCCTCCCACACCCGGGATCTTGCCTTGCCCACCGCCAAAGCTGCAGGCCGCTTGGCCTGCCGGTACCTGTCAGCTGCTTCAGCAGTCCCCAAAGCCATCTATGCCTGATAGGACTCCTCCTTCAGCTTGACGGCAGCCCTAACTCCCGGTGTGCACCATCTGATTCGGATCTTGCTTCCACCAACCACCTTGCGCCCGCGACTATGACTGGCTGCCACAGCAATGGAGCCACTTCGTCGAGTGGCAGACGAAGTTCTGCCGGAGATGAGATGCATGAGATGACAGTTGCCAGCTCAGCGCCTCTCTTCACCCGCGTGTCCAGAACATGCCTTTGTACGTCTGATGATACGACCACAAAGTTGATCATAGACTGCGACCTAGGGTGTCCTGGTGCCAAGTGCACTTATGGACATCCTTATGTGCAAACATGGTGTTTATGTACAAACTGTGGCTCGCACAAAAGTCAAGCAACAACACACAACGGGTTCAGATCAGGGAGGCCGCTCCTCCCAACCACGCCCCTCCAAGTCACACTGTCATTGTCACGTGGGCATTAAAGTCTCCCAGTAGAACTATGGAGTCAGCAGCTGGGGTGCTCTCCAGAACCCCTTTGATAGACTCCAAGAAGGCTGGGTACTCTGAACTGCCGTTCGGCGCATACGCACCAACCACAGTCAGGACCCTTTCCCCAGCCCTAAGGCACACGGAAATAAGCTGGGAGGCTTTTAATAAGTCCACCCCAGCTCCCCGCCTCTCCCCTGCAGGAACTCCAGAGTAGAACAGGTCCAGCTCCTCTCAAGGAATTTGGTTTCAGAGCCTAAGCTGTGGGTTGAGGGGAGTCTGACTATATCTAGTCGAAATGTCTCAGCCTCTTCCACAAGCTACGGCTGCTTCCCCACCAGAGAAGTGACATTCCATGTCCCAAGAACCAAATTTGGCCGCCGAAAACCAGGTCGCCCGGACACCCGCCCCCGACCACCGCCCAAATCGCATGGCACCGAAACCTTATGCTTGCTCCTGCAGGTGGTGGGTCTGCGTGGGGGAGCTCCTGTGTTGCTTCTTCGGGCTAGGCCCGGCCGGGACCCATGGGTGAAGGGCCGGCCACCAGGCGCTCGGCCTGGCTCCAGGGTGAGGCCCCGGTGTCTCACGTCTGGGTGAGGTGCGGTCACTCCTCTCGATTTTAATCTTAAGGGTCTTCTGAATCACTTAGTCTGGCCCGTCACCTAGAACCTGTTTGCCTTGGGAGACCGCCTCCGACAACCTAGGATCACTCGGGCAGAAAAACGTGTGCAGATGTGAAGCAGTTATGAAGAAAAAAACTGGTCATACAACTAACTTAGTTTAGTTTTTTTGGATTGCCAAATCCTACAAACTGATACTACTAAGATGGTTTGCATTGATTGATGTAACAACACTGTGGATGGCGTGCGTACGATATACTTATACATGCTGAAAAGGCGAGTTCCAAGTTACTTACTTGGCTTGCATCGCCTCTGGCTCGGTGTCGGAAAGGGTGGGCTCCGAGAGAAACTGGAGTTCCCCGGAAGCAGTAATTGCAGCGGAAATCTGGGAAGCAAAGGGGTGGGGGTTGGGGTAAAAGTATGCCGTTAAACCTCTTTCCATGTGCCTTATATTTGTATGTTCAGTTAGTTAGCCATGTTTATGCCAGCAAATGCCGGACTTCTATAAAAAAAAATACAAGCTGTAAAAATATGCATGCTTTTTGATGAATAATGGACAGTATGATGAATTCTATTTTTTAAAAGCCACGATGGAGTGACAATGCAAAATTTGAACAGCAAAGTGATGAGGGATGACTGTACTGTAACTCTGAACCGCCATAACAGACGCCACATATGTAACCCTGAACCGCCATAACAGACGCCACAT
>QODF01000176.1:870573-899174 GCA_024372805.1 Oostethus manadensis
CCACATATGTAACCGTACCGCCATAACAGACGCTACATATGTAACCGTACCGCCATAACAGACGCCACATATGTAACCGTACCGCCATAACAGACGCCACATATGTAACCGTACCGCCATAACAGACGCTACATATGTAACCGTACCGCCATAACAGACGCCACATATGTAACCGTACCGCCATAACAGACGCCACATATGTAACCGTACCGCCATAACAGACGCTACATATGTAACCGTACCGCCATAACAGACGCCACATATGTAACCGTACCGCCATAACAGACGCCACATATGTAACCGTACCGCCATAACAGACGCCACATATGTAACCGTACCAGTGTAAAAGATGCCATATTCCACAGACTTTGAGGAGTGGGGCAGGCAGCATAAAAGTTAGCACACTATGTGCTAACAGCAACATCATGCTATGTTTGTCTGTTGGCTAAAATGATCAAACGCCAATTCATCCGCACACTTCAAATTGCGCGACTGCGAGTGGACAAAAGTGAATCTTTAAAGTTCAGTCCATTCAAACAGAAGCATCCCATCATCGGGCTGAAATGAGATACGTAAGACCAGTACTTATGTGTTTAGCGGTGCTCATGTCAACCCCTTATCGCAATTTGACTACGCAAAATACACGTTTTTCCACCACAATTACATACTGTTAAATAATGAACCATGTTCAATACTTTTTTAGGAATGTTTTATGTTTTTTAGGCATGCTTGGCTTCCAGTCTGAAATGTCTGAAGGGGTAAAAGGATTAAAATTTGTAATCATTTAACAGAAAGAAGTCGCTACTACGGCTGCTCACCCTGGTTGGCGTGGACCTCTCCGCTGTCCCGTCAGACGCCACCGTGTGCTCCTCCTGCGCAACCTCAGCGGAGGTTCCTGCAAGTGTGAAAAGATCTGTGCGTGTGTCACGAACGCTTCCAAAAAACAATCTTCCTTACTGTGATCCTCCACGTAAGCCACCAGGAAATATCCCTGCTGCCCGTCCGCCAGGCTCCCGAACCACCAGTTGTCGTTGTCCTTGTACAGCACGTGGATGAGGTCGCCACGCCGCAGCGTCAGCTCGTCTGAGCGGTTGGCTTTATAGTCGTACAGCGAGACCACCTGGAGGAGAAATAGGCGGGTGATGAGACCGGAGGCGAGGAGGGTCTGTTGTGAATGCTTACCACTTGGCGAGTAGGGTCCATTCGAGGGTTCGGGCTCGGAAGAACAGCCTGTGGGGTCAAAATCATTCCTTTAGAGGCATTTTGAGAAGGTTCTAGAACATTTTATAAGACGGCGTCCTCACAGTCGGAAGCCTTAAGGCAGACGTTCCTTTTCCATGTTGACCAACCGAACTGAAGCCGCCCGACAGCGGTGGCAGCAAAGCACTGGATCTTATCTGAGGGTTGATAGGACGAGAAAGGTAACGGCTGTTATTAGATCTCCAAAGTGTCTGTACTTGGTCTGCTTTTGCTTGACTTTCACTGCAAATGACTTGAGGATGCAATTACACTTCATATCACAGCCACGCAATGACATCATTTTCATTGCCAGAGAATGTCACACCTCTTTATTCTACCAGTGTTTTGGTTAAAGTCACCCGCACTCAAATACGTCATTTCCGGTGTGTAAGCCGCTACTTATTTTCACACCTGGAACCCTACGGCTTGTACTTGTGGCTAATTCATGTCAAAAAACACTTTCCCCTGATGCTCAGCGTGCCGCTTGAGGAAGTGCTAACGTCACGTTTTCAAGTCTTATGTGGTGATCTTTTAACACATCTTAAGTTTGATCAAGTGTACAACTACGGCAGCTTTGGTTTGGACTGCTCAGACCGCCAACCATCCACTATCTCCAAAAGGTTTCCAAAGGCGGGGAAGCTGCAGGGGTAGAGACAAAAGAGCTCAAGCTAAGTGGCTAATTTGCCTCGAGACAAAAGTGACTACTGTTGAACTAGCCATCTTACACTCACTGTTCAGCATTCATTTCATTAAAAGTTCAAAGAATCTGTACTAAATATCCCGTGTTAGGACGTGGACACCTGCGGCTTTCAGACATGTGCTATACAAGTCTTTTTTCCCCTTTAAATTTAAAGGGTGTGGCTCGTATACCAGTGTGCTATATAGTCAGGAATTATGGTAATTAGTACTAATATAGAGCACCATTGTGGCAATTGAACATTTGGGCACATTCCTTATGCTATTGAATGAGGTGAGTCCTATGGTGTGATTTCATATATGATTGGACCTTGCCCATCACTGCACACTACAAACATAATATCGAATTAGGCCTGTCACGATAATTAACCGCACCATAAATACTCTTGAGAAATTAAGGTTATTGCTTTTGATACAGTGTACTTATATTATCATTACAGTCATAAAAATGGGTCTCAAAATGAGAATATTGTTTATCTGCAATAACTTGTAGGAGAATTATTGTCCAGTAAAATGTATTATTGTGATAGGTCTACATCTATTTAAATAACATTTGATGTATTATATCATATAGTATGGTATTATGTACAGACAATATCTAAAGAATGAGGAGTTTTCACCAACCGTGCTGATGTCCGATAAGAAGCTCCTTCCTGCCACTGAGGAACACAGAAAATCCTTTAGTGAATTAATTGTTTAGATAAAATACATCAATCATGACAAAAGCAAAAAGACAGCACCTGGCTCGTACCCACTTGAAGATCTGTGATGTGGCTCCTGTAAAGGGAAGTACCATCAGGTATATGATACATACGTTGTTATGGGGGAAAAGCGTGTATATTTACAAGGACTGAATCCATTTGCTCTTTCACTCGCTGCAGTTTCAACGCCAGCCTGGTCGCCTGGCTGAACTGATCCGCAGCGGAGGGAACAGATGTGCTGTGAAGCGGATCTGGTGCCATCCTGGTGGTTCTGGTGCCAGCTGACGTCGACCCGAGCTCTTTCATGCTCCGCACGTCCAGCTGGGAAACTGTGGCAATGGGGAGCGATGCAGTCACTGACCCGCATGATTCCACGCCGCCAGGTAGTGTCGTACCATACCTTTACGGTCATGCCGGTAAACGTGCACGGGCTGGCCTTCTCCAAAGGCGCAGAAGGCCACCATGTTGTCGTGAGGGTGGAAGGACACGCCGCAGAGAGCCGAGCTGTAGCAAAGCTCAGAGTACACGGCCACCTGGTCACCTGGTGGTAGGGACAGTGGACCGTTGACATACAGCAGTTATCAAAATGATAGACAGAAGACAGATTAATAACCAGATGAGTGACTGTTGACTTTGAAAACACATCAGATCTAAACGGGGGGAGGAAAATGATCTTGAATATTTTTGCTGATAATAAGTAGGTGATGTATTAGTAACAAAAAGATGCCACATCATTCGATAGAAATAAAAATGATCACCCTATAGAGGGGGGAAAAATGAAAGTGAACAAATGTTGCAGCAGACCGGTCCATTTTGCCAAAATGTCATTGTAGCAACTCCAAATGGTTCTCAGTAGCTTCTGTGGCCCCCACGTGCTTCTACACATGCCTGTCAACGTCCTCCTAATGAGACCACGGATGGTGTCCTGGGGGATCTGCTCCCATATCTTGACCAGGGCATCACTAAGCTCCTGGACAGTCGGAGGAGCAACCTGGCGGCGCCGGATGGACCTAAACATAATGTCCCAGTGGTGTTCTATCGGGTTTAGGTCAGGTGAACGTGGGGGCCAGTCAATGGTATCAATTCCTTCATCCTCCAGGAATTGCCTGCATACTCTAACCACATGAGGTCAGGCATTGTCGTGGACCAGGAGGAACCCAGGTCCCACTGCACCAGCGTAGGTTCTGACAATGGGTCCAAGCATTTCACCACGACCACATCAATAACCGACCACATCAATATCCCACAAGTTTGACTGATAGATTACTATACTCGGATTAAAAGGTCTTCCTATAATTTTTTTTTTTGTATATTTTTATTGCTACATGGCAAACAAGTTACCAGTAGATTCTCAGAAAACAAGACCAGCATTCATAATTTTCACACTCTTAAGGCTGTGTAATTGGCCAATTAGTTGAATGAGGGGCATTAAAAAAATAGCAGTGTGGAATTCAATCAGTGATCAATGTAAAAAAAAACAAGGATTATGGATGAGTTTGCATATGTCCAAATACTTGAAGAGGTCATGTTGCCTTATGCTGAAGAGGACACGCCCTCACGCCCAACAAGACCACCACCCCAAACACACTAGGAAACCAGCACCATCTTCTTATGTTCTTATGTTATGGAGGGGCCGGCCCGATCCCCGGACCTTCATCCCATGGAGAACTTGTGGGCTGACATCATTTGTGAAGCAAAAGCAAGAAATGTTGATGGATTTTGGAATGTTGGTAAAGAATGTTGGTGTGGAAGGTGCCACAAGGTGGTTGAGTCCATGCCACACAGATGTGAAGCACTTCTAAAAAACAAAATATTCGTTTAGTCATTGACAGGATTGACAAATCCTATAAACAAAAACGTTTGTACAAAAGAGTTTTATGTTTGTAAAGTCAACGGCAGACACTGCGATTTATTATTTATATATTTCTTTTTTTTTTTTTTTTTTTTACCACACCTCTTTCAACTAATTGGCCACTTGCACACCCTTAAGGGCGTGCATATCAGAATGCTGGGTCTTGTTTTCTGAGAATCTACTGCACTTGTTTGCCATGTAGGAATAAAAATATACTAATAACAGTACTTCATCTGGTTAGTCACATTGCACTGCTAGTACTTGCAACACTACTGTATATATATATATTTTTTTATACAAATTTGTATAGTAAAAGGCGAGTTTCACCAGTTTCAGTGTTCCAAACGTACGCCATTCCATCCTCGCTGCCAGAGAAGATGAAGCTCCCGCAGGGCGTAAAGTTGCTGTAGATCCTCTCTCTGTGGTTTGTGGCTCCCACATACGTTTTTACCGTCCAACTAAAACGAGAAATTTTGACTTACTTTTACAAAACATGTTTCACTAGATTTTCTATACAGAAGGTGAAGTCCAAAGTGGAGGCCCAGGGTCCAGACGTGGCCCGCTAGATGGGAATAATGCGCTTCACCTTTGAAATCTGTTTTTTTTTATTTTGACTGAGAAATTGCACTGCATGCAGTTGTACTAAACTTGAAAGTGATCTGATGATGCAACAAGATATCCCAAGCATTTCTTTCCCGCAATTCGTGTGTAAAATATAATCATCAAATGCATGGGCGATTGTGTAATAAGTGCTTGTATTCATATATTTATGCAAACATGGCCCTCTGGGAGCAACATAACTGCCATGTTGACGTCAATGAAAACGAGTTGGACATCTCTGGCATATGTCAATCACACCCAACTAGTCGCATGCCTAAATGAGCGGCACTAAAAATTGCAATAAGCAGCACACAATGCCAATTTTAAAATAATCAAGTGCATAATTACCAACAGGCGCCGTGCCATGACTTCCTTTGGTGTTCCACGTGCAGCCAGTAGACTGATTTTCCTTTTATTTACGCCAGAGAATATTTAAAAGGTGAAATGAAACATGACATATTATGGAGGAGCTTTAGGGCACATTGAACCAGAAAAAGTTGCAATATTGAATGTTTGAACAAGACAACAATAACAATCACGAAAATGAGGTAATCTCTGTTTATCGCGGTTAACTCCAGACCCAACCGTGATAAGGGAACTTCAGCCAAGTTTATCAATTATTTTGGTGACCCAAAATAACATTTGCACTTCCCAGCCAATTCTGACATCATAGCCTTGAATAACGGTCGATACCAATCTTCTTCTGTTCCTTTTGGCTTATCCCTTCAGGGGCCACCACCGCGAATCTGCATGTTTTCCATCTGATATCGTGAGCACAGACCCTACATACGTTGACTACTTGCGTGGAGAAGAATGTGAGAGAAGGCTCGATCGGCCTCCCCGTGGCTGTTTGTGGTTATTTAAGTGCGTGAAGACTTACATTCTCAGATCTATTGTTCTCAGGATGTTGTCTTTGGCATGAACGAGGAGGCAGCGCCCGTTTGGATGGACCTGCAACATGTTGATGGGCACTCCCTTCAGGTCCTCCTCTGCGTGGTTCTAGAGGAAGATGGACGACATTTAGCCTTTCAGATACACTGTGACCTTCACTACACTGAAGCAGCACGCACAGAAGCTATCAGATACCTTCTCCGCAGACCAGTGACGCCAAGGCTGACGCCCGCTTACAGAGGTCTCCCACGCAATGATACTTCCCGTGTTGTCCGCCGAGAACATCCTCCGGCCTGACGCGAACAAAACAAGCACGAGGTCAAACCTTCCATCCAGCAATGCGGATCAGGAAAGCTCAAACACCTGCTGCGTCAAAGCAAACGGCGTTGATAAAACTGCTGTGAGCCTCGAACTCTCGCAGAAGCTGGCCGTTCACGTTGTCCACATCCAGCTGCCACAGGCGAAGCACGCAGTCATAGCCGCCGCTCACCGCCAGGTTCTGGGCCGCTGGGTGGTACTGGGCCGAGTAGACAAACGAAGGATGTGGGAGAACCTTCCGGGCAGTTGGCAGGAGCATCTTCACATTCCACTCCCTGCAGGTGATACAAAAACACCACACGGACTGTCTTTATTAGCCTATCTGGCTCTTGTTATGAATATTATAGTGTCATTTATTATGGTATACCATATGTTTTACATATCCAGAAACAATCCTGTTTCACTTTGAATGCCGATGGTGCCCTGGTTATTAACCACACACCCACTTCCTGAATTGAATCTGTGTCTATATGCGACTGCGAGCTAACCAGGTCAAATGTCTTGTTTGCGGCAGCTGATTCTGGTGTATGCTATAGTATTACTATAACACAATCATTTAGTATTCATAGTAATTGTATGTTTTATTCTGATGATAATGAATTGACTTTTTATACACACACTTGAACAAACAACCACCTCACTTCGAATAATAAATTCATTTTATATATATTTCCAACAGGTTCTCCAAAACATCAAAAACCGAGCCACATTATTTTTTTGGAGTGAATCACAATGTGGGGGAAGTATACAAATACATTTTTATTTTCTATTTATATAACACAGAGGATGCTGGGATACTAAGTACTTTTACATGACTTTGTTTTTTAGTACTAATTTTCTTTAAAAAAGGAATTTAAAGAAGGAACATACTAAATTCTACAAAAAGGAATTCATACCAAAAAAAAAGAAACACCCAACATCAAATAAAGCAGAACTGAAACGCTCTACAACTATTTGAGAAAATAAGCTAAGCATTTAAAACACTTTATCTACATTCTAGCATTTTCCAAAGCTCTCTTTAACGGAGAAGTGCATTTTGGGGGAATTTTGCCCATCATGCATAATCCTTATGTGAGACATGAACACACATCTTTCTCTTTTCTGTGCCTTCCGAGCTGTAAAAACAGAATCAGCTAATTACTGCCCGTAATGGGACACATCTATATTAAAACTCTTCCAACAAGGTTTGATGCTTTTACATCCATGCTGTGAGCAATTGTGTCAAATGACCTGACGGTTCCATCAGAGGAGGCGGACAAAAGGCGTGTATCGTCTGAGGACCAGCAGAGCTCGTAGACAATCTTTAAATGGCCGTTGAAGGCGGCCACGACTTTCCCAGAAGGAATCTCGAACACTGGAAGAGTACAGAAAAGGTCTGAGTAAATACTTGCGTACACGTGAGTGTTTCTCTTCGGGAGGGAGATGCCACTCACATACAACTGGGAAAGTATCCCTGTCGGCACAAGCGGCAGCAAGGAGAGTCCCGGCGTGAGAGAAAAGCACAGTCAGGCATCCCATCTGACCGCCACGAAATGCCAGCATGGGCTTGTTAGGGATCCGGCACACCTTTACCAAAAAAAGCTTGGAGTTCGATCCTGGAGCGCCATGAAAGCTAAAATAGTCTTGGGCTGTACCTGTCCGGGAAGTCTGCTCCACAACACCGGCGGTTTGTCTTCCAAGTGTGGCGTTGACGTCCTTTTGGTGGCGCCATCCTGCAGCTCACTGTAGGAGGTGCTGCCTCGTTCTTCTTGCAGCGCCATCATGGAGCGAATACTGGGATCCACCTGAGGAAGTAGAGGGTGCGACATCAATTTGCCCATGCGACCTTTGAACCCAGACATATCAGGCATTCGAACCGAGAGGTACTGAGATGTTCTCCCTGTCCGATGAGCTGCGTGTATTTTCAACTTTTGAGAGTCACAAAACAACAAAAATGAGTGTGATCTTGGTAAACGCAGAAAAAAAATCTCTTGGAAATAATATCTCAAACTTAAAAGGTCTCAAATTTAAATGTCAAAAATGAAAATATCTATTTTTGTGAAATTTGCGCCATTTTTTTTGTGAATAAGCTTGATAAAACTGTACCCCCCGCAAACTGCCACTAGGTAGATAGATAATTATTCATCTCCAAGACAAATTCACACGGCACATAAAGGCTTCTATTGACAACATTTCTGCACTTGCATAAAAGGGATGTACAGTATTAGATTATACACTACATTATTATCACCACAGGTGATCCGCTCAATCAAAACAAAAAAACCCCACATGATTTAATGATTGTACATACATGACATATGTAAATAATGTTATGATTATAATAATCATCCATCCATTTTTATCCACTTATCCGAGGTCGGGTCGCGGGGGCAGCAGCCTGAGCAGGGAAGCCCAGACTTCCCTCTCCCCGGCCACTTTGCCCAGCTCCTCCCGGTGGATCCCGAGGCCAGTTGAGAGACATAGTCTCTCCAACAGGTCCTGGGTCTTCCCCAAAGCCTCCTACCGGTCATCTATCGCTATATAAAAATTAGAATATACACCAAGGTGTGATAGAGGGCGTGTGCACTAGAAGGCCTATTGTGCCTGTGGTGTGTGTGTGTGCCTGTGGTGTGTGTGTGTGCCTGTGGTGTGTGTGTGTGCCTGTGGTGTGTGTGTGTGTGTGTGTGCCTGTGGTGTGTGTGTGATGGAGCAGTGACATGAGTGTTAGCGATCGTTGCATTTGCAGATGCACAGACAGACAAAATGCTGATGATGAACATTCTAGTTAATTACCTGCTGAGGTATTTTGATGCCTTTCACCGTCACGTAAAGCGTGGATGCATATTTCACTCGGGGGTATTGCCGCCACCACTCCACCACCTCAATGGAGCCCGGCTGCCTCCGGGCCCAAGTGGGCGGGCAGTAGAGCTGGAGGCGAAGTTTACTGCCGGCATTCAGCATGCCGTTGGCTCCCACTAACTGAGAGTTTACAGGAGAAACAGATGGTGGAACAGTAAATACATGAAAAGCATCTTGTACCGGTTGACCTCAAACAGTACCTTGAGGAAGGCCCACGCAATCTTTCGGAACCCCCGCTCGTTCACGTTAACATCAAGGTTGGCTTTGGCTTCCTCCATGCTTAGAAAGTCCAGGATCTTGAAGGAAATGCAAGCAATGATTTAAAAAAAAAACAACAATGATACGGGCTCAGTTGTTCCACCGGTGAAGCGGCATTTATCACCTCAAAGAAGAGGACCACTTTGGGGCCCTCAGAGTCCTGCTGGACAAAGTGGCCAAACGGCTCATTGAAGATGATCTGCTCCTGCCACTCGGGAATGACCGTCTTGTTCTTCTTGAAGTCAAAAGGCTGCGTCATGATGGGCAGGATGTGGTCCACGCGGTCTTGTTCGTAAAAAGATGACACTGGACGGTGGCTGTGGAGCAAGCAGGAACATTTAACTCCACCCAAACTAAAGCAGAATGACTGGGACCCTCTCGAACCTGTCTTCCTTCTTCACGTACTGGCCGGTGACCTCATCCACCAAGTGGACCTTGACCATGGGATGAGAGATGCGGAGGTCCGTCTTAAGGCTGTCTGTTCTGTGCACGTACACCCCCAGCACCAGACCATCTTTAGGGACGGGTTTCTTGGGCGCCTCCTCCACAGCTGACCCTGGGCATTGTTACACCAGTTACTATACAGCACACGTGTCAGACTCGAGACACTGCAGGCTCTCTCTCCAACCGGATTCTCCAGCTGGTGACCTTAATTGATGAGCTACCTCCCTCAGGTTGAAGCCGGTGTTGACCATTAAAATCACCTGCTTTAGTGACCAGCTGGAAAGACGCCCCGCAGTGTCTCGGCCCTTGGTGGCACGAGTCGGACACTCCTGCCATACAGCATGAAGTAGCAAAACGACAACATCCAATGTAAGCTGAGTGCTGATGCAGACCCGTGTACACTGCTATGCAGAAAAGGCACAAATAAGAGTGTACAGCTGGTAAATTACACTTTCCCCTTGTCTCCCAATTAGTGTCGGGTCAAAAAACAAAAGCTTTCACAGTTGTGGCTGTGGGCAACCTCTCGGTGTAGTTCTTCATTAACGCCACAAGATGGCAGTAACAGGATCTGAAGTATCATGTCAGCAGCTTCTCCAGCGCTGCATGCACTTTTAAATGTTACTATATTACACTTGCCATACTGTTTACCATCAATTTAAAAGCACTATTAATGCTGACTGAGCAGTTTGCTCCTTACTGCTATTACAACATTTATAAATTACAGCTGCGTTATGACGCTATCTAATTTATTTCATTAATGAAGTTCATTTTTTTACCTAATTAACACATAGGCATCATGGCAAGCCACAGCTCTTTTATGGTGACCGACGGCAGAAGTGTAGCTCCCCACACAGGCTGCCGCTCTTTAATAACTTCATTTTGACCTGAACACATCAACAGCAGTGCAATTCCAAACCCCTGCTGTATGAGGGATTACAATGAGCAGCATACAACAATGTATGCAGCTCATTGTTGCTACAGCGAGATGCATTCAGGGACGGTCCGAACATCACAACAACCTGCTAATTATGTGTGGCCTAAATAAACAGAAAAACAAAGAAAAATAATAAAGGGATATTCGTACCGCTTACTTTGTAACTCTTCCAATGGAAGTACAACTTGCTGCACTTAAGTATGCTTGGAAATCCCAGAAAATGCACTCAAAACAACTTAAGTAACATGCTGTCTTTGAATGCTAGCCCTCATTGCTCATAATAGCAAGGTTAATGTGTGATGGAAAGGTTCTGCTATTAAAGAAGTCAAGTTTAGCATCTTTTAGCTTGATTTAGTTTTCAATTCATTTATATTTTCAGTTAAATACTGTCCTGTCATTTCTATTTCTTTCAATAAAACACAAAATGTGCATCGAGCTCACTTGTAAACAAGACGTTTTGCATGCCAACTGCACCAAATGCTTGGTGATGGGGGGATAAAATACACCGAGCAGCCATCCCAAACACCTCAGTGGCGTCACACAGGCTGCTCGGAGTGTGTTCCCGAATGCAGTGAACCTTTCTAGGCCATGCCAGGTGGCTCTTCGCATTCTATACTCTGGTTCTCCTGGTAGTCATGTGGTAGCACGAATCCCATGATATTTGACCAGCACACTTGGTCCCATCCTAATTTCTTCCACTTCATCTTACCTCCACGTGTGCACAAACCGTGTGCACTCATGTCTAAAAAGACGAAAGACCATTTTTTTAAAAACCCATTAACTTATAATAATATTTGATCTCATTAGTGCATGTGTTCAAATACAGTCTGCTATTTTGGTCAAGTCAGCATCCATTTACTTGACTTTGTCTTCTTCTTTTTCTTCTTCCTGTCATGTTCCACATCAGCATCCCTGTCGGAGAGAAGATTACACCGTGAGACAGTCAACGTGATAAAAGTGTAACATTGAGGGTAAAAAAACAGCAGCGCCGACCCACCCCGCCTCCGACTCGGTGGTCACAGATCTCAGCGTCTTCTTTTTCTTCTTCTTCCCCGTGTCGTCATTCACCTCATCCTCCCCCTTTACCTCGTCCTCCGGCGCCATCTGCTGCTGGTACTGCCGCAGCAGCTCGTCATCGTCGTCGTGACCGTGCTCCGCCTGGCTGCCCCCCTTGCCATCTTCTTTACGTTTGCCCTTCTTAGTCGAGCGTCTGCCTTCCTTTCGCTCTTGCAGGGCGCCCGCTTCCACGGCTGCGGCTTCGTCGAGCAAAGGACGGCTGGGAAGTGCTCTCTTGCTCTTTCGCTTGGATGGTTGAATGTCCTCCTGGTTCCTGCTGTTGTTCATGTTTGTGTTGTTATGCTGGGGAGGCGGGGAGCTGCCGCTGTGTTCTGAATGATGCGTGGCGTCGTCATCAAACTCCTCGTCTTTAAGGCTGACATTTTGAAGAGTTTGAAGCTAACAAAGAAGTAAAATCGCTTTCAATTTGGATCATAAGAGTTCCACTGCTTATAGTATGAACCAGGTCAAATAGCAAGAGAACTTACCACAATGCTTTCTTTGCTTTCAGTGTTTTTCTTTTTGGACTTCTTCTTACTCCAGCGCTTTTCTGCCGTCTCGTCAAATCCTTCCTGGGTGTTTGTCCAGTTATTCTCGCCTGTGAAAGGAAATCAGGAGGCATTGCATGCTCATTGCAATAAAGACTCATTATTGATTGGTGAAGTCATCAGCCCACTTCATTAAGTTACTAGGTAATTAGGCACCATGCTAGCATGTCAATAAGAACCACACTCTATGGCAGGGCTGTCCAAAGCGCGACCCGGGGGTCATTTGTGTTCAATGGGTTTTTTTTTTTTTTTATCAGTCTGCGGCACGTTCCGAAAACATAATCTTACAACTAAAAGAAAAAAAACAACACAGAAAAAGATAATATTATGAGGTATTATGAGATAATGTCATTTTAGTAGCATAACTCTGAAATATTAAAGAAAAAAGTCATGAGAAACAACCACAAATAAAGTTGTAACCTTTGGAAAATTAAGTTATGTTACGGGAATAAAGTCAAAATATTATTGGAATAAAATCATAATTTCGAGGATGTATGTCGAAAATGTATCAGAAGACATCTGAAATATTTGGACAAATTTTAAAGCAAATATTAAGTGGAAAAAGTTGGATTCTAACAAGAAAAAAAGTCAATTTGATGACAAGAAACTATTATCAAGAACATATAATGAAGTATATATATGTATAACATATATGTAGAAAAATTATGTCAATTTAGTAGCGTAGAGTTGAAATATTGAATAAAAAATAAACAAAATCAAGCTGTCATTTTTGTAAGCTTTGATTGGGGAGAAAGTTATAGAAAGTCAAAATATTATGGGAATGAAGTCATAATACAGTATTACAAGAGGAAAGTTTTTAAAGTATTAAAGAAGAAAAAAGTATTACAAGTCATATTTGGAAAATTTAAAAAAAGAGAGCAAAAGTGGAAAAAATTGAAATACAAAAAAAGTTGATGCTAACGGTAGGTTTTTCACAATACATACAATATTAACATACGTACAATAGCGTACATTTTTAAGAAGTATATTACCACAATATAACACGTGTGTATAACTGTTGCACTTTATTCACAGCCCTCACTGGGACAGCCCTGCTCTAAAAAAAATGCTGACAGCAACTGGCTGAGTATGTTCCACCAAAAACCCTCCAAATATGCCGGCCATAATTACTGTACTGTACTGTACATGCACAGCAAGGAAGCAAGGAAAAGGCGCCAACTACCGGACGTCTTCAGACGCGCATGACCACGCCTACGTGAACGTTGTCTACAGCCACAGCTGCTGTGCTGACATGGCGCTAATTCAAGCACGCCACGGTGTTGAGCGCGTGCCAGCGAATGTGCACGTGCTGCGGAGTGCGTGACAAAGAAGGGAGGCTCACCTGCGGGCATCGCCGGGGTCTCTCGCCGAGCTAGCCGAGCTAGCTCGCTAACTCTCGCTAAGCAGCCAGGAATGACGTCATGCGCTCGCGTGCCCTTTAGCGCTCAACCCGCCTCTCCGTGACCTCTGACCCCGACCCAACCCGCGTCACGTCAAAATGCTGACCAGAGTGGGAAGAAAGAACGACGACGACGATCTTCGGCGGCGGCGGCCACGACCGGCTGGCATGATCGGAGGCGTGATGACGGAGCTCCACAAGCCGCTGACGTCCACAGCCTGTCAAAACGCACAATGCTAAGCTAGCCTAGCCAAAGAGGCTACGCCACTCGTGCTCGCTATTAACAGAAAAGAGCCACGAGCATGTCCCACGCGCCAGGGAGCCTTTTTAGCTAGCCTCCGCGGAGGGCTACGATGCAGTTCCGCTTGCCGCGCCCATGCCGTGGCCGTTTCGCCGGGTAACCTTCCGGAGTCTCGGTGTGCTTTATTCGGTTAACAAGCCATTCGGCAACACGGACAGGCGCTTCCCAGCTTCTTCTTCGTCGTCGTGTTTGTATTGCTGTGGTCGTCGAGGCCGTGATGCTGCCCCCTGCAGGACGGGAAAGCAACTCCAAGCACAGTCTGCACGTGCTGTACAGAAACTCTAATCGTTTGGTTCGTTCATCCCTTCTCCAATTACTAATAGTTTGCTGCCTACTTGTGTTTGACGCATTCCTGTTCTAATGGGGGAGGAAAGGATATTGCATGTGTAATAGACGGTAGCCGCTAGAGTTCCTTGTTGTGACGCACATACAGCGGCCCGGGACAGTTTGACTGACAAAAGGGCTCACTCCGCTCCCGCCCTTGTCGTATGGAACAAACATGCCTGAAAGTCGCGTTGAGAAGGGAAGGCTAAGTGTACCTCTTAGCCGGCCAGTTTGCATCCACGCGGGCCGTGAAAGGGGAAGCCCTGTTTCAGTCCCAGGAGCGAGTGGTTCTGGCCCCTGGTCGTGTTTGNATAGACGGTAGCCGCTAGAGTTCCTTGTTGTGACGCACATACAGCGGCCCGGGACAGTTTGACTGACAAAAGGGCTCACTCCGCTCGCGCCCTTGTCGTATGGAACAAGCATGCCTGAAAGTCGCGTTGAGAAGGGAAGGCTAAGTGTACCTCTTAGCCGGCCAGTTTGCATCCACGCGGGCCGTGAAAGGGGAAGCCCTGTTTCAGTCCCAGGAGCGAGTGGTTCTGGCCCCTGGTCGTGTTTGTCCGGGCTTGACTTGGTGTCACGTCGAAATCGGCTTTTCGTGATGTGGGTGTTTATATATTGAGTGCAAGGACCAGCACCGGGCCTAGAATCTGCTAATAAAAAAAAAACGCTGAAAGCAGGGATCTCCTGATCCAAATTTTTTGCCATCTGATCCGATTCTTTTCGTCGTCTTGCTGATCCGATCTGGTACAAGCAAAAGTATGAAAAATATGGTTATCAAAATATCTCTTTTAAGCATTAAAAATAATCCAACCAAAGTATTGCTGAATTATTGCAATTTTGTATCAAAACCCTGTGAGTCAGGTCCCTTATGAAAAAAGTTCATCCATTCATTCATTCATTTTCTATGCCGCTCATCCTCTGCGGTTTACTGGCGACCAGTCCAGGTTGTACCCCGCCTCCCGCCCAAAGTCAGCTGGGATAGGCTCCAGCATACCCGCGAAAGTTCATCCAGTGAAAGATCAATCGGAATCAGGCTCGAGCTTAAAAAACGGGGGCTGTGAGTGCTGTGTTGACATGCAAATAGATGGCCAGCTGAATTACAGCCATCCTGACGTGGGACTCCTCAGCCGCCATTACAATACTTTCAGAGTATAGAGGAGTCCCGGCACAGCGGGGGAGCTACAGAGGTGCCGAATATCCAGCATCCGAAGTTAAAGTAACTTCACCACGGTACCTTGTGGCCGTGTCTGCACGGTGGCCTTTGTCTTCATCTGGGTGGAGGGAGTCGAGTGACAACAAGCTCTGAGGCGCGTTTACCGAACCTACCATGTTGGAGCGTGGCCCGGAGTTACAGCAGCCAGATCGGCCCCATCTCGTGGCGGATGGTGACCTTTTCTGATCTTCAAAATACAGCGCCCGAAGACCGGATCGGGACACCCCGAGCTGAAACCAATGCACAGAGTGAATCCTCCTTCTGCCTGTTTGGAGGCAGGAGACGAGGGAAACATGACAATATGTTGAGGCCAGCAAAATGTCAATCATTGTCATTTGTTGTCTGATTAATTCATTTAATTATTACCGTGCCAGGCCTTATTCTAAACCAGAAATCAGGAAGAGACACAATCACTGAGTCATCTGCAAATTTAAGGATATGCCGCCCCGGGTGTAGAGTTTGGCACTAATTCGTATACAAGACGAATAAAAGAGGGCAGAGGACGCACCCCTGTGGCGCCCCAGTGGAGGATAAAAGAACATCAGATAAAACACTGTAGAGGAGGCTGGTACGATGTCTTCAGAGCGGCCCGGGAGGATGTAACTGTGGACCTTTCTGTCCGTTCTCCTCGCGAGTAACAAGCAATTCTGTTGTCTTCTTTCTCGTTCTTGCTGTGTTATGAATGTTGTAGGTTGCTTGAACATGACAATTTGTAAATATGCAAATATAGTTGATCTCATATTGTCTTTATTTCTTTTGAATTCACTATACTACTTCTTCTTTTCCTTTGGGCTTATCGCTTCAGGGGTCGCCACAGCGAATCCATTGCCTCCATCCAACTACCTTCATGTCCTCTTTCACTACATCCATAAACCTCCTCTTTGGTCTTCCTCTAGGCCTCCTGCCTGGCAATTCAAAACTCAGCATCCTTCTACCAATATATTCACTATCTCTCCTCTGGACATGTCCGAACCATCTCAGTCTGGCCTCTCTGACTTTATCTCCAAAACCTCTAACATGTGCTGTCCCTCTGATGTGCTCATTCCTGATCCTGTCCATCCTGGTCACACCCAAAGAGAACCTCAGCATCTTCATCTCTGCTACCTCCAGCTCTGCCTCCTGTCTTTTCCTCAGCGGCACTGTCTCTAAACCAAACAACATGGCTGGTCTCACCACAGTTTTGTACACCTTTCCTTTCATTTTAGCTGAAACTCTTCTATCACACATCACACCCGACACTTTTCTCCACCCATTCCAGCCTGCCTGCACACGCTTCTTCACCTCTTTTCCACACTCTCCATTGCTCTGGACTGTTGACCCTAAGTACTTAAAATCCTCCACCTTCTTTATCTCTTCTCCCTGTAACCTCACTCTTCCACTTGGGTCCCTCTCATTTACACACATGTACTCCGTCTTGCTGCGGCTGACCTTCATTCCTCTCCTTTCCAGGGCAAACCTCCACCCCTCAAGCTTCTCCTCCACCTGTTCCCTGCTCTCACTACATATCACAATGTCATCTGCAAACATCATAGTCCATGGAGATTCCTGTCTAACCTCGTCCGTCAGCCTGTCCATCACCATAGCAAACAAGAAGGGGCTCAGAGCTGATCCCTGATGGAGTCCCACCTTCACTCGGAACTCCTCTGTCACACCTGCAGCACACCTCACTACTGTCTTACAGTCCTCGTACATGTCCTGCACCGCTCTAACATACTTCTCTGCCACTCCAGACTTCCTCATACAATACCACAGTTCCTCTCTGGGCACCCTGTCATAAGCTTTCTCCAGATCTACAAAAACACAATGCAGCTCCCTCTGACCTTCCCTGTACTTCTCCATCAACATCCTCAAAGCAAATACTGCATCTGTTGTACTCTTTTTTGGCATAAAACCGTACTGCTGCTCACAAATGCTCACGTTTGCCCTTAGTCTAGCTTCAACTACTCTTTCCCATAACTTCATTGTATGGCTCATCAGCTTTATTCCTCTGTAGTTGCCACAACTCTGCACATCTCCCTTGTTCTTAAAAATGGGCACCAGCACACTTCTCCTCCATTCCTCAGGCATCTTCTCATTATCTAAGATCTTGTTAAACAACCCGGTCAGGAACTCTACTAGACACTTCCATACCTCCACAGGTATATCATCAGGACCGAGTGCCTTTCCGTTCTTCATCCTCTTCAATGCCCTCCTCACTTCTTCCTTACTAATCTTTGCTACTTCCTGGTCCACAACAGTCACCTCTTCTACTCTTTGTTCTCTCTCATTTTCCTCATTCATCATCTCTTTAAAGTACTCTTTCCATCTTCCCATGACACTACTGGCACCTGTCAATACCCTTCCATACTTATCCTTAGCCGTTTGGGAACCGAAAGAGCCGGCTATTTGTAGTGAGCCGAACCGAAAGAGCCGGTTCTTAAAAAAGAGCCGGAATTCCCATCACTAGCCCGGAGTGGTGAATCCAGAGCGTCTTTATTGGAGGAGGGACTCGTGCTGGATGCAGCCGATTGGAAGAGAGCAGTGGCGGCGCACCAATCCCAGGGCTGGAAGGAAGGGCACAAGCCGACGCCTCCAGACGTAGAAGCAGTCCACCAATCCGGACCAGGGGTCCACGCAGCCGGATTTCCATAGCAAACGAGCACATTCTGCGCACAAAGAGAAGGCGGGAAAGCGCCGCAACAAACACAAAGAGATTCACATCCTTAGATAAAAAGTTACCTTAGACAGACTTTAT
This sequence comes from Oostethus manadensis, assembly GCA_024372805.1. Classification (NCBI taxonomy): domain Eukaryota; kingdom Metazoa; phylum Chordata; class Actinopteri; order Syngnathiformes; family Syngnathidae; genus Oostethus; species Oostethus manadensis. Next base: position 888,920 of record QODF01000176.1, read on the forward strand.
TGATCTACAAGGCAAATTGCTTGGTACAGTCTTAAGGTAAAACAGTACATAAGTGTAGTATATTTTACTACATAATATCATCTAATATATTATACTGTATATCTACAAATGAGCTACTGGAACCAAGCAATTTGCCTTGGAGATTAATAAAGTCTAAGTTTAAGTCTAAAATAAGTTTTTATCTAGAAGCAATGATGCAAATCTCTGAGTTAACAATTCAGTCAATACAATTGCATGTAAAGATAACAATATTGGAAATGTGGGTTAGAATTGTATTCAACAATAATATAGTTAGTAATCCCCCCGTTTTTTCATGGTGTCCCACTGTCTGACGGTCCTTGAACGCACCTTCTTTGTTCTCACATGCTGCACAGATACCAGGCTACAGTGCGGGCCGAGAGTCTTAAACGGGATGTGTGCACGTTAGTCGCGTGTCAAAAAAATAGCGCAGTCGAAGGACACTTCCGTTCCGGCTAACTTTGACAGCCACGCCGTCAACACATTATAACGGGACTGTCTGAAATTGTAGCCTGTCGTTCCAACTCCGTCCCGTGGGAAAGTGTAAGGCTCTGAATGTCTTTTGAGTTGTCTATGGAAGTGACCTGGAAAAGGCATTCGACCGTGTCCCTCGTGGTGTCCTGTGGGGGGTGCTCCGGGAGTACGGGATCGGTGGCCCGCTACTACGTGCCATTCGGTTCTTGTACAATCTAAGCAGGAGCCTGGTTGGCATTGCCAGCAGTAAGTCGAGCTTGTTTCTGATGAATGTTGGCCTCCGCCAAGGCTGCCCTTTTGCACCGATTCTGTTCAAAATCTTCATTGACAGAATTTCTAGGCGCAGTCAAGGCGTTGAGGGAGTCCAGCTTGGTGAGCTTAGGATCTCGTCTCTGCTATTTGCAGACGATGTGGTCCTTATGGCCTCTTCAGGTTGTGACCTTCAGCGTTTACTGGAGCGGTTTGCAGCTGAGTGTGAAGCTTCTGGGATGAGACTCAGCACCTCCAAATCCGAGGCCACGGTTCTCAGTCGGAAACGGGTGGACTGTACCCTCCGGGTTGGGAGTGAGGTCTTGCCTCAGGTGGAGGAGTTCAAGTATCTCGGGTTCTTGTTCACGAGTGAGGGAAGGTTGGAGCGTGAGATCGACAGACGGATCGGTGCAGCATCTGCAGTAATGCGGTCGCTGTACCGGACCGTCGTGGTGAAGAGAGAGCTGAGCCGGAAGGCAAAGCTCTCTGTTTACCGATCGATCTACGTTCCCACCCTCACCTATGGTCATGAGTTATGGGTCATGACCGAAAGAATGAGATCGCGGATACAAGCGGCGGAAATGAGTTTCCTTCGTAGGGTGGCTGGACTCACCCTAAGAGATAGGGTGAGGAGCTCGGCCATCCGGGAGGAGCTCAGAGTAGAGCCGCTGCTCCTTCACATCGAGAGGAGCCAGTTGAGGTGGCTCGGGCATCTAGTCCGGATGCCTCCCGGGCGCCTCCCTGGTGAGGTGTTTCGGGCNACCCTGGTGAGGTGTTTCGGGCATGCCCGGTCGGGAGAAGGCCCCCGGGAAGACCTAGGACACGCTGGAGGGACTATGTCTCACAGCTGGCCTGGGAACACCTTGGTGTCCTCCCGATGGAGCTGGAAGAGGTCGCTGGGGACCGGGAAGTCTGGACTTCCCTACTTGAAGCTGCTGCCCCCGCGACCCGGACCCGAAAAAGCGGAGGAAAATGGATGGATGGATGGATGCAAGTGATGCTGTGGACGGCAGGGCCATGTGACAGTTCAAGTCACAAGGGGACTTTAATCTACAAACAGATGATACACAAAGACAGTCAGCCTTAAATAACACTTTTGTGAACATGTGACAAGGAGAGGCAAAAAGTAAGCACTGACTTCTTAGTATGGTCATAAAGGACCGCCCGTCCTCTTGCATAATATAATTCAGCAAAGCGCTTCTTCTCTGACACTATACAACGAGAACATAATCCTTGGGAATCTTGTCAATTGTGCAGCAGCTTTCTAATATAAGGGATAGGCGTTTGTCGCAAAAAGCTAGCGCTAGGAGTGACCCTTTGAGTATGTTCTCCCGGAACATGATTGTACGACGGCGTACACAGACACAGCCGGAGCAGCTACGTGGAGTCTGGAAATAAGCTTTTATCAATTCTTCAACCTGCTGTGCTAAACAGATTCCGAAAGGATTCTATTTCCACGCACTGGACGCCTCTGGTCGCGGTCACAAGCAGAAGTTAGCGTCGTTGTCTTATCCTCGCTGAAGAAGCATGGCGGCGACTTTCCATGCAGCCAAAGTCTGCCTCGTTGTCGTCCGTGCGACGTCACCGCTCGTCAGTATGACCCTCCATCTCCTCCCTCTGTGCAGGCACTCAGATGACCTCTAAGGGTGCGCAGCAGGGGAAGAAAAACAGAGCCAAACATGAATGAAACGGGTGTGTAGCCAGGCCCCCGACATCACTTCCTGCCCCTGCATTCCGTCACTGTCCCGTAAGGAAGACATTTATAGTAACACACGTGAACACCAGCTTTATTTATGTCCTAAATGGCTTATTTTCTTTTATTATGTCCATATTGGCTGACTATAGGGGTGTTATTTCATGTGTAGGGGGCTCTAGCAATGCTACAAAGGGTATTTAAAATGAGGTAAACTGGGTTTCTATGCTCCTAACTACCAAAACAATCCATTTAGCAAAAGGAATCCTACTGATCGGGGTTGGGTCTGGAACCATTTAACAGCAATGCACGTACTGTACAAGTGCTAATATGCATGTATACTGTACTAATACTACCAATATACAAGCTGCCAGTAAGCTCACATGCACGCTTTCCCAGCAGGAAGTTACCCGGCATGCCTTGCGGGTTGTAAATGCTGACATTGTTTGGCAGGAAGATTAAAGCGTAAGAGTTTATTTGGTCTTGGAACGGAGCCCCAAGAAATACTGAGCATCTGGTGTCAGAAGCAGCTCTGAAATTGACCTCCAAGTTACCGTGCAAGGTCAAATCCCCATTAGAGTCGGGACGTTGTTGTCCCGCGCTCTCACCCGCTCGTTGGTGTGTCTGGATGTCTTCCAGGCCCGCCAGGGTCCTGAGAGACCTCCGCTCCTTGAAGCCCACAACGGGCACCGCCGCGTCATCACCGTTGCGGTCCAACACCAGCGGCTGGGGTCGGGGCCCCGCCGCCGGCAGCCTGTCGGCATCCTTGACGGCGCCGCTGTGCACAGGCAGCTCTGAGGTCTCTTTCGGTACGATGCTCTCCGCGGCTGATTTCTGAGGGTGAAAGTGAAATAACGAGACGCTGTGAAGCACAAGAGCGGCAATGTTGCGGGGCTCTTACGACCCCGCAGGGGGTGGGAGAGTCTCACCGTGTCAGGAGATGTTCTTCTGGTCCTCCGCATGATCTCCTCCAGTCGCTGTGGGGGCAAAGCAGCTTTTGATAGTCGAGGTTCTGTTTGTAAATAACACTTAACTTCACAGCCAAGACAGGATGAATCATGTGGTTCTTCACGTTGGACACCGCAAAGGAAACTTTGAATCACATGATAATCAGAATCAGCTTCATTGGCCAAGTCCGATTACGCACACAAGGAATTGGACTTGGTTGGAACAGCTCCACACACACAGACACTAATAAAAAGTTCCGGAGATCCAGAGACGACCCAGTTCAAGTAAGTATGTGATGAAGAACCAGGACATGATCTGCATCTGTAACAAAAGTCATGATTTACATTGAAGGTCAAACATGGGAAGAAACTTTCTCTCTTTGGGCGTTCAGCGCCCACCTGAGGGGAGGACTTTAAACAGCCTGTGTCCGGGTGCTGAGAGTTCTGCTGTGATGTTTCCTGCCCGCTCACGTACGGAGGGGGGGTTAGCTCCAATTAGTTTTTCTGCAGATTTGATGGTCCGGTTCCTGTCCTGTTTAGTAGACGGTGATGGAGGTGCACAGAACAGACCGGATGATGGCGGTGTAGAACTGGATCAGCAGCTCCTGGGGCAGATTGAACTTCCCGAGCCTTTCTTTTGTACAGTGCGTATGTGGTAGGACCGTTTCAGGTCCCCAGACACTGTGGTTCCCGGAAACCTGAAGGTTTCCACATTACACTGTGATGTTGAGGGAAGAACACAGGACGGCTTCTCCTGAAGTCCGCTGTCATCTCCACAGTCTTGAGGGGATTCAGCTCCAGATGGTTCCGACCACATTAAAGGACCGGCTGCTCCACCTCCCGTCCGTAGGCAGACTCTTCCCCGTCCCGGATGAGACAGATGACTGGTCGAGTCATCTGCAAACTTCAGGAGTTTCACAGAGGGCTCCTCTAAGGTGCAGTCATTAGTGTAACGGGAGAAGAGCAGTGGGGTGAGAACACACCCTTGGGGGACACCAGTGCCGGTGGTTCGGGTGCTGGATGCGATGCCCCCCCAAGCCTCACCTGCTGGCTCCTGTCAGTCGAGAAGCTGGTGATCCCCTGACAGGCACAGTGAGCTGGGAGAGCTTCTGGTGGAGGATCTCAGGGATGATGGTGTTACGTGCTGAGCTGAAGTCCACAAACAGGAACCTTGCATAGGCGATGCAGGATGTAGTGCAGTCCCATGTTGACGGCATCATCCCATGACCTGTTTGCCCTGCAGGCAAACTGCAAGGGGTCCACCAGCTGGGGGCCTGTGATGTCCTTCAGACGACTCAACACCAGTCATTCCAAGGATTTCATGAGCACCGATGTCAGGGTCACAGGTCATTTAATCCTGAGACGAAGGCTTTCTTGAGGACTGGGAAGATGGTGGAGCGTTTGAAGCAGGAGGAAACTTCACACAAGAATCAGTTGAAGATCTGGGGGTCAGCCGGTCAGGCAGGAGGGGGCACACCATCAGGCCCTGGAGCCTTTCTGATATTTTGTTTCTGAAGTACTAAACTGTAATAGTACTACTACTACTACAAAGAATAATAATTATTAATTGTAGGTTATTATTGTTCTAGTAGGAGTGATGAGAATGATAAAATATGATTTGTAATAAAAACAGAACTGTGTTTTTCCTGTTCTTATAATTATTCCTAATAGCAACAGCAGTGACAGGGGTAGCACCGAGCACCTTTATTTACCTACTAAATGGACCATTCAGTGTTATTAGGAGCATTTAGGTTAGTTTATGAACACAAATAATTTGGAGCAGCGCCTTTTGCAGGGAGGTGCTTGTGTGATTTCCTTCACTCCTTCTTCCCTCCAGTGTGCACAAAACCGCACTTCGGTCTACATAACAAAGCTAGCAGTCATCTAGCAACAATAACCATAATCATAACGATCACAGTCATCTGCTAACAAAGTGCATTTCTCAGTAGTACCTTCAACCGGATGCCAAACAGGAGGGATGAAAAGCTCACCTTCTTCCTGACTCGCCGTTCCGCGTCTTCCTTCTGGGCGAGCAGCTCTCGCTCCTTTGTCAACTGGGCTGCTTCTTCTCGCTCTCTGGCTTGCTCGTCCTGCCTCTGCATCAGTAAGTCGCGTCTCAGTACTCAGAGCGGTGGTTTCGGTTTCAGATGTCAGCCATCTTTGCACCTGTTTGAGCAGAAGAGCCGCTTCCCTCATGGCCCGGGCTCTCTCCTCCTCCGCTCGCCTCTGCTCCTCCTCCTCCCGCCTCCTCTTGTCGGCGGTGAGACGCTGGGCCTCGGCCCGTTGGCGGGCTCTCTCCTCCAGTTCTTCACGGCTCCACCCGGACAAAGAAAGGTTTCAAACGCCGGACCTCCGTGTCGGGTGCCGGCGCCACTTACCTTTCTGCCTCGGCCGCTTGCAGGCAATCCTGGGCCTCTCGCTCTCGGAGAAGCCGGGCCTCACGCCTCTTCGCAGCCAGAAGGCGAAACGCTTCTTCCGGGTCGGTAGTGCCCGCTGAGGGCCTGAGCTGGACCTCTGGTAGATGGGGAGGGATCTTGGCAGGACCTGATGAGGAGAAACACCAGCTTCTGTCGTCATCACAATAATGGCATTCCAGCAGCGTAGGAACTCACTTCCATCTCCTGCGGTTCTGCTCTCAAGTTCTGCCTCAAAGTCAAGCAGGTCCGAATTAGTCGCTAGTGAGTCCTGCATTTTTTCTTCACGCGGACCTTCTATCCTGGCCGGCCTGGAGTTGCCAGGCAACAAGGCCGATGTGCAGATGGGAACATCTTCCTCGGGAACAGACGGCAGGTCCAGTTGGAGAGGGATGGAATGGCGGCAGGTCGATTTTAGACGGGCCCTTTGAAGCCAACCGAAAGAGGTCCCGCTCGGTTTAGGTGCTTGTTAAGATTCCATGAAGATATGTCTCTTACTGTTGTGGAAAGGGTGATGACGCGTGTCTGGTGGTTTTGCTGGGAGGTGAGCCAGCGATGTTTTGGTTCCTCTTGTCAGCGTCATGCGTGGTTCTTTGAATCTGCAGCACAAACAGTAACAACACAACGCGTGGTAAGAAGACCACTCCGTCGCTTGCTTGGGTTTGGAGGGTACTGTAGTGGGGCTTGACCGGTCAGGTTTTGGGATATTGGGAAATGGATGGATGAAGTTTGTACCCATTTGAACCGGTCCATGTCAGAAGCAAGAACACGACTGTTTTTCTATGTATCGCTAACACAAGGCAAACATTTTCTACGTACACCGAAAGATATGCTGACTGGGCCGCACGTAACTGCGGGTCCACTTCAGGACTCTACCCACACAGCTCCCACTATGGTTGTGTCCTCAAAAGTCAGGACACCAGTTTCATTGAATGGTTGAGATGTCACCTGTCCACGGTTAGTGCTTCTGGTCTGGCTGTGGCCGGGACCTGGGGAGGGTGACAGCCCCTGGTTCTGGGGTTTCTGTTGCTGGGGTCTCTGGTTCTGAGGCCTTGGTTTCTGGGGTTTCTGCTCCCGGGGTCTCTGCGGGGTGCTGCCGGAGCTGCTGTTGGTCGTGGAGTAAAAGGAAACTGCACGGCGACAAATATGAACAACTGAGGTGGAATTCCGAGGCGTCGTTGTGAATGCGCGAGAATGTTATGCCGACGACGGACAGGATGGGAATGAGTGTGAGGAGAACGGGGGAGAAAAGCAGCATTAGTTCAAGAGGTGCGCGACGACAAGCATTCCCATGATGCATTGTGTCCTGCCAGGGGTCAATACCTTCTTCTCCTGACTGACAAGCAGAGCTCTTGCTTCGGGCCAGATAAGAGCTTGTAGGGGTTAGCAGGCGACTCACTAGGTTCTTCTCCCACTTGCTGAGGGCTAAGGGACGTGGAACTAACGTGTGGGTGCAGTGCAAAGGTCAAAGTTCAGCAAAGAGAAAGAAAAGAAAAGATTAGCTGTGCCAGGAAAGGTTAAGCCAGCTGACCAAAGAATGGAAAGTTCAAAGAAAAGAAGTTGACTTCTGCGTTACCGTTCTTGGCAGACTTCCTGTCTCTCGGGTTCGGACTAAAGATCTGCTGGGCTTTTTGGCTCTTCTCCTGAGTCCTGCGCACGGCGGATTCGTTCCGCTCCTTGAAAAATCAGGAAAGATGAACAATGAAAGAGGGCTGCAATACAGTGGAGCCCTCACAGCAGTGGACCAGTTAGGGATGCACTACGCCACAGTTCTCCCTTCCCGTCCGATTCCGATACCTGACGATACCAATTTCAACCTTAATGTGCAAGAATATCAGACAGTATAGCAAGACCTAGGGACCATCAGCAAATGTAGCCAAAACAGCATCAGCAAATGTAGCTAGAGGAATATCAGCAAAGTTAGCCAAAAAATTATCAGCAAATGTAACTAGAGGAATATCAGCGAAGGTAGCCAAAAGAATATCAGCAAATGTAGCTAGAGGAATATCAGCAAAGTTAGCCAAAAAATTATCAGCAAATGTAACTAGAGGAATATCAGCGAAGGTAGCCAAAAGAATATCAGCCAATGCAACAAGAGGAATATCACCGAATGTAGCCTAAACAGCATCAGCAAATGTAGCTAGAGGAATATCAGCAAGGTAGCCAAAAGAATATCAGCAAATGTAGCTAGAGGAATATCAGCAAAGGTAGCCAAAAGAATATCAGCAAATGTAACTAGAGGAATAATATCGAAGGTAGACAAAAGAATATCAGCAAATGTAACTAGAGTAATCTCAGCGAAAGTAGCCAAAAAAATATCAGTCAATGTAACTAGAGTAATATCAGCGAAGGTAGCTAAAAGAATATCAACAAATGTAACTAGAGGAATATCAGCAAGGGTAGCCAAAAGAATATCAGCAAATGTAACTAGAGTAATCTCAGCGAAAGTAGCCAAAAGAATATCAGCCAATGTAACTTGAGGAATATCAGCGAAGGTAGCCAAAAGAATATCGGAAAATGTAACTAGAGGAATATCAGCGAAGGTAGCCAAAAGAATATCAGAAAATGTATCTAAAGAATAATATCGAAGGTAGACAAAAGAATATCAGCAAATGTAGCTAGAGGAATATCAGCAAAGGTAGCCTCCCGATGTAGTTTTTTGTATTAACGTGACAAAATTGTTGCGGATTAAAGTCAATTCTTTAAGGACACCCTTGGTCCACATCCAAAGTGTCCAAGGTGCACGCTGGAGCCAGCCGTCCCAAACAACCCTCACTTTGTCCTCCTGGAGTCGCTGTTTGCGTTTCTCCTCCGCGGCACAGCGTCTCCTCTCCTCCTTGATCTTCTGCTCCTTCAGCTTCCTCTGGCGGTCCTGCAGCTGCTGCTGGTAGCGAAGCCCGGCCCGCTGCTCGCGCTCCCGCCTGCTCTGCACCCGGCAGGCTTTCGGGTCCAGGGAACGCGGAGAAAATAAATCATGGACAACGAAGGAGGCGTTAGATGTGATGTAACTCCACGTACCGAGTAATTTCTGCTGCTCCTCTCTCCTTTCCCGGGCAGCTTTAAGTCTCTCGTCTGTGTTTGGTCCACGGGCCACTGGAATAACAGAGAACGGAACACCGCATTCCCAAAAGAAAGCATTTGCAAATATTCCAACAATGTGGCAGCGTCCTAGATGGAAGGGTGAATACCTGCGCTGGGCCTCGGTGTTGCCGGGACCTTCCCGGGATTGGCTCTTGCGTGGTTTTCTGTAAAATGTATTATTATTATTATTATTATTATTATCGCTGGTTACATTGGCTCATGGAAAGCTGAATGCCAGCTTTTGTGAAGCGTGGCCATTGTTGAACCTTTTGATTATTTTATTTTGCAGGACTTGTCGGGAATGGAACAGAGACAAAGCTATTATCTACATACTCGTCTGAAGGACTTTTTTATTTTGAAATATAGTGATAATGCTATTTTTCCACACGAATGGAAAGAGTTGTAATGTGTTTGTTTATTTTGAAATACAAATATTTTGTACGACATTAAATATGTAATGCTATGGTAACTTCTCTATTAATTAACATAATAGTTGAATTTTCAATGATTTCATACCAATATTTACTTAAATATATAAAAATATATATTTTTTTGACTTGACTGGGACCCACTTTAGGGTCCCGGGCCACCAGTTGACAACCACTGTGCTCAAGCAGTCCTGAGTTCTCTTTGACGCTGAAGTCCTATGTATCCCGATGTTTTATTTTGAAGGGAGGAGTTTCCTCTGCTGAGCCGAAAGAGGCGTCAATGCGCAGCTTTGTGGACTGGGCTGCTGACGTAACCGCCGACAGCAGCTGACACCTCCAGTGGTCGCCTGACTGGCCGGCTTCAGGGGACGTCCCATGTGCAGCGTTCCCCACAGCGAGAACACTTGAACAGCAAAACCCGAATGAGCTTTCTCCACAGATCCGGGCATCTGGTCAGGATGCCTCCTGAACGCCTCCCCGGGGAGATGTTCAGGTTTGACCGGTGGGAGGCCTAGGGGAAGACCCAGGACACGTTGGAGAGACTATGTCTCTCGGATGGTCTGGGAACGCTGGACGAAGTACCTGGGGAGAGGGAAGTCTTCCCTGCTTAGGCTGTAAGCGGGTAAGCAGAAGAAAATGCATGGCTGGACTGTACCAAATGCTCCACCATGGGGGCAAAAAGCACCAAAAAACTTTATCAGTCACCTGAAACGCCCGCGCTGCGGGATTTGAAAAGTGTTTGCCAGAGACCTCCGTGGCATCACACCAGCCGCTCGGGGCACGTGCCCAAAAACAGTGCACCTTGCTGGGCCACACAGACAAAAGCACAACGTGGGCACCAGCGTGGGAAACCCGGTTGTGCCAAGTGTGCTCGTGGCGAGCCCGTATGGGAAAGCCTGGTGTGTGTGACGTCACACACAGCGGTCCCCAATGAGGGCGCGGAATCCGTGC
>QODF01000176.1:899798-923259 GCA_024372805.1 Oostethus manadensis
ATTTCATCTCAGCTTTGTCATACAGTTGAAACAACATATTTATATGCATATTAATATCAGCTTCACTCTTTTGCTCTGTTGTTTGCACTTTTTTCCCCCCAAATATTTTAACTTCCATCTTGAATCATCTCCAGAAATGTTCTTTTCATAATCTTATGCTTTTATTTCCATATTTTCACTACATTCCCATAATAATACAGTATAACTGTAATAATTATAACATTTTTGTTTCCAAAAATTACAACTTTATTTTATTTTGTTTGTTCCTTACAATATTATGACTGTTAAAAAAACAATATCATGCTCCTAAAATGATATTATTTTTCCTCATATTTCTTTTTTTCTCTGAAAATTACAACATTTTTTGTTAGAACTTTTTTCTTTTCATATTTTTACTTTCATAAAATTACAGCTGTTTCTGTTGTTCTCTTTTTAATTGATTAAACTTACTTTATTCAACTTTATTATGACTAATATTTTGACTTTACTTTCAAGTATTCTGACTTTTTCCGCAAACAACATTGCAATATTATTATTTTCTGGTTATTTTTAATTTTAATGTGAATTTTATTACTTACTTTTTAATTTAACAATTGAATGTATTGTTGTTTTGTTGTGACGTATTTTTGGCAATCCTTAACTGGTTTTACTATCATTATGCAATTCTTATAAAAAATCAGATTTCCATTCTTTAATTAAAACTAATCTGTTATATGTAATAGTCGATCAAGGTTTTATTAGGATTTGTGTAGATACATACTTATTTATTATCATTGTAATAATAATGAATTTAAATAGAATTCGTGAATAGGGGTTCAAGCGTCTGTGCTTACCTTTTTATCATGATTATGCATGACATTTTTATGACTTGATATTACATTATTTGTTATCAGCAATTTATCATGAAAATTCCTTCACTGAAAATGATTTCATTTCAACTAATGATTGGAAAGTAATGAGGTCCTCGATGGGAGTATTCTACCCGACCTCGTGCGGTACGGTTGCACGGGAGTAAATTAAGGCGGCGGTCACTTCCTCGGGTATACGTGCTTCTTTTTCCACTTTCACATATTTCTGCCCCAATCCATCCTGTGCTGGGTTCACCTGAGGTCAGATGCGCCTGAATGCATCCTTGGCACCTGCCAGGTTGGAGCGTGTCGTGTCGGGGGCGGGTGGGGGCTTGGGTGACACGCGACACCACGGCAGTCATGGGGCGCGCACGCATGCACAGAATCAGGGGAGCAAGACTCTGATACAGTAACTGGGTCACCAAACAAGGGCTGTGCAGTGACTGACACCGGACCTACACAGGCCGTGTTATGAGGGATGTATACTGTCTATACAGTAAGAGGAAAAGCTGAGAAGTCGTTTACTGATTCATGGAGCAGAGCCTGCAGAGACGGCCCGACGACAGCGTCCTTCCCGGGACACGTCTGCTGAAATACACGAGTCTTCTCGTCACTCTCTCTCCTGCCACAGGATCGTGTAATTAACAGCTCAGTCCATCAGCAGTCCGGCCTGGTTGGCCTCACTGCAAGGTTTGTGCAAGTCCGACAGGGTGTTCAAAGTCGCGGCTGCGGAAATGGTTATAAACCGGTGACAAGAAAGTCAGAAATGAGGAAAAACCAAACACAACCAGTACACGGTACCAAGCAGCAGTCATGAGACGTTTGAGTGCCGCCGCATACGATGGTGCTTAGTACTGACTACCTGCACAAGAACATTCCAAATACAAGCAGCCTATGCAGCTGTCATCAAATGAAAATCCTTTTTCCCGCTTGTGGGGGCGGCTCGGGGCCCCCTGGGTGTGTGACCCCCGGTGCCCGTTTGGGTGGTGTGGTCGCTCGCCGGTCTCGGGGGTTGGTTGTCCCCGTTTCTGGTCGGGATTGCCCTTGCCGGTCTTCTGGGCTTCGGGGCTCTGTGGACTGGGCTTTTGGGGGGTCGGTCTTGGTTCTGCCCGGCCCGCGGGGCCCGTGGCTCTATGGTGGTGGGGTCTCCTCCTGGCTGTGCGGGTTGGGTTGTGCACGCCTACAGGGATGCGTGTACACGCTCTCAGTACCCCCACATAAGTCACTTATTTCTCCATGGTGGGCTTGGCTTTTGGACTATTATTTGGAATATGACCTTTAAGTGGGACTGTTCCAATACAGTATCATCCCTGCGGCTGTTGATATTATTTTCTTACTTAGACATTTGCTGATGTCGTCTGGTTTGTCTCGGTTGCGTTGTTACTGTTGTTGTTTTGGTCTCCCTCTTCTCCTCGCACCGCCCCCCTCTGTCTTCTTTTCTATCCCCTCCTGCTCTGGTCCGGCCACTTCAGCTTGTGGACGTCAACAAATGAGTAGTCGAATCCTATCGTTTGTATCAAAAGGTTGTGTTTTTAGAACACAGTACATGCTTTTTGAACGCCAACCTTGTATTGAATCGTTTAGCACAAAGAGATTTATGTTTGTACTTATTGTACACAAAAACGTCTTTCTATCAATTGGGATTAATCGCAATGAAAGATTTGAATCGATCGATAGGCCTAGTTGCTTTGCAAAACATCAAAGTTGCATTTTCTTTCCCAAAGTCCACGAAGTGGTCCTGAGGAGGATAAAGTCTGGCAACTGCTGGATGAAAAGGGGAATTGTTTTCAGCAGAGCCAAGTGCATGCATGCAGTGTTGGTGGCGGCAGTCGGCTAGTGTAGCAGCGGCGGCTGACTGACAGACTGTAGCGTGTGAATTATTCACTGCTGTTCCACAGGACACCAGCAACTTAAGACGTCTGCATGTGTAATTGATGAGGTGACGATGTGTAGTTGTAGCATCGCCGCCATTTTGATGTCCCTTTATTCTGGCTCTTAGCGCCCTTTCTATGTGGGACTCCACCTCAAATGTGGTGTTTCGGGAACATCGGCAGCTTTTTCTCTAGATTGACACACACTCGGCTTTGCTTTGCCGCCAGTCAAATTCCAACGCCTTATTTCTCTTGCATAATATGGAACATGTGAAATACGGAATGCATACAATACCAGTCAAAAGGTTCATACTGCTGTCATGCCATTAAAGGAGAAGGTTCCTCCAAACTTCTGACAGATTCTATATACACTTTATACTATATACATTGTATACTATATACACTGTATACTATATACACTGTACATTATATACATTGTGTATATACATTGTATATTATATACACTGTATATATACATTGTATGTTTCTGCTATTAGTCAAAGATAACATCATTGAACACAAAATGATGACTTTTGGGAAAAGATCTTGTGGACTGACGAGACAAAAGTAGAACTTTTCGCGTGTCCCGTTCCATCTGGCGTAAAAGTAACACAGCATTTCATAGCAACAGTCAAATATGGTGGTGGTAGTGTGATGGTCTGGGCTGGTTTTGCTGCTTCAGGACCTGGAAGGCTTGCTGGGATAGATGGAAGCAAGAATTCTACTGTCTAGCAAAAAATCCTGAAGGAGAAGGTCCGGCCATCTGTTGGTCAACTCAAGCTAAAGCCATCTTGGGTGCTGCAACAGGACAAGGACCCAAAACACACCAGCAAATCCACCTCTGAATGGCTGAAGAAAAACAAAATGAAGACGTCGGAGTGGCCTAGTCCAAGTCCTGACCTGAATCCCATGGAGATGCTGTGGCATGACCTTAAGAAGGCGCTTCATGCTAGAAAAGCCTCAAATAAAGCTGAATGACAACAATTCTGCAAAAATTCCTCCAGAGCGTGTAAAAGACTTGTTGCAAGTTATGGCAAACGTTTGATTGCAGTTATTGCTGCTAAGGGTGCCCAAGCAGTTATTAGGTGCAGGGGCAATGACTTTTTCACACAGGGCTGTGTGGGTTTGGATTTTTTTCTCCCTAAATAATAAAAACATTCATTTCAAAACTGCATTTTGTGTTTACTTGTGTTATCTTTGACTAATATTAAAATGTGTTGGATGATCAGAAACCTTTTGTGTGACAAACACGCAAAAGAATACAAAGTCAAGAAGGGGGCAAACTGTTTTTCACACCACTGCATACAATGTATAGTGCAATGTACATAGTATACATTGTATAAATACAATGTGCAGTATATAGTACACGTTGTATTGATACAATGTATATAGTATACATTTATACATACATATATATTTTTGTTGGCAAAACCATGATATTGTGGGGCTATTGTTAAGCTGCCTTTTGTTGTAAATGGAGGGCGTGCTGATTGGACCAGTGGGTCCTGTGTGCAGGTGAGTTAGTTCTACTCACCTGTCTCAGGTTGGACACTCATGCAGTATTCATCGCGGTATCACATCACTGCGACCCGACTTCACAACCTCATTCTTTTCCCAGCGCCGGCGTACTCTGTAACTGTCGGGTGTGGAAAAACAAACCACAAAAATGTGGAAAATGCTGATGTAGATTTGTCTCATTTCAGGGAAAAAGGAGAGTCCTGCCGAAGCTCATGCCCTGAGGAACACCACTTTGGCGAAGACAAGAGCATCACTTCACTGACTGGTATGTAAGCTCACATGGTCCAACTGGGACTGGCAACTTTTTTCTTGGACGATCTACCAGCTGCTTGCATTTTCACACTTTCACACCAGGACTAGGGCTTGCGATCTGAAATTAAAGCAAAGTAAGGTCGCCTTTGTTCATTGGTTGCCCTTAAGCGGCGTGCATGTGAAACGTATCCTGTTTAATTATCACTAATTATCAATAATTCAAAGCCCTTTTCATGGGCGACAATCAAACGCATACTCCCTTGACTCCCCATTGGCTGCTTTTTACTGTCTCACTGTACCCCCCAAAAATCTATAAATCTAGTTAAAATGCTAAATATGGAGCAAGAAGGTACAGTGAACAAAGAAAATGTGGAAATGTACACAATTATTATTATAATAATTATAATCTACACCAATATTAAAAGTGGTTTCTTCGTCACATGAAAATACCAATAAAAGGCATTTAAATAGCAAATATACAGTATATATACAACATATATACTATATATATACAGCATATATACAGCATATATACAGTATATATACAGCATATATACAGTATATATACAGCATATATACAGCATATATACATTATATATACAGCATATATACATTATATATACAGCATATATACGGCATATATACAGTGTATATACAGCATATATACAACATATATACTACATATATACTATATATATATACAGCATATATACAGTATATATACTACACATATACTATATATATACAGCATATATACGGCATATATACAGCATGTATACATTATATATACGGCATATATACAGTGTATATACAGCATATATACACTGTATATATACTACATAAATACTATATATATACAGCATATATACAGTCTATATATACAGCATATATACATTATATATACGGCATATATACATTATATATACGGCATATATACATTATATATACGGCATATATACAGTATATATACAGCATATATACATTATATTTACCACATATATACGGCATATATACAGCATATATACGGCATATATACATTATATTTACCACATATATACGGCATATATACGGCATATATACAGCATATATACGGCATATATACATTATATTTACCGCATATATACAGCAGGGGTGTCCTCTTCTCAAGAGTGCATTTCGGCACACTAAGATTCTTTCTTTACAAATGGAAGGTTTTCATAATTATGCCAGAGAAAACCTGTTTACCTCCTTCGAAATACAGATTTTAACATGGTTAGAGCCCTCTGGACATGAAATAACACCACTACAGTCACCTTTACACACATCGTACCTAATAGAGTAGATATAAGAGTGGAAATAAGATATTTAAGACAGTTTACCTTAAAGGGACAGGAAGTGATGTGGGGGGTTGAAAGTTTCTGCTTGTTGCGGTCGATGGTCACTCCAGCAACCTGTGTTATTGTTATGGTGTTGATGTTATTATTATGAGTGTGCCTGCTGTGAGTTCATTTCAAGCTGCAGTAAAAGGCAAAATAAAAGTGTGCTTTGGCGGTGGTCTCGGCCAACAGTTAGCGACACCTGGTGACCGATGTACAAAACTGCATTCACAAGCATGGTATTTGGGTTTTACCTCATTTAGTCATTTTTATACTTGAAAATGATCCATTTGAGAAAAAATAAATATGCAATTTTTAAATTGTAATTCAACCAGGAAACAGCCTTCATTTATTCATGAATTATTTTTGGAAAAAAACCCTATATTCCCATAGTATTATGACTTCAATCCATCCATTTTCTTCCGCTTATCCGAGGTCGGGTCACGGGGGCAGCAGCTTAAGCAGGGAAGCCCAGACGTCCCTCTTCCCGGCCACTTCGTCCAGTTCTTCCCGGCGGAGGCATCCTAACCAGATCCCCGAGCCACCTCATCTGGCTCCTCTCAATGCGGAGAAGCAACGGTTCAACTCCGAGTCCCTCCCGGATGACAGTGCTTCTCACCCTATCTCTAAGGGAGAGCCCAGCCACCCTGCGGAGAAAACTCATTTCAACCACTTGTACCCGCCATCTTGTCTTTTCGGTCACTACCCAAATGTCATGACCATAGGTGAGGGTAGGAACATAGATTGACCGGTAAATCGAGAGCTTTGCCTTTTGGCTCAGCTCTCTTTTCACCACGACAGACCGTCCGCATCACTGCAGACTCCGCACCAATCCGCCTGTCCATCTCGCGTTCCATCCTTCCCTCACTCGCGAACAAGACCCCGAGGTACTAAGACTTCTCCACTTGAGGCAGGATCTCATCCCCGACCCGGAGATGGCACTCCACCCTTTCCCGGGCGAGAACCATGGACTCAGATTTGGAGGTGCTAATTCTCATCCCAAGCGCTTCACACTCAGTTGCGAACCAATTCAGTGAGAATTGAAGGTCACGGCTCGATGAAGCCAATAGGACCACATCCTCTGCAAAAAGCTGAGACCGGATCCTGCGGCAATGAAACTGAAACCCCTCAACACCCTGGCTGCGCATAGAAATTCTGTCCTGAAAGTAGTGAACAGAATCGGTGACAAAGGGCAGCCGTGGCGGAGCCCTACTCTCACTGGAAACGGGTCCGACTTATTGCCAGCAATGCGAACCAAACTCTGACACTGGTCATACAGGGAACCAACCGCCTGGATTAGGTGGTCCGATATCCCATACTCCCGGAGCACTCCCCACAGTATTCCCCGAGGAACACGGTCAAATGCCTTCTCCAAGTCCACAAAACACATGTAGACTGGTTGGGCAAACTCCCATGCACCCTCCAGGACTCTGCCGAGAGTGTAGAGCTGGTCCACAGTTCCACGACCAGGACGAAAACCACACTGCTTCTCCTGAATCTGAGATTCGACTATCCGGCGGATCTTCCTCTCCAGAACCCCTTGATAGACCTTACCAGGAAGGCTGAGGAGTGTGATCCCACGATAGTTAGAACACACCCTCCGGTCCCCCTTCTTGAAAAGCAGGACCACCACCCCGGTATGCCAGTCCAGGGGCACCGACCCCGATGTCCACACAATGCTGCAGAGTCGTGTCAACCAAGACACGCCCACAGCATCCAGGGCCTTACGGAACTCCAGGCGGATTTCATCCACCCCCGGGGCCTTGCCACCAAGGAGCTTTTTGACCCCCTCGGTAACCTCAGCCCAAAAGATAGGAGAACCCGCCTCAGAGTCCCCGGGCACTGCTTCCATGTTGGAAGAAGTGTCGGCGGGATTGAGGAGGTTTTCAAAGTATTCCCTCTACCGGTCCACAACATCTCGAGTCGAGGTCAGCAGCACACCGTCCCCACCATACATGGTGTTGACTGTGCACTGCTTCCCCCTCCTGAGATGGTGGATGGTGGTCCAGAATCTCTTTGAAGCCATCCGGAAGTCGTTTTTCATGGCCTCTCTGAACTCCTCCCATGTCCGAGTTTTTGCCTCAGTGACTGCCAGAGCCGCAGACTGCTTGACCTGCCGGTACCTGTCAGCTACCTCCAGAGTCCCATGGGCCAAAACGGCCTGAGAGGACTTTTTCTTCAGCTTGACGGCACCCCTCACCACTGGTGTCCACCAACGGGTTCTGGGATTACCGCCACGACAGGCACCGACCACCTTACGGCCACAGCTCCAAACAGCCACATCGACAATGGAGACAGAAACATCGCCCAGTCGGACTCAATGTCTGCTGCCTCCTTTGGAACTTGGTCAAAGCTCTCCCAGAGGTGGTAGTTGAAACTCCTTCTGAAAGGGCACTCTGCCAGACGTTCCCACAGACCCTCACAATGCGTTTGGGTCTGCCAGGTCTGACTGGCATCCTCCCCCACCATCGGAACCAACTCACCACCAGGTGGTGATCGGTTGACAGCTCCGCCCCTCTCCTCACCCGAGTGTCCAAAACATGTGGCCGCAAGTCCGACGACACGACCACAAAGTCAATAACTGCGGCCCAGGGTGCCCTGGTGCCAAGTGCCCTTATGCTTGAACATGGTGTTCGTTATAGACAATCCGTGACGAGCACAGAAGTGCAATAACAAGACACCGCTCGGTTTAAGATCAGGGGGTCCGTTCCTCCCAATCACACCTCTCCAGGTCTCACTGTCGCTGCCAACATGAGCGTTGAAGTCACCCAGTAGAACAAGGGAATCCCCCGAGGGAGCACTCTCTAGTACTTCCTCTAAGGACAAAAATTTCTTCTGGTTGTAATGTGACTTTTTTCTCTTGATGTTTTGACTTTGTTCTTGTAAAATGACTGCTGTTTCTCCCGGTGGGTGTACTACCATAAATGGTACCGAAACCTTACTTTGTGGACTTTGTCAAGTCCAATTTTGGGCTTTGTTCACATAAGGGGGCTGATGATATTATAATAAACTGTCGTGTTCTCATGACAAGGCAACTTTTCTCTTTCAATATTTGCTTGATTCAGCTGTTTCTCTGACATTTAGGCCGCTGATGATGTAGACTCGTATGACTTGTCCTATGTTCACGACTCCTTGCTAGGTTTGGTAAAATCCATTGTTGCCACTCGGCGTCCCGGAGCACGTGAGCGCAGCGAGGTGAAGCATGAAGCGCAGTAAGCACCGCCCCCACAAGCAGGACAAGAATGGAGGTACAGACCAGACTCGTTTGCTCGGAATTATCTTTCCAATTCCTTTTATGACTTTTGTTTTCCGTTGGTGATGTGGTGTTTTAACTTGCACCCTGTCGAAAAACATTGGCGACGATAGCTGTGGCTGTAGGCAACCTCCTGATGTAGTTCTTTTATTAACCTGTTATTCCGCTGACTCAGCACTTTGCTCCTGCCCGCTACTACAACACTGGTTGTGTTGCTGCTGCGTTGTGCAGTGCTCTTGTTAATAAACCACCAAGTGGTCAAAGACAACCAGATTATCCCTTCCGCTTTCTCATGTACTCCAAATCATGCTGAATGTTTAAAATGGTGGTCGTATTAGCCAGGTAGCCGTTAAACGTGAGCCTACATTGTTGTTGTTGTCGTCGTCGTCGATCAGATGAGCCCGCTGTCCTGGAGGCCCAGAACCTGGACCGCCAGGCCGTGTTCATGGGAGGACACCTGGAGATGGACGCTGTCTCTCTGGCCTCGGTCACCGCCGTCACCACCAACGTGTCCAACAAGCGGTCAGGACTCGTGCGGTGGTGGAATATTTACACACGTTCAGTTCAGCCCGGTTACTGACTGGCTGTGTCGTTGATACCCAGGTCCAAACCTGACATCAAGATGGAGCCCAGTTCTGGCCGGCCTGTAGATTACCAAGTAAGAGAAGGATTACAGTTACTTTGTACTGTCCCCATCAGATGCTCGATTTGTGTGTCATCACAGGTGAGCGTGACCGTGATTGAGGCCCGACAGCTGGTGGGGCTCAACATGGACCCCATGGTGTGTGTGGAGATTGGAGAGGATAAGAAGTACACCTCCATGAAGGAATCCACCAACTGTCCTTATTACAATGAGGTGGGTGACTTGGATTAGGAAGCGTCTTCTTGCCGACCAAACACCCAACAACACCACCCGTTCTTTACCATAATTATACTAGAATTATCTTTAACGTCCCAAATGATATGTAATTCTGATTTTATTGAACTGAATATGAAGATGTTGACCTTTGCTGATGATTCTTTTGCAGTATTTTGTGTTTGACTTCCACGTGCCTCCAGACGTGATGTTTGACAAAATCCTCAAGTTGTCCGTGAGTGTCTTCCCGAATCATGCGTGACGGCAAACATGGAAGCGCGGCAGTGATGTGTGTCACCTCCAACTCAACTTCATAGGTGGTCCACTCCAAAAACCTCCTGCGTAGCGGGACGCTGGTGGGGACTTTTAAAATGGACGTGGGCACCATCTACTCCCAGTCGGGTGACGCATTCGAGCCGAGACACAGTAGAGCTCCTTATCCTTCCTTGAAACTGACCATGCTGGCGTTATCTTCTTGCAGAACATCAGTTCAAGCACAAATGGGCTCTGCTGTCCGATCCCGATGACATCACGGCAGGGTGCAAAGGTTACGTCAAGTGTGACATCGCAGTGGTCGCCAAGGGAGACACCGTCAAGACGCCGCACAAGGCCACCGAGTCGGACGAGGATGACATAGAAGGGTAACGCCACGCACCCACCGAGGTCCTTTTTGCGATTCCGACGCATGTGTTGTCCTACAGCAACCTCCTGATCCCGGAGGGGGTCCCGGCGGAGCGGCAGTGGGCCCGTTACTACCTGAAGGTCTACAGGGCCGAGGGTCTGCCCAGGATGAACACCAGCATCATGGCCAACGTGAAAAAGGCTTTCATAGGAGAGAATAAAGACCTGGTGGACCCTTATGTCCAAGTGCAGTTTGCCGGGCAAAAGGCAAGTAACACACACACACACACGTGGCATCGGTGCCAAGGTCAAAGTGTCACCATCATTCCCATAATAGTTTGACATTATTTCCATAATATTAGACTTTTTTTCCTCAACCCAATTTTTCTAAATTTTTTTGTTTTGGATTTTTTTCTCATAATATTCCAACTTTCACAAAAGAACATTTTTTATTGCATATTTCAACTGGATGTTACTAAAATGCCATTCTTGGTCCTCATCAGTTTACAAATGTATTGTTATAAAATTGTGACTGTGTTTTTGTTGGAATATTTTGACGTTGTAAAATTACTGATGTTTTTTTCTGTTTCTGCCGTTTCTTCTTGTAAACTTAAAAAAAAAAATAATTCACATATTATTTTGACTTTCTGCTTTCTGTCAATATTTGGACTCAATTTTGGTGGGTTTTTTTTTTTTGTAGTTTTTTCTTAAATCGTATTTTGAAAATGTGCCGTATCCCCGTGCATGCTGGGAAGGGGTCGTTCGGGCACAATGATTACAAAAGAAACAGCTAAAAAAATGAATAATAAAGTCATTAGAAAATAACCACATCAGATTTTATATGAAGGAATATGAACCATTATTTTATTTCAAAAATAAAAGAAATCCCCCAGTTTTTGCATGTTTAATGCGAGCAGCAACTTCCTTGATGTAACTTTGTCCCACACTGCACAGTACTATACGGTATTTTTAGCCTTCTTCTGTGCATATTTGTTCCCCCCAAAAATAAGTCCAGGCGGGTACTGTAGCCATTTTGTGCTTTCAATTTGATGGAGTTCCTGTCTTGGTTTTACACGATACATCAAAAACAAGACCAATTAGATGCCCAAATGCACCTATGTTTTCTTCCCCGGGGACTAGCCAGTGCGCTGCTAATGCTAGCACGGCTAATGCTAGCACGGCTAATGCTAGCGCGGCTAATGCTGGCGCTGCTAATGCTAGGGCTGCTAATGCTAGTGTTGCTAATGCTAGCACTGCTAATGTTAACGTTGCTAATGCTGGTGCTGCTAATGCTAGCGCTGCTAATGCTACCGTTGCTAATGCTAGCGTTGCTAATGCTAGCGCCGCTAATGCTATCACGGCTAATGCCAGCGTTGCTAATGCTAGTGCTGCCAATGCTAGCATGGCTAATGCTAGCGCGGCTAATGCTGGCGCTGCTAATGCTAGCGTTGCTAATGCTAGCGCTGCTAATACTAATGTTGCTAATGCTAGTGCTGCTAATGCTAGCGTTGCTAATGCTAGCATTGGTAATGCTAGCGTTTCTAATGCTAGCGCCGCTAATGCTATCACAGCTAATGCTAGCGTTGCTAATGCTAGTGCTGCCAATGCTAGCATGGCTAACGCTAGCGCGGCTAATGCTGGCGCTGCTAATGCTAGCGTTGCTAATGCTAGCGCGGCTAATGCTAGCGCGGCTAATGCTGTTTGCGTCCGTGTTTGGTCAGTTTGAAAAAGTTGTGTATTCCATACCCTAGGATACAGAATCCAAGACATTGAGGACGTGATCAGCACTAGCGGGCGTTAGTCTCGTGGAACGCGGCGCATGTAATCACATGTCTTCATCAAACGGACGGATGCCGATGCAAGCGTCAAATCGTTCACAACCCTAGCAGAACCAAAATGGGCCCTCATGAGCGTGTGCGTGTAGTTCAGCAGTTACCTCAATTCCGGCTGCTGATCTGCTGTGTTGCCAGGGGAAGACATCGGTCCAGAAGAGCTGCTACGAGCCCATCTGGAACGAACAAATTGTTTTCACCGAGATGTTCCCTCCGCTGTGCAAGCGCATGAAGATACAAATCCGGGACTCGGACAAAGTCAATGACGTCGCGATCGGGACACACTTCCTGGATTTGAGGAAAATTTCCAACGATGGCGACAAAGGTGAGGCTGCTGGAAGCTTGCTGGACTGCACAACACAGCAGAGAGCGCATTCAGAGATAGATAAGTGGAAGAAGCATCTGTTAGCTCAGTTAGCGTTTGCTCCGCTTAGCATGTAGCATAGCGGAACGCGGTATAAAGCCCCCGACAACATGCCCTGCCCTGTTAGCATTCTTAGCTTGCTAACAAAATAACAGGAAGCCTTTCCAAAAGTAGTAGTAGAAAACACATTTTTATACTTTTACAATGACAGTATTACTTGCATATTGTAGATACACACAAATGCTGAATGGAATGGATACAGTCTTAGTTTGACGTACATAAAGCAATTTTAAAAGCAAGTACAGTAGCGTTCATAATAATAGCAGTGCAATGTGAGTAACCAGATGAAGTACTCTTATTAGTATATTTGTATTACTACATGGCAAACAAGTTACCAGTAGGTGCAGTAGATTCTCAGAAAACAAGACCCAGCATTCATGATATGCATGCTCTTAAGGCTGTGCAATTGGCCAATTAGGTGAAAGGGGTGTGTCCAAAAAATATGCAATTGGCCAATTAGGTGAAAGGGGTGTGTCCAAAAATAGCAGTGAGTCATTCAATCAGTGATCAATGTAGTGCAAAGAGAGGTGTCAATCAGGTGACCCTATTTAAGCATGAAAGCAGCACTTCTCTTTGAAAGCCTGAGGAAAATGGCTCCTTCCAGACATTGTTCACAAGAACAGCGTACTTTGATTCAAAAGTTGATTGGAGAGAGAAAAACTTACAAAGATGTGCAAAAATGTTTGGCTGCTAAAATGATCTCCAAAGCCTTAAAATGGAGAGCAAATCCAGAGACACGTTGCAGAAACGGGAAGGGTCCAAGGACCGCAGAGATGACACCCAAACTCTGAATTGAAGCCACAGTACACAGTGAAGACAGTGAAGCATCATGACATGGGAATGTTCCTCCTACTATTTATCCCATAGCAGGGATCATGGATGAGTTTGCATATGTCAGAATACTTGAAGAGGTCATGTTGCCTTATGCTGAAGAGGACACGCCCTCATGCCCAACAAGACCATCACCCCCAACACACTAGGAAACCAGCACCATCTTCTTATGTTCTTATGTTATGGAGGGGCCGGCCCGATCCCCGGACCTTCATCCCATGGAGAACTTGTGGGCTGACATCAAAAATGCTGTTTGTGGAGCAAAAGCAAGAAAATTGTGGAATGTTGGTAAAAAATGTTGGAGTGGAAGAACATCTGAGGTGGTGGAGTCCACGCCACATAGATGTGAAGCACGTCTAAAAAAGTAAATATTAGTTTAGTCCTTCACAGGATTGACAAATCCTTCAAACAAAAATACTTTTGTGTTTGTAAAGCCGACGGCAGACACTGCTATTTTATTGACCACACCCCTTTCACCTAATTGGCCAATTACACAGCCTTAAGGGCGTGCATAGCATGAATGCTGGGTCATGTTTTCTGAGAATCTACTGCACCTACTGGTAACTTGTTTGCCATGTGGTAATAAAAATACCCAAATAAGAGTACTTCATCTGCTTAGTCACGTTGCACTGCTGGTATGACCACTGCTGTAAATGATGAATGAAAGGGATAGAGTGATGGTTTTACGTACATAAAGAAATTGTAAAAGATGAATGAACATTTAGATGTGAGGACCTGACTCTTCTGCCCCCATCAATAGTGTTTTTCACCTTTTTCATCAAAGGTTTGTCACTCGCAACTTTCTTTGTCTCCTTTTTGGCTTTCATTTGGGTGAGAACCACTACTGAAGAAAAAGTCATGCCAAACAGGAAGGTGGAGTTGAGGAAGAAGGTCTTGATTTTGTTGCCACACATCTTTGGTCTTCGGTTTTCAATGCCGGCAAAAGTTCAGCTTAAAAGTTCGTTTTTCCTTCATCATTTATATGTATTCCCAATTGTTTTCTGTATGTCAAACCAGTTGCAAAACCATCAAAACATTTTTGTCTAATTAGAAAGAATGAATTGGATTTATTTTGTTTTTATTTATTTATGGCATGAATTCAGGTAACGTCTGTTTTGGTTAGAGTCAGTCAACCACAAAACCAATGATAATCAATGAATTGGTATATTTTGGAAAAATGCAAAGACAAGATTCCGTCATGGCTTCCAGGCTTCCTGCCCACGCTGGGGCCTGCCTGGGTCAACATGTACGGCTCCACACGCACCTACACCCTCATGGACGAGTACCAGGAGCTAAACGAGGGTCTCGGTGAGGGCGTGTCCTTCAGGGCCCGCCTGCTGATCAGCCTGGGCGTGGAGATCCTGGACCCTTTGTCTCCTGACACCTCCAGCTCCACTGAAGTGCAGCTGGAGGGCATACCCAAAATCTCGGAGGTGAGGTGTCAGGAGAAGAAGTCCATTGTTGTTGCCAGTCATTAATTAGCAGTAACATGTCTTCCACATGTCTTTGTAAACAATCAGCTGTCAGACAATGGGAGATGCCGCTGCACTTGTTTCTTTCACAGAATGCAGCCGGGAAGATTGAGGAATTCTTCCTCTTTGGAGCTTTCCTGGAAGCCACCATGATTGACAGGAAGATTGGAGACAAGCCCATCACCTTTGAGGTCACCATAGGTACAGTATGTAATGTACCCAAAGACCTACTTTGGAAAACTTTTCAAGTTGAAATTGTAGGACCAGCAGGAGTTCCATTGCTCGACCAATAAGCAGAGAGGATGCTAATCAGTACGCTCTCACCGGTAAAAATAAACACATATTTACTGTGTTAGACTTCCCGGACCTACTTGACATTTAAAAAAAAAAAATATATATATATATATATATACAGAAACAAAGCAGCGGCATGGAACTCGTTGGCGCCAGAGGAAACATATCGATACATTTATGTACATTTATCTTCAATGCTAGTAAAATCTAGTAAACAACTAGTAAAATACTAGTAAAATCCGGTACTACAAACAGTACTCGATTAACACCGGCGGCTTTTCCTCCGGAAAAGGAAGAGGAAGATGCCCCCCCAAAGTTTCCACCTCTGAAAAGGAAGAGGAAGATGCCCCCAAGTCCCTCTTCTGAAAAAGAAAGAGGAAGATGCCCCCTAAAGTTTCCACCTCTGAAAAGGAAGAGGAAGATGCCCCCAAGTCCCTCTTCTGAAAAAGAAAGAGGAAGATGCCCCCTAAAGTTTCCACCTCTGAAAAGGAACAGGAAGATGCCCCCAAGTTCCTCTTCTGAAAAGGAAGAAGAAGATGCCCCCCATGTTCCTCTTCTGAAAAGGAAGAGGAAGATGCCCCCCAAGTCCCTCCTCTAATAAGGAAGAGGAAAATGACCCCCAATTTCCCTCCTCTGAAAAGGAAGAGAAAGATGCCCCCCAATTTCCCTCCTCTGAAAAGGAAGAGGAAGATGCCCCCCAAGTTCCCACCTGTAAAAAGGAAGAGGAAGATGCCCTCCAAGTTCCCGCCTCTAAAAAGGAAGAGGAAGATGCCCTCCAAGTTCCCGCCTGTGAAAAGGAAGAGGAAGATGCCCCCCAAGTTCCCTCCTCTGAAAAGGAAGAGGAAGATGCCCTCTCAAAGTTTTCTCCTCTGAAAAGGAAGAGGAAGATGCCCCCAAGTGTCCTCCTCTGAAAAGGAAGAGGAAGATACCCCCCAAGTTCCCGCCTGTAAAAAGGAAGAGGAAGATGCCCCCCCAAAGTTTTCTCCTCTGAAAAGAAAGAGGAAGATGCCCCCAAGTGTCCTCCTCTGAAAAGGAAGAGGAAGATACCCCCCAAGTTCCCGCCTGTAAAAAGGAAGAGGAAGATGCCCCCCCAAAGTTTTCTCCTCTGAAAAGAAAGAGGAAGATGCCGCCAAGTTCCTATTTATTCATAAAATACAAAAACATGCTGTGCTACACATTTCTCTTGCATTTCGAGTTGATAAAAGCACATTTTATTGCTTGTGATGTATTTTGAATTCAATTGAAACGAATGAATGTCTACTAAAAAAACATCGTCTGGATTTTCTTGTTACTTGTGGATGAAAGCAAACATTTATCAGATCTATTGTGATATATTTCCACACTTGAAATCAAATCCAATGCGGCCCCTGATGGCTTTTTGGCCAGGTTACTATGGAGACGAGCTGGACGGGGCCATCCAGCCCAAATCTGGGGGCAAGAAGAAGGGGGACGGCGAAGAGGAGACGAAACTGATCCACGACTCCAGCGAGGACGAGATGGATGACGATGGCAACCTGGCCTCGGTTGCGACAACCCCACCCATGAAACCTGTCATCACTGACCGGTCAGCATCAGTCGGCGCCCCCTATCGGTGCCCTTGGTTGATTCAGATGCCTGAATTGTGTGTTTGGCGGCTCGTCCCCCCAGAAACTACTTCCATCTGCCCTACTTTGAGCGCAAGCCTTGCATTTACATCAAGAGCTGGTGGCAGGACCAGAGGCGGAGGCTGTACAACGCCAACATCATAGACAACATTGCAGATAATCTGGCAAGTGGTACGCCTCGCTAGAAAGCTCCAGAAGCTCCATCTTCATGCTCGCGATGTGTTCTTGCAGGAGGAAGGGCTGAATGACGTGCACGAGATCATCAAGACGGAAAAGGCATACCCTGAGCGGAGGCTGAGGGGTGTCCTGGAGGATCTCGGCCAGAGATGCAGGTCCATACTTGTATGCACACGAAGGAGAAACAGACGTAGAGAGCAGGGATTCACACACACTTCTTCTCTATTCAGTCGGTTCCTGGTCCTGGCAAACACAGACCAGAACTTGTCTGGCAAAACCAAACTTGACCGGGAGCGAGTCAAGCTGTGCATGTCTGAAGTGGTACGTATGCTGACGCCATGTTGGGCTGTGGAGAGACTTTGTGAGCGTTAACGGCGAATGTTTATCATCACAGGAAGCCATTGGCCTGCAAGCCAAGGCCATGAGGTCGCAGGTGAAGAAAAGCACAGTGAGAGAGAAGGTCAAGTTGGCACAAAACTTCCTCCAAAAGCTGCGATTCCTGGCTGACGAAGTAAGATGTGCACTCAAGCACTGCCTCTGTTTTGCTCACTCCGCCATTGCGTACGTAGTACGCATTGGCGGGTGCCTTGGTACTGTCTTGGTCATACTAATAATTGTCCATAGCTGTGAATGTGCTTGTCTGTCTACTTGTGCCCTGCTATGGCTGGCAACCAGTCCAGGGTGTACCCCGCCGCTGGTAAGAAATACGCTGGGATAGGCTCCAGCATACCCCCGGGACCCTAATGAGGATAAGCGGCATTGAAAATGATTGGATGGACCGTGAGACTAATTTCAATGAAAATGATTTACTTGTTTTTATTTGATCTTTGTTTATTTTATTTTCGTGATCATTTATAGGGATGATATTTTAGATGTCATGCGTTATTCCCATCCATTTTCTATACGTCTTGTCCTCGCTATTTTCGCTTCAATAGCGGTAAAAAGTACACTTGGGCGTGTGTGCGATCCCTGCAGCCTCAGCACAGCGTTCCGGATGTTTTCGTGTGGATGATCAGCAACGGCAAACGGATCGCGTACGCACGAGTTCCGTCCAAAGACATCTTGTATTCCGGCATGGAGGAGGAACGAGGGAAAGACTGCGGCAAAGTCAAAACCATCTTCCTCAGGGTGCGTCATACCAAAATCTTCCTCATCATTCATTTTTATATGTTGCCTAACTTGTGAAGTTCTTCCTAAAGATCCCAGGTAAGAGAGGGTTTGGACCCGCAGGGTGGACCGTGCAGTCCAAGATTGAGATTTATCTGTGGTTGGGTCTGAATCGCCAACGCAAAGACTACCTGTGTGGACTTCCTAACGGCTTTGAGGAAAATAAGCTTTCCAGAGGGCCTGGCTTGCCGTCCACGCCGCCCATCAGTCTCACGTACATGAGTGAGTATCCCGTACACCAGAATGTCTTTAACGTTCCCCACCTGCAGGACGTGGAGCTGCGTTTGTCTTTGTGGTATGGTGTAGCTTTGTGCACCTTTGACAAGTACCAGGTCAGGTAGTCTCATCATCTCCCGTTCCAACGTGTGGGATGATGAGCTCCATAAGTAAGGCCTCTCGCAGCCTCAGCACCTTTGCTGCTGCGGTTGGGCGCGGTAAGACAGGCATTCCAAACTTCTTCACACATGGAACTAAAAGGTCACGTGGAAGACCCAAACAAATTCCCACTGGCTGTCCGTCAAGACACGGGACCATCCTTGGCCCAAATGAAGATTGGTACTGGTGCTGAGTGCAGTCCAATAACCATCAGACGCCGTCTTCCAGAGAAGGCTTTTAAGAAGAAAAAAGCTTTTCGAAAGCCTGGTCTCCTTCAAGGTTTGGAATTTGCAGGAGAGCACTAAACAAGGGACGTTGAAAGGTGGAAGAAAGTTTTCTTCTCCCTCGACTGTCCCGATGGCTTCCAACGTTACTGGCATGACAAGGAGATCCCACCTGAGATGTTTTCCACACGCCATGATCCTTTGATGGAACAATGGTTCATGATGGTTCAGGTTGTGCAGGGGCGTCAAACCGCAGCCGGCTATGTGGAGATGTTACAGGGGGCATCCCTCATGACTAAATCCACTGGGAAACTTGAGTTCCAGACAGTAGATGCTCTTCATGGACCTATCTTTGTGGTATCATGCCCAGAGGAAGGGTTTTTTCCTCCATGACGTCATGAAAAGGGGGCATGTGAGCAGCTCTTGGGAGATGATAGTGCTCATAAACACATCCTTCAAAAGGCACTCTTACCTAATAGGGAACCTCTAATGTCCTCCAGTCAGACACCGCATCCCTTTTTGTGTGTCCACAGTGAAGCAGATCTTCCAGCTGAGGGTGCACGTGTACCAAGCTCGCAGCCTCTTCGCTGCCGACAGCACCGGACTGTCGGATCCTTTTGCACGTGTCTTCTTCTCCACGCAGAGCCAGGTCACGGAGGTGAGCGAGACAACGCGCGAGGCTGACACTTTCTGGACACGGCCTCACTCGGCCCCGATGGCCTTCATCTAGTCAAGTAATGTTAAGATGAGCTCCATCGTCCCTGGCAAGGTGCTGCCCGAGACGCTGTGCCCGACGTGGGACCAGCTGCTGCTCTTCGAGAACGTGGAGTTGTACGGAGAGGCCAGCGAGCTGAGAGACGACCCCCCTATTATCGTCATCGAGTTCTACGATCAAGACACGGTGGTAAGAGTTGACTCCATTAACACGCACAGAAAGGAGAAGAACACCTGCCACGTTCTCCTTGGAGAGACACTTCATCAGGTACACCTGCATCATTTCTAACATTTACCCCGAGTTTCATGCCAGATGCTTCATTCATCTCCAGGAGAAACTCACCATTGGTTAGCATCTATAACTTCAAAGAGGAGAAAAGACAGAGCTGCTTAAAACAAAACAAAAAGAAAATCATCATCTGTCATCATTCATGGTTGAATATGTCCTATTATTAGTCAAAAATGTGCATATTTAAGCAAATCTTACATATTTGTCTAAATGGAAAAAATGGCTAGATGGCGTAAAATGCAAATATAAGGCACAATATAAGAATTGGACACGGGTCACTCCGCGTCAGTCATGTTACTGTGATGTTGGCTGAGACACACAAGCACCAGACTTGATGGGCAGAGCAAGTGGCTTTCAGACATCTCACGACAGGCCCAGTAATCCCTAACACGGGATACTTTTCAAGCTAAAACCCTAACTCTGAACCCCCCGGCCGGGCAGGAGTCTCGTCTTCTCCGATTGTGTCCACTACCTTACATTGGCTGATTTCATTGGCTATTTCACCGCTTTGCAGGAAGTGACGAAAGGTATTGGGATTGAGTACGCTCCTTTTCGGACAGGTGCAACTGCGACCCGTGTTCCCGTGTAACTTGCACGCATGTTGAAACTTAATTCAACCGTGATGAACGAGGGATTACAGTAAATCTCCCGCTGTGCTTTTGCCAGAAGATGGGTGGGGTACACTGCAGCATTTTTATCGCAATGGCGCTCGCATTACCTGGTGCAGGTGTACCTGATGATCATCATTTCACTTGCATCACGAGCTACGAATGCGTCTTGCTGACGGGTGATTTTTTTTTCACTCTTGCCCTGGACAATAACGCGATTGTTTCAGACGAGCCTTTGGATAAGTAGTGTGTGAAACGTCTTGGTGGTGTTGCAAAAAGGCATGCGAGAGGAACAAGACAGAAGAGCCACTTGGGCCTGTTGCATTCCTTTGGGGTGGTGTTGTTTTGTTTCCTACACACGTGGGCAAAAAGAGATCGTCAACACTCGGTAACCACTAACTGCAAGACCGGTGGACACCTTCAGGAGGAAAAACCTGCACCTCTTTGCAGCAATTCCACTATTTTGCAGTTTACTGGTTATTTGGTTTACTCGCTTGTTTCCCTCCTCATTTGTTTTCATTGCATTTATTAGTGCAGCACACCTGGAAACATGCGCATCTCTAGCCATGTTTCTGGTGAGTCAAATCCCTCACGCATCAACCCAACTTCATGCACTGTATTGTTACTAATGCATTAATAACAACTTTATAAATAGTAACATTGCCACTAATGAAAACATCCACCATTAGAATGAGTCATTTTTTATGTATTTAAAAGTATTTCAACAAATACACGCACAAAAAGGTACTTGAAGCTTGCGTAGGAACCATATTTGCAATATTACCAAAAAAAATAACAATATTTACAAGAGTAAATGTGCAATATTACAAAAAAGTAACAATATTTACAAGAGTAAATGTGCAATATTACAAAAAATAACAATATTTACAAGAGTAAATGTGCAATATTACAAAAAATAACAATATTTACAAGAGTAAATGTGCAATATTACCAAAAAAACATAACAATATTTACAAGAGTAAATGTGCAATATTACCACAAAAAAAAGCAATATTTACAAGAGTAACTGTGCAATATTACCAAAAAAAACAAACAATATTTACAAAAGTAAATGTGCAATATTACCAAAAAAACATAACAATATTTACAAGAGTGACTGTGCAATATTACAAGAAAAAGTAAATTTTGACAAGAGTAAATGTGCAATACTACAAATATTTGGTAACTCAAAATTGGCAGAAAAAATACAGTCAATTACAAATGAATTATGCAACATACTAAATAATTAATATTATCAAAGTCATTGTTGGCTGTTATTGTTGGCAATGGAATATTTTCCCTCTGCTATCAACAGGCCTTCAACAAAGGGAAACTATTCCATTCCTAACAATAACGGGCGTTCCTGTCGGGTGATTTTGGGACTTGAGAGTCGGACATTGTCGTCAAAAAACAAAAACACACGGGACATCCCCACTAATAATGCGTCCCACCAATTTTTGTGACGCTCAAACCTTTTTGCAAACGTACGACTTGAGTGGGAAGCACATGTGTCAAATGCAAAGTTGAAGAGAAGCAAATAAAAAGAATAATAACACTAGCATAGGATTGTTAAGTAGAAGCACGTGTACTTACTTTCTCTGCTGTTGTTAAAAAGGCCATTTCAAGTGGGAGTCACATTTGCTGACTTATTCCTCCTGCAAACATGAATAAAAACAACGCAATTCCCAGGTAATTGTGATAATGTCCGAAATGGAAAGAAAGTCATTTGGGATTTTCGGAGTATTTCACCAAATGCACTCCCAGAAGGAAGCTTAAGCTTGAGAGTTGGAAAGTGAAGAAAAAAGTGTGAGTAATAAAGACAGTAGTTATGATTGTTCTGATCAGATGCAGAAGAAAATGTCGTATTTCAAGCAGTGCGCTCTAAAGGTTGTTCAAGTTGGGTTTTATTCTGTCTTCCAGGGCAAAGCGGACTTCATGGGCAGAACCTTTGCCAAGCCGGTGGTCAAGATGGCTGAGGAGCACTACGGACCGCCTCGCTTCCCCCCCCAGCTGGAGTACTATCAGATCTACCGAGGGAATGGCATGGCCGGAGAGATGCTGGCAGCCTTTGAGCTGCTGCAGGTTGGCCGCCGACTCTTCGGTTTTCATGTTTTTCTTCGTTTGGGTGAACGTGTTCGGAATGATTCCTTAGATCGGCCCCAACGGCAAAGCTGACCTCCCCCCCATCGACGGTCCTGCCGACATGGATCGCGGCCCACTCCTTCCGGTTCCACTGGGAATCAGACCAGTTCTCAGCAAGTACAGGATTGAGGTGAACTTTGAAAAAATAGCGCCATCTTTTCTATTTATCTATCTTACTGTATCTCTGTCTGGTGCCTGATGTCATCCAGGTCTTGTTCTGGGGCTTGAGGGACTTGAAGAGGGTCAATCTGGCTCAGGTGGACCGCCCCCGTGTGGACATAGAATGTGCCGGAAAGGGGGTCCAGTCGGCACTCATTCCCAACTACAGGAAGAACCCCAACTTCAGCACCCTCGTCAAGTGCTTTGAAGTGGTGCGTCCTCGGCAAAGTATCATTTGGAGTGCATAAGTATATGTGCAATATTACCACAAAAACATAATATTTACAAGAGTAAATGTGCAATATTACCACGAAAACATAATATTTACAAGGGTAAATGTGCAATATTACCACAAAAAGTATTAATATTTACAAGAGTAAATGTGCAATATTACCAAAAAAAGTATTAATATTTACAAGGGTAAATGTGCAATATTACCACAAAAACATAATATTTACAAGAGTAAATGTGCAATATTACCACAAAAAGTATTAATATTTACAAGAGTAAATGTGCAATATTACCACAAAAACATAATATTTACAAGAGTAAATGTGCAATATTACCACAAAAAC
>QODF01000176.1:924598-938020 GCA_024372805.1 Oostethus manadensis
AAAAAAGTAACAATATTTACAAGAGTAAATGTGCAATATTATTAAAAAAGTAACAATATTTACAAGAGTAAATGTGCAATATTACCAAAAAAGTAACAATATTTACAAGAGTAAATGTGCAATATTACCAACAAAACATAACAATATTTACAAGAGTAAATGTGCAATATTACCAAAAAAAGTAACAATATTTGGGTAGGCTGGAGCCTATCCCAGCTGACTTCGGGTGGTAGGCGGGGTACACCTTGTACTTATTACAAGAAATGAAGTTTTAAGTCTAAGAATGCTAATAGGATATTAGAATGACAAAGTGTCATTTTACAAAACAATGAAGTCTCGATATCGTGATTTTAAAAAACGTGTTTGTCAGGATTTGCCCGAGAACGAGCTGCTGCACCCGCCCCTCAACATCCGAGTGGTGGACTGCAGGGCGTTTGGCCGCTACACCCTGGTGGGCTCGCACGCCGTCACCAGCCTCAGGAAGTTCATCTACAGACCCTCAGACAAGCAGCCCAACAACTGGACCACCGCAGGTACCTCCTCGTTCACCTGTACGCTTGTTCCTGCGTGCTATATTTCTCTCTTCTTGCTAACTAATTTGTGAGAAATACATTGCAATATAATAAGTCATAATTACAGAAAAATCAAGTTGCAATATTCTGAAAAAATATTGTAATTTCACATGATTAAAGTAGCAATATTAACAGTAATATAATAATCATAGAAAAACAAAGTTGAAATATTTTAGTGTCACACAAATAAAGTTGCAATGTCATGTGAGAAGAAGTCATAATCATTTAAACATGAATTATACACAAATATAATATTACAAGATAAAAAGTTGTACTTACAGAAAAATTCAGTTCAATATTACCCGAAAAATATGATTTCACACAAATAAAGTTGCAGTCTTAATGGAAGTTGTTAGGTTAATTGGCTACTCTAAATTGTCCATCGGTATGAATGTGAGCGGGAATGTTTGTTTGTCTGCCCTGCGATTGACTGGCGACCAGTCCAGGCTGCCCAAAGCCAGCTGGGATAGGCTCCAGCATGCCCGCGCCCCTAATGAGGATAAGCGGCATAGAAAATGAATGAATGCATGAATGAAAGTTGCAAATTCTACAAACATGTTGCGATATTAAGTAGAAGTCACAGTTGTATAAAAACACAGTACTTGTTGCTGGGCAGAATCGAGTGAGAAAGGCGCAAACCTAACTGGCTGATGGGCCAATGACAAAACATCCATGAGCCACGCCCCCCCCTAGGCTTTCAAAGCACGTCCGAACACGGCAAAGGCTGCTCGGCGTTGAGTGTAAACTTCTTCTGTTGGCTTTCAGAGGAGATGGTGGTGGTCAGCATGGAACCTGAACCGACTTTCAAGAAGATGGACACGGTGGTCAAATTGGACTCTGTGAGTTTTCTCGCCTTAGCCAATTCATTAGGTACACCTGCACCAGATGCCGCCGTTCATTGCCGGTGGTCTGCAGGTGTGCCTAATGTTGTGGCCGGTACGTGTCATTGAAGGGCCGCTTGTGATGAGAACTTTTTGTTCCACGTAGGGATGCGACGCTGTGGTGAAAGTTGAGGTAAGCAAAGTGTGCCGCTGCCTCCTTGAAGACACTCTAAGCGACACTCTTTCCTCTGGTCTACCAAGGAGGACGACAAGGACGCTAAAGGGAAGAAGAAGAAGAGGAAGAAGGGTGACGACTTGGAAGATGAAGGACTGGATGAGAGCGTGCTGGACTGGTGGTCCAAATATTTTGCCTCCATCGACACCATGATGGAGGTACCGACTTGGTGGCGGGGGTGATATCGTGTCCCAGATGTCTCCATGTCATCATGTTCACTGCTCTCGCTCTGCCAGGCACTCAGGGGCCAAGAGGGGGCGCTGTCAGATTCAGAAGACAAAGAAGATGTGGACCTGGCAGATGGTGGAGGTATAGTTTATTCATCTCCGTGAGAAATTGACGTGTACGCACGCACACGTGCTTCGCAGTACAAAAAGGAATACGATGAGAACAAGGTCTTAGAATGAACCCTCACTTTACAAGAATGACCTCATTTTGGAAGAATAAAGTCAGGGGCCTGCTGACCTCAACGGTCAGTCGGTTGGGGGAAGAAAGACTTTGAGGCCCCTTCTCAATCCCACTAACAAACCTTCCGTACGTCTGAGGACAGTTCCATCAACGTGGATGAGGTATTTAGGGTAGTCAGAAGACTCGCCAGTGGAACCCGGGGTGGACAAGTTCCGCTTTGAGTTTCTCAAGGCTCTGGATGTTGAATGGAAGTCGGGAATGGTACCTCTGGACTGGCAGATCGGGGTGGCGGTTCCCATTTTTTAAGAAGGATCACACTCCTCAGCCTCCCTGGGAAAGTCTACTCCAGGGTTCTGGAGAGAAGGGTACGACCGTTACTCCAACCTCGGTTACAGGAGTTGCAATGTGGTTTTCGTCCCGGTTGTGGAACACTGGACCAGCTCTACACCCTTGCAAGGGTACTGGAGGGTATGAGGGAGTTTGCCCAACCGGTCTACATGTGCTTTGTAGACTTGGAAAAGGCATTCGACCGTGTCCCTCGTGGTGTCCTGTGGGGGGTGCTCCGAGAGTACGGTATTGGTGGCGCGCTACTACGTGCCATTCGGTTCTTGTACAATCGAAGCAGGAGCCTGGTTGGCATTGCCAGCAGTAAATCCAGCTTGTTTCCGGTGAACGTTGGCCTCCGCCAAGGCTGCCCTTTGTCACCGATTCTGTTCATAATCTTCATGGACAGAATTTCTAGGCGCAGTCAAGGCGTTGAGGGAGTCCAGTTTGGTGGCCTGAGGATCTCGTCTCTGCTATTCGCAGACGGTCCTGATGGCCTCATCAGACTGTGACCTTCAGCATTTACTGGAGCAGTTTGGAGCTGAGTGTGAAGCTTCTGGGATGAGACTCAGCACCTCCAAATCCGAGCGTGAGGTCTACAGACAGACCGGCACAGCGTCCGCAGTAATGCGGTCGCTGTACCGGACCTCAACTATGGTCATGACCTTTGGGTTGTGACTGAAGGAAGGAGATGGCGGATACAAGCGGCGGAAATGAGTTTCCTCCGTAGGGTGGCTGGACTCACCCTAAGAGATAGGGTGAGGAGCTCGGCCATCCGGGAGGAGCTCAGAGTAGAGCCGCTGCTCCTTCACATGGAGAGGAGCCAGTTGAGGTGGCTCGGGCATCTAGTCCGGATGCCTCCCGGGCGCCTCCCTGGTGAGGTGTTTCGGGCACGCCCAGCCGGGAGAAGGCCCCGGGAAGACCTAGGACACGCTGGAGAGACTATGTCTCACAGCTGGCCTGGGAACGCCTTGGTGTCCTCCCGATGGAGCTGGAAGAGGTCGCCGGTGACCGGGAAGTCTGGACTTCCCTACTGAAGCTGCTGCCCCCGCGACCCGGACCTGGATAAGCGGAAGAAAATGGAATGTGTTTATTACTTCATTTCCTTTTACTTAGTCTATGTTTTTATTTTGCATGCCCTTCCTTTTATTAATGTGTGTGTGTGTGTGTGTGTGTGTGTGTGTGTGTATAGACAGTGCATCCGGAATGTACTCACAGCGCTTCACTTTCCCCACGTTTGGTTATTTTACAGCCTCATTCCCAACCGTATTCATTTCATCTCCTACGTGAAAACTCCACACGCAACACCCCATTTTGCAACGTGAAAAAAGTTTTTTTTATTACATTTTTTCAATTGATTAAAAATAGAAAACTAAGAAATCACATTTACGTAAGTATTCACAGCCTTGCAGCTTAGGTGCGTCCCTTTTCCACTGATCATCCTTGAGATGTTTCCACAGCTTAATTGGAGTCCACCTGCGGTAAATTCAGTCGATTGGACAAGATTTGGAAAGGCACACACCTATCTATATAAGGTCCAAGCATGAAGTCCAAGGAATCGTCTGTAGACCTGCAAGACAGGATTGTCTTGAGGCACAAATCTGGGGAAGGAAATAGAAAAATGTCTGCTGCTAAAAGGTTCCTACGAGCACAGTGGCCTCCATTATTATTCAATAGAAGACGTTTGGAACCACCAGGACTCTTGCTAGAGCTGGCCGACCTTCTAAACTTAGTCAGGGAGGTGACCAAGAACCCGATAGTAACTCTGTCAGAGCTCCAGCGTTCCTCTGTGGAGAGAGGAGAGCCTTCCAGAAGGACAACCATCTCGGTAGCAATCCACCAATCAGTCCTGTATGAGAGAGTGGCCAGACGAAAGGCACTCCTTAGTAAAAGGAACATGGCAGCCTGTCTGGAATATGGCAAAAGGCACCTGACTGACTCTCAGACCATGAGAAGCGAAACTCTCTGGTCTGATGAGACAAAGATTGAAGTCTTTGGTGTGAATGCCAGGCGTCATGTGTGGAGGGAACCAGGCCAATACCATCCCTGCGGTGAAGCATGGTGGTGCCAGCATCACGCCATGGGGATTCTTTTCAGCAGCAGGAACTGGCGGACGAGTCAGGGTAGAAAAAACCTGCTCCAGAGCGCTCTTGACCTCAGACTGGGGCGAAGGTTCATTTTTCAAGAAGGACAACGACCCGAAGCACCACAGCCAAGATCTCAAAGGAGTTGGGAATGAGGCTGTAGCATGACAAAATGTGGAAAACGTGAAGCGCTGTGAATACTTTCTGAATGCACTGTATATATATTACATATATATATATATATATATTTTATTTTGGCACGATTTAAGTATCTATCTTTATCATAAAAAAATAAAGTTACAATATTTGCGGAAAAAACTCATACTTATCTATACAAAAATTAAGTTGCAATATTACACAAAAAGGTCATAATGATCAAACAAATCACGTCGCAACATTACAAGACACAAATCATAATCATAGGAAAATAAAAAAAAAAAGAAAATGTTCTAATAAAGTTGCAATATTACAAGAATAACTTTGAAATTATTTTTTAAAAAATGAAGTTGCAATATTACAAGAATAACTTTGAAATTATATTAAAAAATGGAAGTTGCAATATTGCGAGGAAAATGTAATTTTAGACAAAAATCAGACTTGATGAAAGTGCCGAGAAAACAGTATTTTTAGTCGTCTTTTTTTTCCCAGTCTGGCCTCAGTGTCATTTTTTGCACTGGTTTTTAATTGTCCCGGAGTGCATGGAAGGATTAGAAAACACGTGTTTGTTTGTCTTAGCCAGGATGCAGAGCATGGTAATATACTGTCTGTAGGGTGTATGCATATATATTACTGCATGTGCGTGTGTATAAATATATATGTTGAATTTGTGTGATAACACCGTGTGGCTGTGTTCCTAGAAACTCCCACAATGCCTCGGTGTAAAGCGCTGACATGAATCCAAAGTCCCGCATGTGGGCCGACGTCAACCCTATGCCGCCATGAAAGTTGTCAGGAAAATTGCTTTCATTGGCTCGCCACCATAGCTTTGTTGTTCTAATGACTTTTGATCGGGATTAGGCAAAACAAATCAAAAAGGATTTTCCACAGATGTTGGAAGTATGAGCCAAAAAAAAGTGGTTTAGGTTTGGTGAGAACGCGGATTATGAAGGTGCAGGTATAGGAAGGTATTTTCCTACTTTGAGTCCCGAAGTAACCAGGAAGTACCACCTGGTGGGGGTGGAGGTCTGCGCTCTCTCTACATTCTAGTTAGTGTGGCTGAAACCCAGAAGACTACAGTGCTGCACATTGGCAGCTTCTTTTGGCAACTTTCATGGTGGAATTCATGTCTCCAGTGCCGTGCTTCTTTTTTACGTCCTCCTCCCTCCTTGTGCCCCTTCCTCACGGCTAACTCAGACATCATTCCTGATGACTCTCCTGTAAAAGGCACCAAGAGGGGCAAAGGGAAGAAGGACAAGAAGAAGGCGGCTGTGGAGCCCACGGAGAAGAAGAAAGCCAAGCTGGATGAGCTAAAGGTATGTCATGTCATTGAACGCACCACCAAACTCTTGGTTTTAAGCCCTTTCATCTCGTCCCCGACACTAAAGATGTACCCCAAAGAGCTGGAGGGCGACTTTGACAACTTTGAGGACTGGCTGCACAGTTTCAACCTCTTCAGGGGGAAAGGTGGCGATGACGATGACCAAAACGTGACGGACGAAGACAGGATTGTAGGCAAATTCAAAGTAAGCACACATTCTATACATTTCTTTATACACTACAAAAATACACTCATCTTGGCATTTTACACTCATCAATACCCTCAAACCAAATTCCCTAAACAAAGTTGGACATCGACGTGAACAATGTCATCATTTTATATCAATATATCGGACACGAAGGAAGGCAAGAGCGTACGTATATCAGACACGAAGGAAGGCAAGAGTGTACGTATATCGGACACGAAGGAAGGCAAGAGCGTACGTATATCAGACACAAAGGAAGGCAAGAGCGTACGTATATCGGACACGAAGGAAGGCAAGAGCGTACGTATATCAGACACAAAGGAAGGCAAGAGCGTACGTATATCGGACACGAAGGAAGGCAAGAGCGTACGTATATCGGACACGAAGGAAGGCAAGAGCGTACGTATATCGGACACGAAGGAAGGCAAGAGCGTACGTATATCGGACACAAAGGAAGGCAAGAGCGTACGTATATCGGACACGAAGGAAGGCAAGAGCGTACGTATATCAGACACAAAGGAAGGCAAGAGCGTACGTATATCGGACACAAAGGAAGGCAAGAGCGTACGTATATCGGACACGAAGGAAGGCAAGAGCGTACGTATATCAGACACAAAGGAAGGCAAGAGCGTACGTATATCGGACACAAAGGAAGGCAAGAGCGTACGTATATCGGACACGAAGGAAGGCAAGAGCGTACGTATATCAGACACAAAGGAAGGCAAGAGCGTACGTATATCGGACACAAAGGAAGGCAAGAGCGTACGTATATCGGACACGAAGGAAGGCAAGAGCGTACGTATATCAGACACGAAGGAAGGCAAGAGCGTACGTATATCAGACACAAAGGAAGGCAAGAGCGTACGTATATCGGACACAAAGGAAGGCAAGAGCGTACGTATATCGGACACGAAGGAAGGCAAGAGCGTACGTATATCAGACACAAAGGAAGGCAAGAGCGTACGTATATCAGACACAAAGGAAGGCAAGAGCGTACGTATATCGGACACAAAGGAAGGCAAGAGCGTACGTATATCAGACACAAAGGAAGGCAAGAGCGTACGTATATCGGACACAAAGGAAGGCAAGAGCGTACGTATATCAGACACAAAGGAAGGCAAGAGCGTACGTATATCGGACACAAAGGAAGGCAAGAGCGTACGTATATCAGACACAAAGGAAGGCAAGAGCGTACGTATATCGGACACAAAGGAAGGCAAGAGCGTACGTATATCGGACCTGAAGGAAGGCAAGAGCGTACGTATATCGGACATGAAAAGAGTATCTTGTGTGTGTTTGGGGAGGGTTCCATATGCATGTACAAAGTGTCGGAGGAGCTTCCCAGAGACGTTGAGTCCAGCATGGGCACGTTCCAGAACATCCCTCACAACGATCCCATCAATGTTGTGGTGCGGGTGTACATCATCAGGGTGAGTGAGAAGATTGACTGGTGTGTTTCCTACAAGATGATGTCATCTTCACTGCTCGCGTGTGTGCTGCCGCCGCAGGCCACAGATCTGCACCCCGCTGACATCAACGGGAAAGCCGACCCGTACATCAGCATCAGGTTGGGAAAGTCGGAGGTGAAAGACAAAGAGAACTACATCTCCAAGCAGCTTAACCCTTTGTTTGGAAAGTAAGGACAACTACCGATGGACCTTCTCTCACCTCGTCAACAACAAATATGGTCGTCATTATGTGTGTGTTTGTTCAGATCCTTTGACATCGAGGCCACCTTCCCCATGGACTCCACCCTCACCGTGTCCATTTATGACTGGGACCTTGTGGGCACCGATGACTTGATTGGAGAGACCAAGGTGGACCTGGAGAACCGCTTCTACAGCAAACACAGGGCCACGTGTGGCATCACCTGCAGCTACGCCACGTATGCATCCCTCTTGCCGCGGCTGACATTGAAAATAAATACAAAAAAATTGCATTTTGCAAAATAATTTTTGGAACTTCACCATTTTTGCCTTCAAAAAGTTACGTTTTTTAAAAAGTATTCTTGCTTTTTGCTTTTTTGTACATTTATTTAGCTATTGATGTCATATATCCATGTTTTCAGCAAAAAAAAAAGAAAAGTTTTTGCCATCAAACATAACATTAGTAAATTCTCCAGAAAGTTAGAAATATTTTCCAGTGTAAAAAGAAGAAAGAAAAAGAAGAAGAGGCCCTGAAATGTGTCTGATTAACATATTCTTGCCCGATAATCCTCCTAAAATGATGCAAGTATTCATGATTTAGCCGCAGCTGAAATCTTTCTGCCCCGTAGCCATGGTTACAACATTTGGCGGGACCCCCTGAAGCCCACGCAAATCCTGGCCAAGCTGTGCAAAGATGGTAAACTTGACGGGCCTCACTACGGGCCGGGCGGCAGAGTCAAAGTGGAGAACCGAGTCTTCATGGCGCCCACGGAGATAGAGGATGAAAACGGTACGTTTGGTTTACTGCTCGGTGCTGGAGTGAGAGATTCCCACCAGTGACAAACTGGTGTGCGTCAGGTCTGAAGAAGCAGACCAACGAACACCTGGCGCTGACCGTGCTCAAGCACTGGGAGGACATCCCCCGGGTGGGCTGCAAATTGGTACCAGAACACGTGGAGACCAGGCCGCTGCTCCACCCTGACAAACCGGGCATCGAACAAGTACGCCAAGGATGGCCGCTGTCAAAGCGACGCTGGTTGATTGGCGTGCATGCTAACGAGTGTTTGTGTTGTATTTGCGTCAGGGCAGGATTGAGATGTGGGTGGACATGTTCCCCAAGGACATGGCGCCACCTGGTCCCGCGCTCGACATTTCACCCAGGAAACCAAAGAAGTATGTTTGCACCCTTTGTGCCAGCAACTCATGCACTCATTTGTACAAATAAAAAAATAGAGAGGTTGTCTTTTAAACAGTATACAGTGTAGTATTTGTGTGAATAGAGCACGTAATAGAGCAGTACTTGTTGTTGCGACATTAGCCACATGCTACTGAGGAGAAGTTGACCCAAAAATGCCCTTCCATCAAATTGTATTCTGCTCAGGTCGGGTCGTGGGGGCAGCAACCTAAGCAGGGATGCCCAGACTTCCAGATCCCGAGGCGTTCCCGGGCCAGTTAAGAAACATAGACCCCCTATAAAGTACGTGTCTCCTACCGAGGCCGCCTAACAGTCGGGCGTGCCCTGAACCTCCCGGGGAGGTGTCCCGGAGGCATCCTAACCAGATGCCCGAGCCACCTCATCCGGCTCCTCTCAATGCGGAGGAGCAGCGGTTCTACTCCGAGTCTCTCCCGGGTGACAGTACTTCTCACCCTGTAGGCTAGAGTCCAGCCCCCCTGCGGAGAAAACTCATTTCGGCCGCTTGTCCCCGCCATCTTGTCTTTTCGGTCACTACCCAAAGTTCGTGACCATAGGTGAGGGTAGGAACGTCGATCAACCTTTAAATCGAGAGCTTTGCCTTTTGGCTCAGCTCCTTCTTCACCACGACGGACTAAAAGCAGAGTCCGCATCACTGCAGACGCCCCACCAATCCGCCTGTCCATCTCGCGTTCCATCCTTCCCTCACTCGTGAACAAAACCTAAACAACCAAACACAACCAAAACCAAACCAGGTCAAGGGTCGCACCAGTCCCCGGTGTTTATAGCCGTCTCGGGGAATGCCAGTTAAATGAAGCAATTTTCACATTACAACAGTGCAAACGTAACTTTACGGGAATAAAAGTCCTACTTCCATTTTACAGGCATTGCGGGAGCCTGCTATAAAGCAGCCGTATGTGGAGGGGCGGGGGATTAGAGTGTAGCGGTGAGATGCCGCTAACCTGGTTGTACCCAAATGCTCTGTTCTGCTGTCCCGTTATAAATGAAAGCTTGTCTGAAGC
Organism: Oostethus manadensis; assembly: GCA_024372805.1. Lineage (NCBI taxonomy): Eukaryota > Metazoa > Chordata > Actinopteri > Syngnathiformes > Syngnathidae > Oostethus > Oostethus manadensis. Next base: position 934,585 of record QODF01000176.1, read on the forward strand.
CAGAGGGAAGTTCTCCCCCCCCCGAAGAACTATGCTCTAGTTTCCCTCGGACAGAATGACACGTAAAATTACCACCTTTAATCTCGTGCATTTACGACTTTAAATCTTGACATCTCAAATTATCCGGACCGCTAATTCATTCATTCATTTTCTATACCGCTTACCCTCATTAGGGTCACGGGGATGGAGCCTATCCCAGCAGACTTTGGGCGAGAGGCGTGGTACACCCTGGACTGGTCGCCAGCCAATCGCAGGGCACATATAGACAAACAAACATTCACACTCTAATGGACAATTTAAAGCGGCCAATGAAGCTAACATGCATGTTTTTGGAATGGGGGAGGAAAGCGGAGTACCCGGAGAAAACCCCCACACACACGGGGAGAACATGCAAACTCCACACAGAGATGCCCAACGGAGATTCGAACCCTGAACCTCCTGACTGTGAGGCCAATGTGCTACCCCACTCAGTCACCGTGCAGCCCACATCCTCCTCTCCAGAACCCCTGAATAGACATTTCTCGGAAGGTGTGATCCCACGGTAGTTGGAACACACCCTCCGGTCCCCCTTCTTAAAAAGCGGGACCACCATCCCGGTCTGCCAATCCAGGGGCAGCACCCCCAATGTCCACGTAATGCTGCAGAGTCGTGTCAAACAAGACACGCCAACAGCATCCAGGGCCTTAAGGCCAACATCTCAAGTCGAGGTCGGCAGCACACCATCATCGCCATACACGGTGTTGACCGCGCACTGCTTCCCCGTCCCGAGACGGTGGATGGTGGTCCAGAATCTCATTGAAGCTGTCTGTAAGTCGTTTTCCATGGCCTCTCCAAACTTCCACGTCTGAGTTTTTGCCTCAGTGACTGGCAGAGCCCCAGACCGATTGGCCGGTCGGTACCTGTCAGCTGCCTCCGGAGTCCTATGGGTCAAAAAGGCCCATAGGACTCCTTCTTCAGCTTGACGGCATCCCTCACCACTGGTGTCCACCAACAGGTTCTGGGATTACTGCCACGACTGGCACCGACCACCTTATTGCCACAGCTCCGATCAGTCGCCTCAACAATGGCGGCACGAAACATGGCCCACTCAGACTGAATGTCCGCTGCCTCCCTCGGAACATGGTCGAGGCTCTCCCAGAGGTGGGAGTTGAAACACTTTCTGACAGGGGACTCGGCCAGACGTTCCCAGCAGACCCTCACAATGCGTTTGGGTTTGCCACATCTGACTGGCATCCTCCTCCACCATTGGAACCAACTCACCACCAGGTGGTGATCGGCCCTCTCTTCACTCACGGGTCCAAACCATGTGGCTGCAGGTCTGACGACAAGACCAAAGAGTCAGTCATTGAACTGCGGCCCATGGTGTCATGGTGGCGAGTGCACGTGTGGACACATACAGTACATACCTAGATAAGTAGACGAGTACACATACAGTACATACCTAGATAAGTAGATTGAGTACACATTCAGTACATGCTTAGATAAGTAGATCGAGTACATCCTTAGGTTTTGTTTTGTGTTTGATGTCCAGGTTTGAGCTGAGGGTGATTATCTGGAACACGGATGAGGTGGTTCTAGAGGATGATGATATCTTCACCGGGGAGAAGTCCAGTGACATCTTTGTCAGAGGGTGACTATGATCTGGACCACAGCACCTGAGCCCCAACGGAGCGTGGGTGTTGGTTTTGGTGGTGATCCTTGTCATGGGTGCAGGTGGCTGAAAGGACAGCAGGAGGACAAGCAGGACACGGACGTCCACTACCACTCCATCACTGGCGAGGGCAACTTCAACTGGCGCTTCATCTTCCCCTTCGACTACCTGATGGCCGAGGAGAAGATCATCATCTCCAAGAAGGAGTCCATGTTTGCTTGGGATGAGACGGAGTACAAGATCCCGGCTCGCCTCAATCTGCAAGTGTGGGACGCCGACCACTTTTCGGCCGACGACTTCCTCGGTGAGAAGAAATACTCCTTCGGGATTCTCCTTCTTCTTCTTGAAGCTAAAGGCGGTCTTTGTCAGGCGCCATCGAGCTGGACCTGAATCGCTTCCCTCGTGGCGCCAAGACGGCCAAGCAGTGCACCATGGAGATGGTGAGCAGCGAGGCCGACATGCCCGTGGTGTCCATCTTCAAGCAGAAGAGGATTAAAGGCTGGTGGCCGTTCGTTGCCAGGAACGAGGAAGACGAGTTTGAGCTCACGGTACCCGCACGCACACTGGACTGGTGACACGCTCATCTTCGCATCGGGGAGGAACCTTCATGTCCGACTTTGCTTTCTCTTCCTCACCACTTTCACTTTTCAGGGTAAAGTGGAGGCGGAGCTACACCTTCTGACCGGAGAGGAGGCGGAGAAAAGCCCGGCCGGTGAAGGACGCAACGAACCGGAACCTCTGGAGAAACCCAAGTATGAAAGGAAGCCATGTCTTTCTTAATGAATACACTTGCTCCGGCAACTCATCTCACCAAACCTTTTCCATCGTCCAGCTCAGGCGCCAAAAAACCTTGCTTCTCATTCTCATACTCGTCATCGTAAGCATCATAAGCCCACGTAGCCGTCACGTCATGGATAAAAAATGATAACAGGATAAGACCCAATATGATATCATGGGTTCTGACACAATACCACATGATACATAGGATAGGATATTGTGGTAATATATTATATATAACAAGTCCAGCTTGTTTCCGGTGAACGTTGGCCTCCGCCAAGGCTGCCCTTTGTCACCGATTCTGTTCATAATCTTCATGGACAGAATTTCTAGGCGCAGTCAAGGCGTTGAGGGAGTCCAGCTTGGTGACCTTAGGATCTCGTCTCTGCTATTTGCAGACGATGTGGTCCTTATGGCCTCATCAGGCTGTGACCTTCAGCGTTTACTGGAGCGGTTTGCAGCTGAGTGTGAAGCTTCTGGGATGAGACTCAGCACCTCCAAATCCGAGGCCATGGTTCTCAGTCGGAAACGGGTGGACTGTACCCTCCGGGTTGGGAGTGAGGTCTTGCCTCAGGTGGAGGAGTTCAAGTATCTCGGGTTCTTGTTCACGAGTGAGGGAAGGTTGGAGCGTGAGATCGACAGACGGATCGGTGCAGCGTCTGCAGTAATGCGGTCGCTGTACCGGACCGTCGTGGTGAAGAGAGAGCTGAGCCGGAAGGCAAAGCTCTCTGTTTACCGATCGATCTACGTTCCCACCCTCACCTATGGTCATGAGTTATGGGTCATGACCGAAAGAATGAGATCGCGGATACAAGCGGCGGAAATGAGTTTCCTTCGTAGGGTGGCTGGACTCACCCTAAGAGATAGGGTGAGGAGCTCGGCCATCCGGGAGGAGCTCAGAGTAGAGCCGCTGCTCCTTCACATCGAGAGGAGCCAGTTGAGGTGGCTCGGGCATCTAGTCCGGATGCCTCCCGGGCGCCTCCCTGGTGAGGTGTTTCGGGCATGCCC
>QODF01000176.1:939185-959444 GCA_024372805.1 Oostethus manadensis
ATAGAAAATGAATGAGATCCATTGAGATTAAAAAGCTCTTTTTGCAAGAGAGCCCTGGCCCAAAGGCAGCAAAATACATTTAAATGCAATTAAAATGACATCAAAACAGCCATAAATTCATTAACACAAGTACAAATTAGGGACATTGTTAAATGTTTTGCAGCGTGTTCCATGTAGAGGGGGCAGGAAAGCCAAACGCGACGTTTTTCCCAACTCGGTGCGGACAAATGCAACAAAAGGTGGACCCGACGCAAACCGTGCCACCCAACACTTTTCGGCGTGCTACGGCAACAGTCCAAGCATGGCCTTATAAATAGAAGCATACGGGCGGGTCGACCTCCTGGCCGTCCCACTCGGGAATACAGTTCCCAGCGATGAGTCAAAGCCTGCCAGTTGGTGATAAAGCTCAGAGCGGCACGATGCGCGCTCTATCTTACCCCAGCAGTGGGCTGAGGCGTTCGCGCCCGACGGGTCTCCATACAAGAAAAGCAAAGCCTGTTTCCAAACAGAAAAGCCACCTTCAGTTGGAGTTTCACAAATGATTGTGTCCCAAGTCATTGATGTACATAACGAATAAAAGGGTCTGAGTATTGAGCCCTGCGGCACCCCCTTGTGGACACTCAGGATTTCCGATCGCAAGGCATTGTATTTCACACACTGGGTCCTGGAGTGCGTTTGTTCCTTAGTTGTCCAAAAAGAGACCAATCACTAGCAGAATCGCTTTTCCCGGCTTTTCCTGCCACAGTACGCTGACGAACGAGGACCGGGGGTGGGGGTTCCCGCCCCGTCACTTTCCTTTTAGGAGCATGCTTGTTTATAATCTCCTCAAAGTTATCCTTAAAGAAGGTCCAGGCTATCTCAACATCGGGCAGCAGACCTACACGCTCCCATTTAGGCAAAGACATCATAAAGGCTTGTTCATTACGTTGCTTCCTCTTCAACCTCAGTCTTGTATCTCCGCAGACTGCAACAGATCTTCGCAGAAGACACCCAAGGACGAACATTTACGATTTTATATGTGTTTAAATATATATATAAAGTCCATCAGTCAATGTGGACTTTTCGGGGCTTTTTATTTTTGGCCTAACATTTACAGAAAGCTTGAAATTGATCTGCGGCCACGTTCATCCAATCCCAATCCTGCCATTCAAATCCCAACGCAGTGTAGGCAGGAGATGCTTTAGCGGCAGATGGAGGTCTACGGCGCCCTACCACCGTTACGGAACGGGATTTGGCTCCACATTCCAGGCTGAAGGTTCTGCTTACAAACGGATTCAGACAAGTGAAGCGTCAAATCCTGATGTACCAGAAGTGGCCACACCAGCAGCTTTTTTAGGCCTGTGGGTAGGAAATGCTTTGGATCCTTTTTGTCACAGATTTAGTTCGTATCCGTCTCGTTCTCACATGCCAAAGCCCCGCCACGCTTTTTATTGGAGCTTTAGAAGTTCCCTGGGAGCTTCTGGACCAATGGGGTGTGTGGTTGTCCAGAACAAACGCTGGCATCAGTGCCACTATAGTGAGCGACCCAAAGCACTGTCCCAGGACAGCAGCAGACACAACAAAGCAACAAAAAGTTCCATTGTCCTCCACCTCTTCTGAAGCAGCAAGCCTCCCAGAGGTCAAGGAAGACACTAAACACTAAACAAATATTAAAAGCCATAAAAATCCGCAAATTACCTCCACCGAGCTGCATGGGGGCACTTGGACACCTCAGCTGCACCACTGAGCGGGACGAGGTACCAGACTGCAGGGGCGAGTAGCAGCCCCAGTTCTGCCGCACGTGTGTTCCCTCCTGGCCAATAAAACAAAATCAAAGGCCTACATGCTCAAGGACAATGTTATCTCTTCTGGCGAGATGATTGGATAACAAGGCGGGTGCGTCCAGTTGATTGGCCAATTTCAGCGGACACTTCCTGGTTAACCCGGAAGTAATTTCGCAACAAATCGCGAATTCCAACGTTGTTACTGTTTGACCATAGACACATTTTGTCTCGTTTGACAAAACGTACTGGAGGATGCGGGCATCGATCCCGCTACCTCTCGCATGCTAAGCGAGCGCTCTACCATTTGAGCTAATCCCCCGCCATGTGACATAGGCGTCTTTATCCATTTTTGTGTCCGTCGAGGCATATATATACAATATTCAATATGCAATATCTATCATACAACGTTCATCTTCTGGAGTTGATAAGTGGTGAGTATTACTAAACTTTCACTTTATCAACCTTTACAATAAATACGCTGCGACATTCATATTTGAGGTTAGCAATGTATGTAAACTTAAAAAGGCTTTAAAATGTAACTTTGTGACAAATGTTGTTACCGTTAATGCGTTTGGTCAATAAAGTTGAATTTAAACTTAGAGACTAAAAAGTGTTATTATTATAAAAGTAAAATATTATCTATCGACAAAAGGCATATGGAGGATGCGGGCATCGATCCCGCTACCTCTCGCATGCTAAGCGAGCGCTCTACCATTTGAGCTAATCCCCCTTTTGGCATATATGCTGCACATTCTTATATAATTACGTCAGAGGAGCGACATCTGCAGAACACATTAGAATACGTTTAGACATTAGACAAATTGTATTTTTTAACAGTAGTACATGTACTATAACACATTTAGACATCATTACCACGTTAAAAGTGTATTTAAAGCGTATTTTTAACAGTAGTAGTACACATGTGCTGTACATTTGATATGTAATACACGTCTGTATAAATTGCTCACATAAAAAATATTGGAATAATATTTTGACCAGAAATCCATAATTTGGCACGAAGACACAAACATGTAAAAATGGTGCGATTGTTTTTATTCTTAACATTGGTACAAGTATGCGGTGCATTTTACTGATAGCGACACATATTTTCACCCTAAGAATTATTTTTGTATTGACTGACAGGCGTAATCATGTAAACATGGTGGGGGGCTTTTTGTGTGTACATTTTAGCTGTAGTATCGCATACGTAAAAATTATTACCCACTTACATTTCAAATTATTTCTGGAGAAAAAAAGCCACACACTTGTGCGGGGACCCACAGGCCTTCCCAAACCAGAAGATTTTGAGGCAGTCGCTTGGCACCTAACGTTTCAAATTCCTGCAGATCGTCTGTGAAGGTCCAAAAGCCACACCTTTGTTGCCTCGCTGGTATGTTCGGGTGACGTTTGAGTGTTGCTGTGAAAGATTCTACGACGCCAGGAAGCACACTAGGAAGTGTGCAAAAAAGCCACTTGCAATTCAAGCCGTTCATTCATCAACTCTTTTATTCCCCGAAGACCCCAACCATGAACGCAGGTGAGGTGGGATTCCTACTGTTGCATGAAAAACAAACGAAGAGCGGAGGCTCACGCGCTGCAACGAGAACTTGCTTCTACAGACTCGGGGGCCGCAGCCGGGCCGCCGTCAAGCACTTACATTCCAATCAAAAATCCGCCACTCTGTCTCCTTTTCTTCCAGCTGAGCTGCAGGGGCGTGGCCAGAGTCCCCAAAAATCCCAGTCCTTCCCAGTCCCCGGGGAACATTCTGGTGCTGGGATGGGCGCCCGGCATCTCTTTCGCAGCAAACGTCTACGCAAACGTGATGAAACGAGTGGGCCCGCGCCGTAAGCAGGATTCTGCTGCCACGGGCGGCCCAGATAAAACAGGAAGGACAAAACGTTAAACAAAGAGCAGCACGGCAAGAAGAAGAAACGGCAGCAGAGCGTGCAGAGAGTATGAACAAAAGGGGGGGGGGGCGGGTCAGTATTCATCCTGCTCCGGGTGGCCGTGCTCATCAACTTCTTCATCCTCTGGAGGCGCGAAGCCCTCCTGGAACACAGAAGGGGCGGGGATGATCAAACGGCTTTAACGTTCCAACTGTATGGTATTTTTCCTCGTCCGTCCCGGATGCCGGTGCGGGCGGGTCCCGAACGGACGTACCTCTGTGGCGTAAAGGATGTCGATGACCCTGCTGAGGACGGAGCTGTTGTCGTTCTCGTGCTCCTGGCAGATGAGCTCAATGTCTCGGAGTTTGCTGAAATAAAAGTCTCTCTCCTTCTCCAGGCCGTCCACCGTCAACTTCAACTCCATCAACTTGGAAAGAGGAGACAAGAAGACGTTGTTGCTTGCCCAAGACAACAGAGAAGGGAAGGGCAGGGATGGGGGGGGCGTTATGGGAGTGACACTGATCCTGAATGTCTCCAAGAACACCAAAGATGCCCTCATTTTCAGATTGTACCTGTTGATTTAGTTCCACGGCCTCCGCGTCGCTGCCGCCGTTTCGGGACAAGGTGGGGTTCTTCCTCATGGCCGCAGTGTTGTGTTGGACTCGCTGCAACGTCGGCATGTTCTTGGGGACTGTTGGAGACGTCCTCTGTGGTCCTGTTGGCGGAGGGAAAAAAAAGGAAAAAAACATAAACTGGAAAAATCATTGTACAAAAATAAAGTAAAAATATAAAGTTATCCAAAAAAATTTTAACTCATAATACCAAAACAAAGTTTTCAGGAAAATTAGGTTGGGAAAGAGTTATCATATGATGGGAATAAAGTTATCATCCAGCCATACATTTTTGATGCTGCTTATCCTTGTTACGATCGCGGGGAGTGATGGAGCCTATCTCAGCTGACTTCGGGCGAGAGGCGGGGTACAACCCGGCCTGGTGGCCAGCCAATAGCAGGGCAAGCAGAAAACTGTTCACACTCACATTCATACATATGGACAATTTAGAGCAGCCAATGACGCTAACACGCATGCTTATAGAATGTGGGAGGAGCAGAGCACCCAGAGGACCCCCCCCAACACACACACACACACGGGGAGACCATGCAAACTACATACACAAGCGGAGATTCGAACCCAGATCTTCCAGATCTCCTGACTGTGTGATCAACATGCTAGCCTTAAAGTTATCATATGATGGGGAAAAGGTGAAAGTATGATGGGAGAAGAGTTATCATATGGTGGAAGAAAGTGAAATAATGATGGGAAGAAAATTTACATATTATGGGAAGAAGGGGAAAATCTGATGGGAAGAAAGTGAAATATGATGGAAGAAAGTTACATTATGATGGGAAGAAATTGAAAATACGATGGGAAGAAAGTGAAAATATGTGAAGGAAGTTATGTTATGGGAAGAAAGTGAAAACATGATGGGAAGAAAGTTACCCTATTATGGGAAGAGGGTGAAAATATGATGGGAAGAAAGGTATCACATGGTGGAAGAAAGTAATCATATTATGGGAAGAAGGTGAAAATATAATGGGAAGAAAGTGAAAAATAGATGGGGACAAAATTATCAAATTATGGGAAGAAAATGAAAATATGATGGGAAGAAAGGTAAAGTATGGGAAGAAAGTGAAAATATAATGGAAGAAAGTGAAAATATGGCAAGAAAGTTATATTATTGGAAGAAAGTGAAAATATGATGGGACGAAAGTGAAAATATGATGGAAGAAAGTGAAAATATGATGACAAAGAAAGTTACATTATGATGGGCAGAAAGTGTAAATACGACGGGAAGAAATTGAAAATATGGAAAGAAAGTTATATTATGGGAAGAAAGTGAAAACATGATGGGAAGAAAGTTACCCTATTATGGGAAGAGGGTGAAAATATATTGGGAAGAAAGTTATATGATGGGAAGAAAGTGAAAATATAATGGGAAGAAAGTGAAAATATGATGGAAGAAAGTGAAAATATGATGGAAGAAAGTGAAAATATGATGGGAAGAAAGTGAAAATATGATGGAAGAAAGTGAAAATATGATGGAAGAAAGTGAAAATATGATGGGAAGAAAGTGAAAATATGGGAAGAAAGTGAAAATATGATGGGAAGAAAGTTATCATATTATGGGAAGAAGGTAAAAATATGATGGGAAGAAAGTTATATTATTGGAAGAAAGTGAAAATACGATGGGAAGAAAGTTATGTTATGGGAAGAGAGTGAAAATATGATGGGTACGCCGCTGAAATAAGATTTACACAGGAAGACTTTGTATATGTATTTTTACATACCTGGTTTCCAAACAGTGCCTGTAACACAGCAGTAAAACAGCTCAGCCTTCCCAAATCATTTGGTGATGGTAGGTTCTTTCACACAGCTCCAGGCTTTTAAGATCCACTGGTGTACCACCCATTGTTAGCCTTAAATCTGTCTTCTGTAGCGGCACCAAAACAGTCGTTTTATGACACAGGGGGCTTTGGCAATGCTACCAATAGCAACGGCTAGGCGTGCGCTGAACAACATACTCCGACACACACGCAGACTTCATAAGAGTGTTGCTGGAAGACCCCCCCCCAAGTCAGTAGAGAACATGGACACACCCAAAGTGGCAAAGTCATCACGACACGCCAGGCTGCTAAGGAAAATAACCCCCGTCATAGCACCGGTCCCCCCGTAGGGGGCGCGCCCCCCCCCAGTTTGAAAAGCACTGTGTTAGTACAAGGTGACAGCAAGAGTTTTGAAATGTTGCCTCAGATTTGTCTTTTGTTTTTCCCGTTACCTGAACTTCTCTTTGCTTTGTGGGTAAAGTGGTCACCTGGGTTGGGGGCGGGGGCCACGTCCTGCCCCTGTCTGGCGAGCATGGGGTCGTACTCCTTCCCGTCGTAGTTTGCATCAAAGAACTTCTTGAACCACTGCACAAACTCAAAGTTGTCCTGGAACTTGCCCTTGACCAGCTTTTCCACCGGGATAATCTGCGGAGGACCACACAGTGAGCTACAAACAAACACGGGGAGGAGGAAGTCCTCCTGACCTTGTCCACGCTCATCCTTTTAAAGGCGGCTTGAAGGACTTTGAAGTTGTGTATGAACTCGTGCTCCAGCTTGGCTTGGAACTTGACCTTCTTGAGGAGGATGCAGCCGGGGAACAACATGTCCATGAAGTGGCAGTACGCCGCCCCTGCAACGCCACACACACCTTTGCTTAGCGTAGCGGGCTCGCCCGCCCGGGGACGCCGCGTCTTACCTGAGCACAGCTGCTCGATCTTGGTGTAGGCGAGGTGCAAGGAGTCGTTGACCCACGCCAGCATGTCGTGGCGGCTCAGGTTGTCGATGGACACGGACGTGGCGTACACGTTCACCGCCATCCCTCACCTGCCACCCAGCACAGAACACACACTTCCTCTTCACTTCCTGCACATCATCATGTTCGCCGATACCACACGGTACGATACCGATGCAATGCGATACCGGGACGGCGTGGCTGTCCATGTGATACGGGGCAGTAAAAACCCGACAGGAAGGTGTGGTGTTGTGGTGATCCGGCGCTCCGGTGTGTGAAGACTTTGCTGATACTCTTTTGGCTGTGTTTGCTGATATTCTTCTGGCTGCCAGTTAGCTGATGTGAGCGCATGCCGAGTATAACGCATCTGTGATCCTTGACCACGTAAGCGGGTCAGGGGCTCCGAGGAGTCTTCTTAGCTTCAACACACACGTGGGCTGAGAAGGTTGCCAGCTGCAGACATCTGGCAACCTTGCCAGCTCACGCGGCCTCCTGCAGCCTTCTAGAAGAGCTCTGCAGGAGGCCGAGGGATGCTGGCCTCACCTGGGCGGCACCCGCTGCGTGCATCCCCGCAAGCTGCGGCAGAACAAGGGCGGAGGTTATTGTTTTGTTTACCCCTCCCTGCTAGAAGGTCTTCTGGCCCTGCCTTGCCTGCCGGGCAACATCCAACAACTCATCACAAGACGCCTCCTCCTCCTCCTCCTCACTCACTGTGCTCGTCTGCGTGTTGCTGCTGAGTCGCCCGCCGTCGTCGTCGTCGTCGTGCTCGCAACCTGCCCGGTCCGGAGCGCCTTCTCCCGTCTGCGGGCTGCTCGCATCGCGCATGCGCCAGCGCACCCCCGCCGTGCGGAGGGGCGGATTGGACGCAGGATGGCGTTTGAGCGCGTCTTTCTCTGGGACGCACGGAGGTTTGCAGCAGCGCGTGCGTATTTGCGCATAGACACGGTCTAAAGCGTGAAAAACACGGAAATAAAATGGGAATAAAGTCAAAATATGAAAAGGAAAAAAAGTGGGAATTTGACCCGAATGTCATTTTAGTGGCATAAACTTGAAAAATTAAAAATCAGAAGAACCAAAACAGCAAATGATCCATTTTCTACGAGTCGTGGGGTACGCTGGAGCCTATCCCAGCCACCGGCGGGGCACATTTAGACAAGCACATTCCTTAGTTGTGGGCAATTTGGAGCGGCCAGTGAAGCTAATATTGATCTCCCAACAGGCACAAGCATCTCTAATAATAATTAATCCCCCAAAAACCACACCAAGACACTCATTTCCTGTCCGCTTGCCTGCAGGTCCTCCTGGGAGCACGTTTATAGAAACACACGCTAGCACAAACCGTACAGTACCTTCTCTTCGGACATCTCCTACTCATTTCATTTCTACGTTACATGGCATTGCTCCCCACCGGGGTACTCTTCTGCGCGGTGTGTGTATGCTAGCAGCCCCGCCTCCATTCACCGAGACCGTGTACATGCCACGGTGCCGAAAGCCATGCACAGAGTGAACCCTCTTCCTGCCTGTTTGGAGGAAAACAGACACGCATGCACATGGCAATATGTCGATTATCCCATTCGTTTTCGTTTATTGTGTGACTGCTTCATTTATAGTTGTTCTCCGAACGAGAAATCACATCACGTGTTCATCTTGCAAGATCTACGGTACTTCTCGGTGACACACACACACACACAGCAGCAGGTTCATGCCAGGGATTAGCAAAAGAAAAGGTCTTCTTTTCACTGTCGTTTATTTGCACTCAGAGTGTGAGGAACCAGCTGCAAGAAGGGAAGGTAGAAAGTGACAGCAAGGTTCACGGCAGCACGTCCTGCACGCGCTGGACACCAGAAACCCAACGCAAAGACCACACAAAGATCCCTGCTCGGGAAAGGTCAGTGCCAAGGGTTGGTGCACTTTTTGGGAATTTTGCCCCTCAGCCACGATCTCGATGTGACAGAAACGCGCAGGTAATGAATGCAGGCAACGGGACACACCTATTGGGCTGTCCAAAAAGCTCCAGCGAGGGTTGTGGTTTTCTGTAGTGGTCAGGAACGTTCATGACAACATGGAATACTTGTTTCTTCCTTCCTGGGTGCATGGCTGCCACGTAGCAACATGGAAAGGAAAAAACCACAGCCACTGTAGCGTTACCGTGAGGCCTGGTGAGCGAGTGTGTGGTGAAGCCAGCCGCTAGCTAAACGGCTAGTAGCTAGGCGAGGTGTCACTACGCGAGTAACGTAGTTCTTGGGTGTAACAATGTCTAGTTGCAGGTCACATGATGTCAATGGAGCCTCGTTGTGCTTTCTTCACAAAGCCTCCCATTACATGCATTCTTAGCTGCCTGTTCTCGTATCTTTAGCGGGTAAAGAGAAAGGCACGCGTGTTCATCTCTCATATGAGGATTGTGGCTCATGGGCAAAATTCCCCAAAAATGTGCTTTTCCTGTAAAGTGGATGATGACCTTTTCCATTGTGGTATTGTGCAGCCGGATTCGGATACAGTCCGAAGCAATGAACTGAAAAGACGGTACAAACACTGAGGAGGAGTTTGCGGAAAAAGGCAGTTTGGGTGAAACTTGGACCCGCGGTCCTGACTTTGCTAGCATGTCGGCAGCGTAAACTCCCTGCATTCATGAGCCCCTCGCTTAAAGAGCTCCGCGTGGACGAGGAATTCTAACAGCATTGGCGGGGAGAACTGCACAGCCACAAACTCACACTTGCACCGTCTTTTCCTTCAGTTGATCAGTCACATGACAGCATTATTACGCTAGACAGTGAAGCTAACGTCACGTGCAAAGAGTGCAAAGTTAAACCTTCCAGTGTGGTAAACAAACAGGCCCTACTTCAAATATTATCTTGTTGATGTTGATGACCTGACTGTCCCGTGTCCTACAATGTTGATGACCTGACTGTCCCGTGTCCTACAGTGTTGATGACCTGACTCTCCCGTGTCCTACAGTGTTGATGACCTGACTCTCCCAGTCCTACAGTGTTGATGACCTGACTGTCCCGTGTCTTACAGTGTTGATGACCTGACTGTCCCGTGTCCTACAATGTTGATGACCTGACTCTCACGTGTCCTACAGTGTTGATGACCTGACTCTCCCGTGTCCTACAGTGTTGATGACCTGACTCTCACGTGTCTTACAACGTTGATGACCTGACTCTCACGTGTCTTACAACGTTGATGACATGACTGTCCCGTCTCTTACAATGTTGATGACCGGACTGTCCCGTGACCTACAATGTTGATGACCTGACTCTCACGTGTCTTACGTTGATGACATGACTGTCCCGTGTCCTACAATGTTGATGACCTGACTCTCCCGTGTCTTATAGTGTTGATGAACTGACTTTATAGTGTTGATGACCTGACTGTCCCGTGTCCTACAGTGTTGATGACATGACTCTCCCGTGTCCTACAATGTTGATGACCTGACTGTCCCGTGTCTTATAGTGTTGATGACCTGACTGTCCCGTGTCCTACAATGTTGATGACCTGACTCTCACAAGTCTTACAACGTTGATGACATTACTGTCCCGTGTCTTACAATGTTGATGACCTGACTGTCCCGTGTCCTACAATGTTGATGACCTGACTGTCCCGTGACCTACAATGTTGATGACATGACTGTCCCGTGTCTTACAATGTTGATGACCTGACTGTCCTGTGTCTTACAATGTTGATGACCTGACTGTCCCGTGTCTTACAATGTTGATGACCTGACTGTCCCGTGTCCTACAATGTTGATGACCTGAATGTTCCGTGTCCTAAAATGTTGATGACCTGAATGTTCCGTGTCCTAAAGTTGATATGGCAAAGATGGCCTTTAATGGTTACTGGTCTGGGTTTGAAAACATCACCGTTTTGCCACACCTTTACAAAATAAATTAAATGAAATGTCTCCCTGGGACGGTACGTCCTTGGGGTACCCTTCTTTTCATTCACTTTCACCAAAGGCCGCTGGACCTCCCACCAGGAGGTGCAAGAATCCTGGCCGAAGATCTCTTGGGGATTTTGTCATCAATCTGGGCACCTGTGGGGCAAAGTGTGTGTCAGCGCCACGTCCCCATCCTTCAACACCAGGCGGTCTTGTGTACTGTCTTTACCGGACAGGCTGAAGCTGGACTCCTGGAGGTCCCTCACGCCGCCGTGACGGGTGCTGGGACGTGTCGGGGTGTCCAGTTCCGAGGTGCCGACATCCCTCTTGCCGGCATTCGCCAGCTCGACCACGTCACCCTTGTAGGGTTCCCTCTCCACCCGTTTCACCGCCTGGCACTGGTAAGGTGGCCCACACACAAATACAAGGCTTGGATTTAGGGTGTCCCAAGTGCAGCCATTTGCAGATTTTTTACATTTTATTACATCTTAAAAATAAAACTTAACTTAAAAACAAACAACAGCGGCAAAAATGGAAAACTCAGATCATTTTACAAGAATAAAGTCAAAATATTAAGAGGAAAAGTTCTTATCTAACAAAAAAGTCTGAATGTATTTTACTTTAATTTACAAAAAATAATGTTGTAAAGCTGAATTTCAATACGCTGCAATATTTTGAAAAACAAAAAGTGCTACATTACAAGAATACATTCTAAATATTATGGGAAGTTAGAAGGAAAAATATAAAAGGAAGATGAAATACAGGAGTTATAGAATATTCAAAAACAAGGATTGTAAACCTAAATACTGTTGTGTAGTATTGTCCCTTGCTAAGATACTACACGATACTATGTGAGGACCTCCTAAGCGACTATCCCCGCCCAACCCCAGGCTCTTCAAGTCCAGCAAAAAAGAGCTGCTACCTTTTCCCTCTGAACCATCTTCTTGTAAAGGTAGTCCGGGAAGGTCCTCAGTGGACAGAACTTCCCAGAGCCCTCAGCGCACGTGAACATGCCGTTCTCGTAGACTAGCCGGCCCCGGCTGATGGTCACCAAAGGAACGCCGTGACAACGAAGACCTTCGTAAAGATTCAGGTCTCCACCCTGGACCTGGTTTTCCACAGATATGGTCCTGCAGACGACACGCAACAAGAAAGTCCGTCAGAGACGCTGGTGGACGCTCGGCCAGACGGCTTTTCACATACTTAGACCCCTCTGGGTCCCAGACCACCACATCGGCATCCGCTCCCGGGATGATCCGGCCCTTCCGAGGGTAAAGGTTGTAGATCTTGGCGGCGTTTGAGCTGGTGACGGCCACGAAGCGATTCTCATCTATCTTGCCTCCGATCTGTAAAGCCGAGCGTCCATTAGTATCAGCAATAGTATCTACAGTCCGAGTATCCGCGTTCTAAGTATCCACATTGGTATCAGCAATAGTATCTACAGTCCGAGTATCCGCGTTCTAAGTATCCACATTGGTATCAGCAATAGTATCTACAGTCCTAAGCAAGTATATCAGCATGTATGTTAGTGTCAAGTATATCAGCATGTATGTTAGTATCTACAGTGCAGGTATGCAGATTACGATGCATGCTAGTATCCACTTGATGCTTTCCAACCACAGCATGGAGACGCGTACCACTCCTTTCTCCCAGATGACGCTCATGCGGTCCTGAATACCCGGAACCCCGTGGGGGATCTTTGTGAAGTCGTCCTTGCCCATGGCTTTTTGTTTGGTGGTGAAGGGTCGGTGGTCGGACCCAAGGACATTGAGAGTATCGCTGCGGGGAAGAACACGGCAAAGTTATTTGCAACTCGTAAACATTCCTGCTGGCGAGAGCCTTACTTTCCCAGCAGGCTCATCAGGTAGTTGGGCGTGCCAGGGTCCAGGCGCAGAGGGGGCAGTGTGACGTGCGCCGCAGCATGGGCCCAGTCCTGGTGGTAGTACTGGCTACCATTCAGCACGGCGTGGGCGGTGCTGGTCTCCCCGTGGACCACCCGACCTGCATTAAAGTTAGAATCGTGTATTGTGTACATCACAGCTGACATGGTTGCTCTTTTTACTTGCTTGCCACCGATAAAACAAAGCTGAGATGTTTTGTCTTTAAATATAAAACCGCAGAGTGGCCTAGTGGTTAGCACATTGGCCAGTCAGGAGATCCCTCTGTGGGGGGTCCTGACTGTTGTTTGCGCTTATGCGCCAAACGGCAGTTAAGAATACCTCCCCTTTCTTGGAGTCTTTAGAGGAAGTACTAGAGAGTGCTCCCTCGGGGGATTCCCTTGTTCTGCTGGGTGACTTCAACGCTCATGTTGGCAACGACAGTGAGACCTGGAGAAGTGTGATTGGGAGGAGCGGCCCCCCTGATCTTAACCCGAGCGGTGTCTTGTTATTGGACTTCTGTGCTCGTCACGGATTGTCTATAACAAACGCCATGTTCAAGCATAAGGGTGTCCACGTGTGCACTTGGCACCAGGACACCCTGGGCCGCAGTTCGATGATTGACTTTGTGGTTGTGTCGTCGGACTTGCGACCACATGTTTTGGACACTTGGGTGAGGAGAGGGGCGGAGCTGTCAACTGATCACTCCGATGGTGGGGGAGAATGCCGGTCAGACCTGGAAGACCCAAACGCATTGTGAGGGTCTGCTGGGAACGCCTGGCAGAGTCCCCTGTCAGAAGGAGTTTCAACTCCCACCTCCGGGAGAGCTTTGACCATGTTCCGAGTGAGGCAGCGGACATTGAATGTGAGTGGGCGATGTTTCGTGCCTCCATTGTCGATGCGGCCGATCGGAGCTGTGGCCGTAAGGTGATCGGTGCCTGTTGTGGCGGTAATCCCAGAACCCGTTGGTGGACACCAGTGGTGAGGGATGCCGTCAAGCTGAAGAAAGAGTCCTATCAGGCTGTCTTGGCCCATGGGACTCTGGAGGCAGCTGACAGGTACCGGAAGGCCAAGCGGTCTGCAGCTCTGGCGGTCGCTGAGGCAAAAACCCGGACATGGGAGGAGTTCGGAGAGGCCATGGAAAACGACTTCCGGATGGCTTCAAAGAGATTCTGGACCACCATCCGCCGTCTCCGGCGGGGGAAGCAGTGCACAGTCAACACCGTGTATGGTGGGGACGGTGTGCTGCTGACCTCGACTCGAGATGTTGTGGACCGGTGGAGGGAATACTTTGAAGACCTCCTCAATCCCACCGACACGCCTTCCAACATGGAAGCAGTGCCTGGGGACTCTGAGTCGGGTTCGCCTATCTCTGGGGCTGAGGTCACCGAGGTGGTCAAAAAGCTCCTTGGTGGCAAGGCCCCGGGGGTGGATGAGATCCGCCCGGAGTTCCTTAAGGCCCTAGATGTTGTGGGCGTGTCTTGGTTGACACGACTCTGCAGCATTGCGTGGACGTCGGGGTCGGTGCCCCTGGACTGGCAGACCGGGGTGGTGGTCCCGCTTTTCAAGAAGGGGGACCGGAGGGTGTGTTCTAACTATCGTGGAATCACACTCCTCAGCCTTCCCGGTAAGGTCTATTCAGGCGTTCTGGAGAGGAGGATCCGCCGGATAGTCGAATCTCGGATTCAGGAGGAGCAGTGTGGTTTTCGTCCTGGTCGTGGAACTGTGGACCAACTCTATACTCTCTGCAGGGTCCTTGAGGGTGCATGGGAGTTTGCCCAACCAGTCTACATGTGTTTTGTGGACTTGGAGAAGGCATTCGACCGTGTCCTTCGGGGAATACTGTGAGGAGTGCTCCGGGAATATGGGGTATCGGACCACCTAATCCAGGCGGTTCGTTCCCTGTATGACCGGTGTCAGAGTTTGGTTCGCATTGCCGGCAATAAGTCGGAACCATTTCCAGTGAGAGTTGGACTTCGCCACGGCTGCCCTTTGTCACCGATTCTGTTCACTACTTTCATGGACAGAATTTCTAGGCGCAGCCAGGGCGTTGAGGGGTTTCAGTTTGGTGGCCACAGGATTCGGTCTCAGCTTTTTGCAGATGATGTGGTCCTGTTGGCTTCATCAAGCAGTGACCTTCAACTCTCACTAAATCGGTTCGCAGGTGAGTGTTAAGCGGCTGGAATGAGAATCAGCCCCTCCAAGTCCGAGTCCATGGTTCTCGCCCGGGAAAGGGTGGAGTGCCATCTCCGGGTCGGGGATGAGGTCCTGCCTCAAGTGGAGGAGTTTAAGTACCTCGGGGTATTGTTCACCAGTGATGGAAGGATAGAACGCGAGATGGACAGGCGGATTGGTGCGGCGTCTGCAGTGATGCGGACTCTGCACCGGTCTGTCGTGGTGAAAAGAGAGCTGAGCCAAAAGGCAAAGCTCTCGATTTACCGGTCGATCTACGTTCCTACCCTCACCTATGGTCATGAGCTTTGGGTAGTGACCGAAAGGAAAAGATCGCGGGTACAAGCGGCCGAAATGAGTTTTCTCCGCAGGGTGGCTGGGCTCTCCCTTAGAGATAGGAGCACTGTCATCCGGGAGGGACCCGGAGTAGAACCGCTGCTCCTCCGCATTGAGAGGAGTCAGATGAGATGGCTCGGGCATCTGGTTAGGATGCCTCCCGAACGCCTTCCTGGGGAGGTGTTCAGGGCACGTCTAACCGGTAGGAGGTCTCAGGGAAATCCAGGACACGTTGGAGAGACTATGTCTCTCAGGTGGCCTGGGAACGCCTCGGCATCCGCTGGGAAGAGCTGGACGAAGTGGCCGGGGAGAGGGACCTCTGGGCTTCCCTGCTTAGGTTGCTGGCCCCGCGACCCGACCTCGGATAAGCGGAAGAAAATGGATGGATGGATGGATGGATGGATGGGAACATTGTTGGGAAAAGTTTGGACCACCCCGACGTAAAACATAGAAATGACCCGTTCAGCTCTCATACTTGACGTCAACATAAGCGGTCCACCATGCATGTCCGTGTGGGCATAAGCGGGCAGTCGATGAGGTAGAATATACGGTACCTTGCATCTTGGCGGTGGCCACCACGTCTCCGGCTGCCATGCTAGACACGTTGACCAAATAGATGGGGCAGCGGGCCTAAGGAAAAAAGTCCCATGATAGTTTCGAACAAAATGACGACATCACCATCTGTGTGTGCAGGCCTCCTCACCCTGTTGGCGATGGTGATGGCCCTGTGGGTCGCCTCCGCCTCCAGCTGTGAAAGCAGGCATGAGGTCATGCGGTGCAGTCAGTACCACAGTAGTCGTGTTCCCCAAATGATGTCATCCCACACCCCTGAATGAAAGCTACATTTCCACCATGTGCTTCAGTCCATCTTGAAGTGAAACGCCTGATAAATCATCTGGCAGCCACCACCGATCCCAGCAACAAAATATGTGCCAAACTCGTGCCATGGAGGACCGAGACACTGCAGGTTTTCTCTCCAACCAGGTTCTCTAGCAGGTGCTTAATTGATGAGCTCCAGCCCTCAAATTGAAGGAGGTGTTGATCATTAAAATCACCTACTTTTAACCGGCTGGAAGGAAAACCTGCAGGGTCTTGGCCCTTCGTGGCACAAGTTTGACACCCCTGAATAGAAGATGAGCCCCATTTTTCAAGGCATGTTACTGGAAGCTATATTTTTTAATGACAAAAAACCAAGCAGAAGGTGCTGGATCACCGTGGTGGTACCAATGGCTCAAGCAGCCTGGGAGACAACGGTGCGAGAGACATCATTCATCTACAAGGGGACCACAAAGTCTGGATGGATACATTATAAAAATGAGTAATTCATGAAAACATATCATACATTATTTGATTTTCAAAATAATTCATATAGAACATTTATGTATCTAATATAAAAACTAGAAAAATTTTGATGGACATGCACTCTGTGCTGTGAACCTTTGGCCCGGTGTCTGCCGTCGTGCGCTTAAATGGCCGTACACCATACAACTGCTGTATAAAAATGAGGAAAAGAGCTAAAATGCTAACATGCTAACTGGTGGAATACCAATACCTAGCTAGATAGCAATATACACCAAAACCGCCAAGGCACTTTTATACTGTCCCAATGTCATGAAATGCCGCAGCAGTCACTGGCTGCCCTGCTTACAGTGCATGTCCATAATAAATGTGTGCCATCATTTTTAAAATCCTTTCTACATTATCCAAAAATCTTTCTTTAAAATAATGAATACAAAATATTTATTCAATAATTCTTTTGAAAATAATAAAATATCCCTAACATTCTATAATTCATAATACATTTTCAAGACGTTTCTGTAAAAAAAAGATTTCCAACAAGAAAAAAATGCTACATTTCTTAGCTGATGCAGTTTTTCGCCAACTACGGCAAGAGAAGTCATTTGGTGCCCCCCCACCCCCACGACCCAGTCTGTTCATGTAGGGGAAAAATACCGCCTTATGCACCGACCACCATCTTGTCGCCCAATCCAGGGCACGGTGTCTTAGAGACCACACCCTTGCCGGTGCTACCCTGTCGCTTAGGCGGCCTTTTAGGACAGGCCGAGAGGACGTGAACTGCTTGGTGGAGGCAAGTGTGGCTTCACAACGCGCTCGTCATACCTCTTCAGGCCTGCTGATCTCAACGCCCTCAGGGCCGCTGATGCCCAACTCCAACGCTTCCTTCGCACCCTGTGACCAAACCAAGCAGACCAGTTTGAAATGCACTATCATGCAGGCTGTCAATCTCCTCGTGATGGACGACCGGATGGGAATCTATAGGCAGTTTTTCAAAACAGAACGATTTGAAGCCATTCTCTTCGGCTCAACTCTACAGAGAACGTTTGCTGATGTTCACATACAGCAAAAAAGGGACTTGCTGTATGATGAGTCTTTTGAGAGGTGAGGTGATTCATAGACAAAATACCCGGGTAAACAATGAATTAATCGTTTCTGTTTCTCATAGCAATTATAATAATTTTTCTTGTTTGTAGTGTGATTAACGTTTGTGTAAGCGGTAGATGTGACAGGGAAGAAACACGTTGCATTTTAATCATATTTTGCTAAAATGAACGAAATGAACAAAATGACTCGAAAAAAGATTCAGTCTTTTTACTGAACGGGACTCAAAGATCTGAGTCGGTAAAATGATCCGAACTTCCCATCCGTAGAATACACTGGTTCTCCAGCCGGGCTGTCCGTCCACAATGCACCTTGTGCACCTTGCTCGGCGACGGCAGGTGGCTCACCAAGCTAGCTAGCCGAGCTAGCTCGCCTGCAGGTTATGGCAACTTATGGGGCTTGCATAAAATATTCGGAATATTCTCAAACCGGATATCCGGTCAAATCGGTTTATCGGTAACATTCCTACTTTTATGCAAAAGTGATTTTTTCGTGTTACTATATGCCCCCAGAGCCTGTTCACCACATTTCCCCACTTTGAAAAACAGCAGGCTTTGCTACACATCTTAACATGGAGCCAGCTGTCCATCAGTGGGAGGTGTTGGTGGCTGCTTTCTCGCCAATACCCTTATAGCATGTCTGACATTTGACCTCAATATGGAATGGAAAAGCTCGCGACACGTTTCGTCCCAGACCTCAGCCACCAGCTCGCCGTTCTCAGCGTGGACCCTGGCGATGCCGCCGATGTCCCTGCAGTGCTGCAGGACCTGGAAGAGCTCGCTGTCCCTCAGCATGAACATGTCCTTGTAGGCCATGAACATCTGGAAGGAATTGACTCCTTTCTCCCTCACCAGCTTCTCCATCTCGGCGCGCACCTGCAAAAACCCAAAGAGAAAATTAGCAGTAGCGGTGTCAACGCCGAGGCAACGAATCAGCACCCCCTATAGGACCAGCACCTTGGGTCCCCACCAGGTGACTCCCACGTGCAGCGCGTAGTCGCAGCAGGTTTTGGCATCTGCAGAGCGACGGCACAACTCGTACGCATCCAGCAAAGACTCGTTTTTCTCGGGCAGAACGTGCGCCATCACCATGGTGGTGCCACCGGCAAAAGCAGCCTGGAAGGCAGAACAACAATACAGTAAACATCTCAGAACACACCCTCCCCCCCAAAAATACAATACAGCAAACACATCTTAAAACATACCTCAACCCCCCCAAGAATTAACTACAATGAAAATAATATTTCATGTATTACTTTAAGGAATGATGTTGTATCAAAAGCAATGAGAGTATTTAACGTTGTAATTGGAATGTCAAGAGCTTTCAAATACTGTAAAGATTCAGTTAGAAACCAGAAACAGAGAATAAAACGGACTCGCCGAAATAACCTGGAAAGAGCGTGAAGTCGACTTTGAGTGTAATGCGAAGGTCAGCTCCTTGGCATGCTCGCTTCCGTGAGTTTGAGCAAAGTACATGTTTTGGACTCAAAACCTGTTTGGCGCATTTTTACGATTTCTTTCACCGTCAAAACCACGATGCACAAACGGGCTGATGGTGTTTTATGCACTGCAGGCACCAAGACAGTACTCCACTGTGTAGCACACCACACACACAGATAGCAAGTATAGGGGTGTTATTTCATGTCTGCAGGACTCTGATTATGTTAAAAGGGTATTTAGAAAGTCATAAACAGGCTACCATTTATGAATATTGACTTGTTGAAGAAGTGGGTGCCAAAACCTATTCTTGGCAAAATTATGGAGAACCGCAGCCTTTCAAGCCTCCGAGCGCAAGGATTTTTTAAACGCTGAAGTAGAAGAAACGTGCTTTTTCCAAAAAAATGTAGCAAGTCCGTGAATGCATCCGGACTGCGTTCTGACTGCGGATTGGACGAGCAAGGTAAAGGGAGGCTGGTGTACGCAGTGAGAGGGAGATTTGAGGTTCTGCTCGGTAAAATACAAACATGTCATTTTTGAGAGTGTACAAACGGGATTTATAATGAGCAGTAGGCGTATCTACGCCTGACCCCCCCCCACCCCCGAGGGGAGTGTTCTGGGAACGGGTCTGAGAAGCTTTGTCTCCGAGTACAATGCCGTGTGTGGAAAAGGCCTCGCAGCGATTCCCCGGTGGCTGCCATGGTAACCACGCTGGGGCGTGTGGGGGGTGGGGCAAGAAGGTTGAACGTGTCTGTGGCCGTCTGTACGCTGACTTCAGCCATCGGGCCAGCATCCCGTCTCAGCAGTTTGAGTTCTTGAGTAAAACGGCAAAGTCTGAAAGTGTGACTACGTTGACAAAACAGCCAATGAAACTTCTGGGTGTTTAGCCAAATCATCATCAAATTTGAATTGGTCAACATGGCCGCCATCAAGCACACAAAGCCAACTAATTACTGTTCCATCCAAAATGATGGGGTGCACCCCACTTCTGACACCATTTGTGTTGCTGGTGTTAGTCAAAACCACGTAATCCCAAACCAGGTCAATCTTAAGGCGTTAAGGAGTTGAGACTAGGACTTTACGGGTCTGTTTCATCCCAACCAACCTCCGGTTGGTATCCCACTTCTGACACCATTTGTGTTGCTGGTGTTAGTCAAACCCACGTAATCTCAAACCA
>QODF01000176.1:963637-982911 GCA_024372805.1 Oostethus manadensis
GACCTGGAAAAGGCATTCGACCGTGTCCCTCGTGGTGTCCTGTGGGGGGTGCTCCGGGAGTACGGGATTGATGGTCCGCTTCTACGTGCCATTCGGTCCTTGTACAATCGAAGCAGGAGCCTGGTTCGCATTGCCAGCAGTAAGTCGAGCTTGTTTCCGGTGAACGTTGGCCTCCGCCAAGGCTGCCCTTTGTCACCGATTCTGTTCATAATCTTCATGGACAGAATTTCTAGGCGCAGTCAAGGTGTTGAGGGAGTCCAGCTTGGTGACCTTAGGATCTCGTCTCTGCTATTTGCAGACGATGTGGTCCTTATGGCCTCATCAGGCTGTGACCTTCAGCGTTTACTGGAGCGGTTTGCAGCTGAGTGTGAAGCTTCTGGGATGAGACTCAGCACCTCCAAATCCGAGGCCATGGTTCTCAGTCGGAAACGGGTGGACTGTACCCTCCGGGTTGGGAGTGAGGTCTTGCCTCAGGTGGAGGAGTTCAAGTATCTCGGGTTCTTGTTCACGAGTGAGGGAAGGTTGGAGCGTGAGATCGACAGACGGATCGGTGCAGCATCTGCAGTAATGCGGTCGCTGTACCGGACCGTCGTGGTGAAGAGAGAGCTGAGCCGGAAGGCAAAGCTCTCTGTTTACCGATCGATCTACGTTCCCACCCTCACCTATGGTCATGAGTTATGGGTCATGACCGAAAGAATGAGATCGCGGATACAAGCGGCGGAAATGAGTTTCCTTCGTAGGGTGGCTGGACTCACCCTAAGAGATAGGGTGAGGAGCTCGGCCATCCGGGAGGAGCTGAGAGTAGAGCCGCTGCTCCTTCACATGGAGAGGAGCCAGTTGAGGTGGCTCGGGCATCTAGTCCGGATGCCACCCTGGTGAGGTGTTTCGGGCATGCCCGGTCGGGAGAAGGCCCCCGGGAAGACCTAGGACACGCTGGAGGGACTATGTCTCACAGCTGGCCTGGGAACACCTTGGTGTCCTCCCGAAGGAGCTGGAAGAGGTTGTGGAGACCGGGAAGTCTGGACTTCTCTACTGAAGCTGCTGCCCCCGCGACCCGGACCCGGATAAGCGGAGGAAAATGGATGGATGGATGGTCAGAATGAGGGGCGTTGATGTAAAAAACGAGTTTGCCAAAAGACTTTTGCACAAAAACAACACATTTATTCAAGTGTTCTCCAGCACAAGGACACACGGACTTTCTTTATCGTCTCTCGGCACACCAAACATACGCCGTGTAGGATGACTGCTACATTTGCGGCCAAAAGGAGACCCATTGGCCGAGAGGGGGGGACGGCGGCAGGGACGTTCTGGCGCGGGGAATGTGAAGTCGCAGGTGAGAAAAGGCAAACAATAATGTAGAGTAACAAAAGAGCGCGTGGAATAAGAAGCGGATTAGCACACGTTACACTTTCCCACACTTAAGCACCAACAACAGCGACTGGCTAGTCTAAAAACCATACGGGGAAGCTTTTTACTCGTCTTTTTTCCCAGTACAAAGTTAAAATGCCGCAAACGGTCCGGTTCCCGTATGCCAGTCAAACAGACTCGGCCGTGTAGCACCGTCGGGGAAATGAAAGGCCCAATCGTGTCTTGGCTTTAAAGTGAAAGAAGCAGCAAACCCGCCTGCCGGTCGGGCAGTGCAGGCCCGGCAAGCCGCCGACGTCTCGCGGCGAAGAGCTTGGATTCTTCACCGTTTTCCACATTCCCATTCAAACCAGCGTGGCAACAAGAAACCAGTGACAGGGACCTTTTGGACTTGGGACGCGGCAGGGTTGATGAAAGTGAAGGTGACCCTTTCAATGGATGATCAGTCAGCCTAGTCCATGCTTTGGCGGGACTTGACCCTCCGGCGAGGCCCACGTGGTGAAAAACCTTTCACGCATTTCATCTCAGCTCCGGCGTCTCTGGCCAGCTCATCACTGTCAACCAGAAGCTGCTCAGATAAAAGAAAAAACTCTCTTTTGCCCCAATTTTCACTTTCTTCTTCAAGATCTTCAGACCTGTTTTGTATGAGAACTTTTGCCCAACCTCGGTTTCCAAAAATCATAATAGTCCATATTTTTCTTCCATATTTCAACGCGATGCTACTGAAAAGAATAATTCTTCCTCAAAATTTCTTCTTGGAAAATTTCAGCAGTTTTTTTCCCCCATTTCTGGTGTTATTGATTTTTATTGATCGTTAAAGATGTTATTTTTCCTCCCAGTATGATGACGTTCTGCTTGCAAAATCAGGACTTCTTGTCAGTAAATTGCAACTTTTTTCTTATAATATTTTGTCTTTATTCCTGTAGAATTCCATTTTTGCTGTTGTTTTATTTTCTGCGGGCTGCCGATGGCCCCCAAACCACAATTTGGACTCCCCTGTCTTAAACGAGGAGACGCCGTCCGCGATGGAAACACGGCATGAAAACGGCTGGAAGAAAAACTTATTTCAAGAAGCAGAAATAAAGGACTTGAGCGGGTTCTAACAGAACGCTGCCGGGGGGGTTCTAGGCTGCGTACGCGTCTCATCAAGCGTTTAAGAGCAGCTGAAAAATGAACTTTTCGAAGTGGAGCTTCGAAAAGCAGCAATTTATTGCAAAGAAGCAGTCGAGGGAAACCGGCCGTTCATCAGCGGAAGAAACGTTGCAGACAGCTGCTCCGAA
The DNA here is from genome assembly GCA_024372805.1 of Oostethus manadensis. Lineage (NCBI taxonomy): Eukaryota > Metazoa > Chordata > Actinopteri > Syngnathiformes > Syngnathidae > Oostethus > Oostethus manadensis. Next base: position 966,283 of record QODF01000176.1, read on the forward strand.
AATAGAAACAAAGTATAAAAAAGAGAGAGTAAAAAGTGCGTGTGCCATTCTTGGTAATGAGGGGGAAAACGGGTGCGGGCGTGCTTGATGCCCGTCGTTCCAGGAGGCTAGTGGGAATGTTGCCACAGGTGGTGAAGATAGCTTCACAGGACGCATTTTTCCGTCCATCCTCAAATGTTCTCCATCGGATTTAGATGAGGAGAACACGCAGGGTGGTCCAAAAGCGCTTGCTAATTTCGCTAATAGCCGGCTGCCGTTTGACACCCCTGCACAACCTGAAGCTCAGGTGGGATCTCCTTGTTGTGCCCCCTTGTTGGACCATCAAGGGAGAAGAAACCTTCCACCTTTCAATGTCCCATTATTGGTGCTCCCCTGCTCAATCCAAACCTGGAAGGAGACCAGCCTTTGAGGAGCTTTTTGATTCTTCTCTCACGGATGGCGTCTGATGGTTTTGGGTATTGGACTGCACTGGGCACCAGTAGCAATTTTCATTTGGGCTGAGGATGGTCCGTGTCTTGACGGGCAGCCAGTGGGATCCTTTGGCTCATTGTTTGGGTCTACCACTTGACCTTTTTACTTCCATGAGCCTCGGGATGGGTGAAGAAGTTAGGAATGAGTGTCTTACTGCGTCCAGCCTCAGCAGCAAAGGTGCTGTGAGAGGAACTCTCAGCTCAGCATCTCACACGTTGAAAGGGAGATGACACCACCTGACACTAAATCACGTTCAACCTTCTCTCTGCCAACGTTTTGCCTTCCAGGCTGTGATCTTTGCATGGACGGCAGTTTTCACTTTCTTGCTTCTTTGCAACAAATTGCTTTTTTTCTCTCTCACTCCCGTTTCTTTGTTTTTGTGTCGTGTAAGTTAAGTTCTACTCGGAGCCTCCTTAAGATGTGCACTCTTGCCGTTTCTCAGCTGGTTTGAACATTTTGTTGAGGAGTGTAGTGCTGCTCGAGTGCTGCTCGAGTGCTGCTCGAGTGCTGCTCGAGTGCTGCCCGAGTGAAACACAAATTCCAACATGAAGCAGAGCAAGCTGTCAGGCCAAGGACAATATTTTAGACCACGGGGGTCCAAACCTTCGCCAGTCAGGGCCAAATAGTGAAAAATGGAAGGATGCAACCTTTCCACGTAGCTCTTTAGCAACGCATGCAGATATGCAGCTTGGTCATATGCATGTTCGGACTTTATTCTTCTAATATGATGACTTTTTTGCAACCTGATGTTTCTAAAACCTGCAAGTTTATTTTTTGTTTTGTGTCACATAATATGACAACTTTAGAAAGTAACGTCGTTTTTATTTTTTTGTTGTTGAAATATTTGTTAAGATTTTAACTTTTAATAGAAATTAAATTGTATTTATGTTTTTTTCTTGCATCTTTATTCCTGCAAATTCTTTCGTGGTCTAATTGTTACTCATGCTTGTGGAATTGTATTTTTTATGTCTGTACTTTAGAGTAGTCTGCGTACAGCTTGTAAGGCGGTATGGATGTAGTATTCACTAAAAATGGGTCAAAACACATCCGTTAGTAACACGAGTGACAGGCAAAATCATTCCCAACAGCAAAGTGTCGTGGCGTAGGGCGGCATGAGTGCTGCCAGTATTGGGGGAGCTGCGGTTCACCGACGGCAAACACAAATTCCATCGACCATTTCTATAGCATTGTGAAGATCTAAAAGGAGTTGGGTGCACTCACTTTACGGGGGCGGAGTCTGTCGGGGAGAAGGTTTGACAGGATGGGAGAAGCCACTTTCCCACGCAGGCTAGCGTGTAGAAAACAAGGCGGCAGGCTAGCCCAAAATCCAACATGGGGGAAGGAGAGACTTAAAGAGTGCTTGATAAAACAGCACAAGAAGTTGCTATAAAAGTAGAAGGACTTCGTGAAGCCGCACCGTGTTGCGTTCAGGGACGCTGGCGTTTGAAGTTGTACAGTAAACGTCCCACAGGGCGGCGTCACACGCCGCTAAAGTGACTTTTGTCCTAGAATGACAACAAAAACGGAGCTTCACGGCCTGTTTGTGCGAGCCTGAGCGGAGTCGAGAGCCTCGACGAGCACCAGAGGAACGGTAGAAAAGCGGACGATGTTTGTGGCCGTTGCGGAGCACCATGGCGTAGTAACCATTACAGTAGTTCTATTATGACCTTCACCGGTGTGGAGGAACCGTAAACAAAGAGGTATATGTGTTTGGGATTCTTACGCGACGCAGCGGCGTCCGGCTCATCGTCTCTATGAGGCTCGGTCGCCGAGAGCACGGCAAATTGCCCGAAAGGCGTGTACAGTACGAGGAGCATGCCGACACCCGCCGCTTCACGCCTCCTTAGCTCTTTGTCTGTCTCGGTGAGAAGAAAGCATAGTGTCAAGTACAGCTTGCACAAACAAATCACCACTTGGAATAACACCGCTAAAAACGTTTCAACAGAGCAAAGTCACCCACGCCTACAAACTACACTCCTGCGGAATTCCAGGCTCACGTCAAATCAAAACGAGTCGGAGTGAGCGCTCTTGCTGCTCAAAGGCAGGCGAAGTAATCTTTGAGCGGTGCAAAGAGGTGGCGGATGACGGGGACGCTCCACGATCGACCCAGCAGCCTCTGACGGGCCAGTCGGCTCATGTTGGACACGTCCGTGTAGTGGACCGGGAAGCCAAAGATCCTGCCAGGCAAACCCAGAAAAACAGCCAGGATTAGACTCCATAACCCCGCCCCACTTGGAGTTTGTCTTTTATCACTGATTATTATTATACACTAGCAGTGCAATGTGAGTAACCAGATGAAGTACTCTTATTAGTATATAAGTATTACTACATGGCAAACAAGTTACCAGTAGGTGCAGTAGATTCTCAGAAAACAAGACACAGCATTCATGATATGCACGCTCTAAAGGCTATGCAATTGGCCAATTAGGTGAAAGGGGTGTGTCCAAAAATAGCAGTGAGTCATTCAATCAGTGATCAATGTAGTGCAAAGAGAGGTGTCAATCAGGTGACCCTATTTAAGCATGAAAGCAGCACTTCTCTTTGAAAGCCTGAGGAAAATGGCTCCTTCCAGGCCTTGTTCACAAGAACAGCGTACTTTGATTCAAAAGTTGATTGGAGAGAGAAAAACTTACAAAGATGTGCAAAAATGTTTGGCTGCTAAAATGATCTCCAAAGCCTTAAAATGGAGAGCAAATCCAGAGACACGTGGCAGAAACGGGAAGGGTCCAAGGACCGCAGAGATGACACCCAAACTCTGAATTGAAGCCACAGTACACAGTGAAGACAGTGAAGCATCATGACATGGGAATGTTCCTCCTACTATTTATCCCATAGCAGGGATCATGGATGAGGTTGCATATGTCAGAATACTTGAAGAGGTCATGTTGCCTTATGCTGAAGAGGACACGCCCTTGAAACCAACAAGACCATCACCCCCAACACACTAGTAAACCAGCACCATCTTCTTATGTTCTTATGTCATGGAGGGGCCGGCCCGATCCCCGGACCTTCATCCCATGGAGAACTTGTGGCGTGACATCAAAAATGCTGTTTGTGAAGCAAAAGCAAGAAAATTGTGGAATGTTGGTAAAGAATGTTGGAGTGGAAGAACATCTGAGGTGGTTGAGTCCACGCCACACAGATGTGAAGCACGGCTAAAAAAGTAAATATTAGTTTAGTCCTTCACAGAAAAATACTTTTGTGTTTGTAAAGCCAACGGCAGACACTGCTATTTTTTTGACCACACCCCTTTCCCCTAATTGGCCAATTACACAGCCTTAAGGGCGTGCATAGCATGAATGCTGGGTCTTGTTTTCTGAGAATCTACTGCACCTACTGGTAACTTGTTTGCCATGTAGGAATAAAAATATACTAGTAAGAGTACTTCATCTTAGTCACGTTGCACTGCTGGTATTTTCAACACTACTGCATGGAGGATTATTATTACGTAACGCAGACAAGGACAGCCAAGGAAGGATTACTATCTTGCACTTGCACTCAATCCTCTACGGTCTGACCATTTTTGTTCCCGTTTCACTCAAATGCCAGAACTGCCAGGATGACCGGTCCCATCTCAAGCGGAGAAGGCCTCACTAAGTCGCTGTGAACTTGGTCCGAAGTGGACCGGCGTGGGGAAAAGGTGCGGGCCGTGCGGTTACCTCTCCATCTCGGTGCACCACAGTATGTCCTCCTTGTCGTTCATGAAGACGGGGAAGTGCTGGTCCTTGCCCTGCTTGATGGAGTTGGACCTGGTGGTGATGGTCCTCACCTTGTCAAACTTCCACACGGGTCACACAAACATGCACGTGAGGCTCGGAGGTCAAAGGTCGAAAAAGCTGCGGCGACGCGGCTCACCTTGGCGGTTCTTCCGTGTTCTAAACAATCCTGCAGATCCAGCCTGTCGTTGCACATGGCCGTCAGCGGCCTGAGGACAATGAAGAGCAGAAGCGGAAGTGGAACAAACAGAAGTCATTTTACGGGAATAGAGTCCAAACATTAAGAGAATTCCTAGACGTGAATAAATGAAGCTGTCATTTCTGGCAAGTTACCTTGAAGAAAAAGTTATCCTCCGAGAAAAAAGTCAAACTATTACAAGTCATGAATGGAGGAAAAGCGCTGTCATTTTACACAAATAGAAAAGATTTTACGAGAATTATGTGAAAAAATAATGTCACTTAGTAGCACATGCTTGAAATATTTCAGAAAAATAGACATTACTTTTTAAAGTGGGAATTTTATTTAAAAAAAACAAAAAAAAACAACCTTGTAATTTGTTGATGTAAGTTTAGGTCGCAGGAAGCGCCATGTTATGAGAATAAAGTCAAAATATTACGGGAATAAAGTCATAATTAGGAGAAGAACATTTACAAGAAGAAAGGTGAACTAATTAGCTCTAATTTTACGAGAATAAAGGCAAAATATTAGGAAAAAAATTATACTGAGAAACAAACTAAAGAAATTAAAGTAAAACCATTCGGGCAAAAATGCATATTATGGGAAGGATTCCAAATATAATGAAAGTCATAATGCTAGAAGCAGAACGTTTCAGAAGAAAGTTAAATGTGGAAAAAAAGAGCACGACGAAAAGCGCAAAAATATGTGTTGCTCCTCTCAGCGAGCAGCGGGTCCTGCACATAGAATGCCTGTTGTAAGGGTCAAAGTGCAGACATAGGTTAGCGCCATCCAAAACTGGCAACTGGGCAACGTCTGAGTCAAAGCGGACGCGTCTTCCCTCACCCTTCACCCGCGTACCTGTTCATGCCAGGCAGGTTGCCCCAGAAGTAGCGAGCACGGTGGGCGGCCGACACATCCTTGGCGTCGATCATCACCGGGTTGCACTGGCGCCCAGGGGACAGGAAGAGACAGTAAGATGGCAGCTTGTATTTGTAAAGGACCACCAGGGGGCATCAGTGCCTCCCAAAATAACAGGTGAGTGACCACGTGGACTCGGGCTGACCTCTAAAAAGCGAGATATGTCCCTCTTATCACTGACACCCATGGCCACCACGTTCTCAAAAAGCCAGAAGAAAGGTCGCTCTTCGCCCGTCTTTGGTCGAGCCTCGTGCAGCAGCCTGTAGAACTCGAAGAACAGGCGCCCCGTGCCCTCTGCGGGACACAAAGGTGCTGTGAAACCATCACGCACCAACCATAGCAAGCCACCCACCGTAAAGGCCTTTCCTCGCAGGGTTGACTATGGAGAGGTCGTTGCACGGACTCCCACCGATAACGAGGTCAAAAGGACCCCACTCTTGGATCTGAGGAGAGAAGAAGATAACCCCTTTGTGGGACCCTCAGCCGCGCTCGGAGCTTTGGAGATAAAGACAACACGGCCCGGTGGACTCACGTGTTTGCGCGTGACGGTCCTCACGTCGCCCACGTACATGATGCGGCCCTGATGCCGCACGTTCCCCACCGCGATGGAGTCCTCGCACACCTCCGAGGCCACGTAGCGACCCACTTCTATGCCCAGATCTCGCAGCACCAGCAGCCCTGCGCCCACATCGGGGTCAGACGTCACGGATCGGACAAACTAGACTTGGAAGATCGACAGTCAGCCCTTCTGATCCTCCAACACCAAAGCCTGGAAATGCTCTACCAAAACCAAAAAAGGTCACGCACTCCGATATTTGTTTGGGCCACCTTCAGCTTTGATGACGCATCGGCTGCGGCGTTGTTTCCATAAGCTCCTGCAATCTCACACCATTTGTTTCTTTTTTCACCAACATCTTGCATGAGCCCGACCGCTGTCATCCCAAAGATTCTCCACGGGGTTAAGGTCTGGACTCCTGTGTTTGCGCCCGATGAATCCTGGCATTGTCGTCTTGGAATATGCCCGTGCCGTCGGGGAAGAAAACTTCCGTGGATGGAAAAACCTGCTCATTCCGTACATCCAGCTGACCTCATTCTTGGAGCACATGGTGTGGCTGAACCTAGACCTGACCACCTGCAGAAACCTCCTACCTATGTGCTTCCTTCCAACTTTTTTTTGGCCAGGCAAACCTGCACCCCTAATGGAATGATTATTATTCAGAATCATAAAAATGGCCAGAATGGTCACTAAAACCAACATACTAATATTATGATTAATAATAATTGAAAGTATTATCATGACAATAAAAACACTTATTGTTATTTCATTTTTTGGTCAAAAATTTGTCAGAAACTTATTCGGTCTGGAACTTTGATTCAGTTATTATTTTTCCTGAAATTATAGTAATAATAATATAAAAAATTTTATTATCATTACCATTACCACAATGTTATTTTTCATATTATTTCAATAAAATCGTTATCATTGTTTACATTTTTTGTCAAGATTTTGTCAGAAACCTCAATTCATATATTATTATTACTGAGAAAAAATAACAATAGAAAATATTGCAACCGTATTATTAAAAAAAGCCCTGCGATTGACTGGCGACCGGTCCAGGGTGTGCCCCGCCTCTCGCCCAAAGCCAGCTGGGGTAGGCTCCAGCATCCCCGCGACCCCGATGAGGATAAGCGGCATAGAAAATGGATGGATGGATGAATTCGGAAAAATCAGCCGCTGTACCTTCAGGGTGCTTCAGCACCAAATTTGCTACACACCTTTAGGACAATCACATGATTGGTGGCAAAACAAAAGATGGCTGCCATGACACGCAAGAAAGTCATTTGTCTAATGAGGATAAAAGGCTGATCTCATGCAAGCATTCCCACCCCAACCCATAGGGGGCGCCAGCGATAAAAGGTCTTACCTGTTGCTATGCCGTCAAACAACGACAAGACCCGAACGGGCTTCCTGTTCTCCACCACGACCGGCGGGTAAAGCTTTGGCGGTTCCTGAAGCGCCACAGCAGACACACCAAGACATCAGAAATCCGTTGCACGCGAATTGGAGGCGGGAGCTCACTTACAAAATCCTGGTCGTGATTGTTGGCGAAGAAGCGCTGGAGCCGGCCGGCCCAGTCGGCTCGGCGCTCCAGCATGTCGAACGCCCCCTTCGGGCCGCACATGAAGCAGTTCCACGGGTCCTCTTTGATGGCGGCGTGGGCCGCCCCCTGGCCGACCAGGAGGTTGACGCACTCCACGCAGAAGCACCTGACGGACAATAAGACAGAAGTAAGACATGTCGATGAGACAGGAAGTACTGTACACGAAGCCAAAATAAAACTCAGTTGTCTTATTTTCTCTTTTTTAGGTAGTGGTTCTCAGTTGTTTTCTATCGTGCCCCCCCAGGAACAGAAATGTTTTCATGCCCCCCCTGATTTGATAAAACAGCACAAGGAGTTGCAATAAAAGTAGAAGGACTTCGCCCCCGACAGTTCATTGCACCCTCCCCAGTGGGGCCCGCCCCGCTATCTGACAACCTCTGTATTAAGGTTGTTATTTCACGTCTAAAGGGCTCTAATAATGTAAAAAGGCTGTAAACAGCTTTTCTATGCTTAATGTATTTAATTTTCTCTTATTATGTCTACTATATTGGCTAATAGGAGCGTAAAGGTGACTGTTGGGGTGTTATTTCAAGTCTAGAGGGCTCTAATCATGTTTAAAAATATATTTAGAAGGCCGTAAACAAATTTCCTATGCTTACTATATCTTATTGTCTCTTAAGTGTACTATGTGTCTTATTTCCTCTTATTATGTTGACTGTATTGGGTAATAGGATAGGTAAAGGTGACTGTGGGGGTGTTATTTCAAGTCTAGAGGGCTCTAATCATGTTTAAAAATATATTTAGAAGGCCGTAAACAAATTTCCTAAGCTTACTATATCTTATTGTCTCTTATGTGTACTATGTGTCTTATTTCCTCTTATTATGTTGACTGTATTGGGTAATAGGATAGGTAAAGGTGACTATTGGGATGTTGTTTAACGTCTAGAGGGTTCTAATAATGTTAAAAATCATATTTGGAAGGCTGTAAACAGGTTTTGTATGCTTAATATATTTAATTTTGTCTTATTATGTCTACTATATTGGCTAATAGGAGTGTAAAGGTGACTGTGGGGGTGTTATTTCATGCCCAGAAGGCTTTAATTATGTATTATGTGTGTATATATATATATATATATATATTTTTTTTTTTTTTTGTTGTAGGTAATATGAGTGTAAAAGTAATGACATTTCACATCGAAAGGACTCTAATAATGTTGAAGTCTGCAATTAGAAAGCCGTAAACTATGAAAATATTCCATTTCTATATAAGGAACCCTACTTTGCGGAAATTCCCTTGTCACATTCGGGCCCGGGACCAGTGAGCTGTGATAAACGAGGGACTACTGTAAAAATGAATCCCGTTTCCAACGGCTGTATTAATAAAACAAGTCAAATAATAACACGTCAGCAGCGGATTACCGGCAACAGTTGTTGTTCCCGCACATGAGCACCTCGCGCCCGCCGCAGCAGATGGTGCAGTACGACTGGTAGCCATCGTCGTCGTACTGATACGCACACTCCAGGAAGCAGTTCTGAGGAGGAGAGGGTGTTAGGTTAGGAGCAATACCTCAAGCAGCCAGTAGTTGGCGCTGAGTGACAGAAACCTTGCAGCCCTGGCACATTCCTCCCGCAAACAGCGGGTGCTCGATGCTGACATTCAGACTTCCACAGGAGATACAGATGTCTGGGGGAGAAAGGATCAACAGCTGTTGGTGTTTACCAGTATGGAGGTCAAGCACTGCCTGATGAAGTGACTGGTACCGTGGCGGATGCGCAAAATCAATTTTACTTACCCTCAATGCTGCGGCACTTTTGTCTCACTTCGTGAACGAGTTGCTCTGAGACGGCAAAACACAAGGAAGAATAAATAAATACACTTTGTAAATATTTCCAGTGCTCATTATTACTTGTTGATTAGCATTTAGGAACACCAAGGGCTCTAGAATGGAAGCCTGTGGTACGCCACAGAGTCAGCCGATTGGGAGCTGAACTTTGAATATATTGATGGACAGACGTGCTTCGCTCAAACAAGCTCATATTTGCAGTTTTTTTAAATGCAGTATTTGAAGATTTGAAGTAAAAAAAAATACATATCCAGCCAAATAATGGAAAACATGACAGGAAGGGTCACAGAACAGATCCCTGCAGTACCCCACATGAATCAGTCAGACTTACTTACAGAGATGCCAAAAATACACAGCAGAACGCTGCAAAGTTGCAACTTTTTGTTTTTCTCTCCAAAAACAGAAAACGCGCCTCATTCACCCCAGGCAGATACGTACAAATACATATACTATACATACACATATACTTTACATGTACATACACATATACATACACATATACTTTACATGTACATACACATATACAGTACTCAACATATACATACACATACAGTAGACATACACATATATATACTATACATATATACTATGCATACACATATACTTTACATGTACATACATATGCAGTACTATACATATACATACACAAAAACAGTACATACATATACAGTACTATACATATACATACACAAAAACAGTACATACATATACAGTACATATATACTATACATACACATACACTATACATACACATATACATACACATACTGTATAAATATATATACACATATAAATATACATACACATACACATATACATAAATACACATATACGTACACATATAAATATACATACACGTATACATACACATATATATACACATATACATACACATATAAATATACATACACATACACATATAAATATACATATACATACACATACAGGGAAAATGTACAGCATACATGTACCATTGCTTTACATGTCTTTACGCTTCACTCATAACGTCAAGCGTTGACATTACTGATTGTCCTTGAACGCACCATAGTTGCTGTGAAAAGTGAAACTAATGTACAGTCGTCACATCAATTAGACCAATTTGGCGGCTTGATCCGATCCCGTTTTTCCCAAAAACACATGAATGAATACTTCATGGTGGAGTGCAGACTATTTTAAGTCCAGAAGTCTGCATATTAAAGCTCATTTTACTTTTGCTTTGCCTAAATTCCACCATAAACATGAAGAAAATGAACTCAAATATAAGGCATTCAGAAGACGCATTCAAAGACGCGATGATGGGTAGTATTCTAGACCCTAGCCGCCAGTAGTGTTACTGTAACCTTTAGTTTCATGTTCAGACTTCAATGGAAATCCCCAACACAAACACGGCCTGCTGTTGCGGACATAACCCACGGCAAGCTGAAACTTAACTATGAACCCCCAACGTCGCTTCCCGTGCACCCCTTTTTTTCCCTGCTTTTGCCGCCACGGGTGAGGACATTTATCCAAGTCGTGCATGAGAAACTGCGCCTTTCCGGGGCGTATGTGTGGGATATATGCCATATGCCATTTTTTATTCACATATGAATGAGACCTGAGTGGATTGGAAAAATGGGAACTGCGCTGTTCACGCTGACTTGAAAAAATCCGATACATGTGAGTCAAGAAATCGGAATTGACCTGCAGTGCGGACACAGCCCTGGAGGGCGAGTCCGCTTCTAACGGGAAATGAAAAACAAGGTCACTTACCTCGCGTCCTTTCGTCAAAGATGTCCTTGACCTTGGGTTTCTCTGCTATGCTTTTGCGAGGCTTTTTAGTGGGCGGAGGCGTGTAGGCCGCTGCTTCTGGCTCCGCCCACATCTCCGGGTACACCTCCTTGTACGGGTTGCGCTCCTCTGGGGGTACCAACCGCAGGGGAACGATCGTACTACCATCAGTTTCATCATGAAACCAATCACATCGAGCTGAACTGTTTTTTCTCACCTTCTGGTGGCTCCAGACCTTTGGGTCCCCTAGGCTGGAACCCCGCCATAGCCCACTCTATCATCTCTCTGTTCAGACGTTCCACCGATTTGGACGTTTCATTCTCATCGCTGTCAGGACAGCCGGCAAACACTTTGCCCGCTCGGCTGCCTGCCGCCTGGGAAGTACGGTTGGAGGTTAGGGTTGGTGGTATTCTATTTATGAACATTTTCTCATCACATTACTTGTATTCTTATTCTTATTATGAACATTTTCTCATCACATCACTTGTATTGTTATTCTTATTATGAACATTTTCTCATCACATTACTTGTATTGTTATTCTTATTATGAACATTTTCTCATCACATCACTTGTATTGTTATTATTATTGTTATTCTTATTATGAACATTTTCTCATCACATCACTTGTATTGTTATTATTATTGTTATTATTATTATGAACATTTTCTCATCACATCACTTGTATTGTTATTATTATTATTATTATTATTATGAACATTTTCTCATCACATCACTTGTATTGTTATTTTTTCCCCCAATTTTCTCATAACATCACATTTTTTTCATGCAGTCTTAAAGTAAACATTTTATTGCAAGTTTTTCCAAGTCATTTATTTTGTACAAACATTTTAATTTTTCCCCCTCAAAGTTGTCTTTATATTCCTAACAGTTGGACTTTATGCTACTACCACAGCTGACATTGCAACTTTATTTTTGTTTCTCATTTTATGAGAATATATATGATACATTACTCTTGTTCCTTTATTTTGTATTCTTGTAAAATGTGTTTGAACTAACTAACCCTGAGCACCGTTCCTTACCTGAAGCACCTCATAGATGGCTTTCCTGTACATGGGCTGCTTGTTATAGGTTGCTTGGTGGAAGGCATTGTTGAAGGAACTAAAAGGCAAGAGTTTCTCAACGCAAACCTGCAAAAAAGCCCAGAAAAGGTTGTTTCCTGTCGCTGACGTCACGTCTGGCGAGCAAAGGTAAGTGCTTTGAAACTCTCAAGGAAGGAAACGCTAACCACTGAGAATTTTCCGTCTCCGAACCACATGACCCATCTGGTGCCCTGGGCGGCTCGGCTCTGTCCCGTCATCACCCAGGAGACGATGCGTCCCGGCCACCACGAGAACCCCCGCAGCTTCCCCCATATCAGATCGCCGATGCCAAAACCGCGATCGTCCTGCAAATGCAACCGAAAGCGACGGGAATATTAAATATGATGACAGTTTAGTCCGAGTCTCGTCAAAGAAAATGGCGTTATTAACTTTGACAGCTCTAGTAGAAATATGACCTGGGACATTCTTTTCACAATAAATTCCAAATGCGTTAACAGTTTAGTGCCAAGAGGGAGGGTGGTCTTTTTATCATCATAAAGTCCATAAATCACAACAAAATGTTCCAAGGCAACCACATGAAAATTGGAATACTTGGAGAAAAATGTCCGAATTTTAGATTTCACGAGGAAAAGGTCACCTGAGAAGGGAAAATGTCAACATGAAGTGACATTTGTAGAAATAACTTCGAGAGTAAATTGTACGTCAGAGATGACAGTGACGTGGCGCAAGGAAATTTGACAGGATTCAAACCAACTGTGAAGATTCCAGGGTACTCGAGGTGGAATATTTTATGTGGAATATTATTTCTACAGAAAGACGTAACGGCCGAGTCATGCTGATCTGGGATCAGATTGCTACAGCACGCGGGTTCCGTCTTACCTCGTACTCGGGTTCGGTGTCTCCGGACTCGGGGGATGTCTCGTCTCCGCCTACCATGGCCACGGGCTGAGGGGTGGTGGCTACAGTGGGGGAGGCGGGGTCAGTAGGCTGCTGTGGTTGTTGATGGTGTTGATGGTGCTGTGAGAGTGAGGGCTGGGACGGCGGGGGATGCTGAGGCTTCAACTGAGGCAGACGGTGCGGCTGCGGTGGAGGCTGCGGCTGCCGGGAAGGCGGTGGACGCGAACTCGGGGAGACTTCTTCTTTCCGGGTCTCTTCCATCTCCTTCCCGACCCCGGGGTGGTTTATTGCCGTCATGGCTGACGTCACTTTGGCCTTTTTCTCAGCCTGGAAGACAACCACAGTACACGTGGGGAGTAACGGAGCACCTTCACGTGGACTGGTCGAGGGCTGCTTGTTGGATCGGGGGTGTGCTAACTTTTCTGACATTTAGTCCAGCAACTCTATGCTACTAAAATAAGATTTTTTCCTCACGATACAGTATCACAACTTTATTCTCACACATTTGCAACTTTGTTAGAAGAACAACATTTTGGATTGATTTTCTCATTGCTTCCATTTCTGCTGTTTCAAAATTATGGCTTTATTCCCACGATATTTGGACTTTTTTCTAGTAACCTCAGAACTTACTCTGCAACGTAATTTTGCAAGTCAGACTTTGCTCTTTTTTTGTTTAGAAGAACAGAGTACTTTGATTCAAAAGTTGATCGGAGAGGGGAAAACTTATGAAAAGATGCAAAATGTTCTTGTCTGTGCAGCTAAAATGATCTCCAATGCCTTAAAATGGAGAGCAAAACCAGAGACACGTGGCAGAAAAGGGAAGACAACTATCAAAATGGATGGAAGAATAAGCAGAATGGCAAAGGCTCAGCCAATGATCAGCTCCAGCATGATCAAAGACAGTCTGGAGTTACCCGTAAGTACTGTGACAGTCAAAGTCCCTCTTTTAAAAAAAGCCACAGTACACAGTGAAGACAGTGAAGCATCATGACATGGGAATGTTCCTCCTACTATTTATCCCATAGCAGGGATCATGGATGAGTTTTCATATGTCAGAATACTTGAAGAGGTCAACAAGACCATCACCCCAAACACACTAGGAAACCAGCACCATCTTCTCATGTTCTTATGTTACGGAGGGGCCGGCCCGATCCCCGGACCTTCATCCCATGGAGAACTTGTGGGCTGACATCAAAAATGCTGTTTGTGAAGCAAAAGCAAGAAAATTGTGGAATGTTGGTAAAGAATGTTGGAGTGGAAGAACATCTGAGGTGGTGGAGTCCACGCCACACAGATGTGAAGCACGTCTAGAAACCTAAATATCACTTTAGTCATTCAGAGGATTGCCAAACAAAAAGGTTTGTACGAAATAGTTTTGTGTTTGTAAAGTCAACGGCAGGCACTGCTAATTTTTTGAACACGCCCCTTTCACCTAATTGACCAATTGCATGAATGCCGGGTCTTGTTTGTTTTCTGAGAATCTACTGCACCTATTGGTAACTTGTTTTCCATGTAGCAATAAAAATATCCTAAGAACTGTGATTCAATTTCCCAAAAAATCCAACTTCATTAGTTGTTTTGGTGGTTTCTCATAATTTACAGATTTCTTTATTTTTCCTTTAATATTTCGACTTTACGCTACTACATGAGATTCTTTTTCCTCAAAATTTTACATTATTCCTGTAAAATTATGACTTTTTCTTGTTGGACTTGACTTATTTTTGTAAATGTACAGCTTTTTGTTTTCAATTTCTGCTGTTTTTCAACTTTTTATGTCAACTTTCCTCTGGTAACTTGTAATCTTAGTTAGGTATTTGGACTTTATTCTAGTAACACTGGGCATTTTTTCTGCAAACTAACTTTCCAAAAATCGACAACGTTATTCATTGTTTTGTTTCTTTCTCTTAATATTAAGAATTTAGAAAAATGCAGTATTATGAAAAATGTGTTTGTGTGCGTCGCCAAGAAAGAAAGGTACTCTCTCTCTCTTCTACCGCTACGTTTTGTGTGTACGCAAGGTAAGAGTTGCGTGGGAAAGTTCTGCTCGGCTTTGCTTGGCCAGACATCAGATGTTCTGCTCTCATGGACAACTCGGGACATTCAAAAAACTTTAAGATATTTAAAAAAAACACTGAAATCAATATATTCACACCGCATTTTTAAATGAATCCATGACCAAAATAGTGGTCGATTAATTGGATAATCCATTAATCATCGATTAATCCTTGCAGCTCTAGTTAACACAAAACACCTTTTTATACTTTTACGTGCATTACAGAGCTAGAAAGCTAACCATATCATAGCCTAGCCTAGCCTAGCCTAGCGTAGCGTCACAGAGACTTGTCGGTCTTGTGGTTTGGATGCGATGCTATCTGACACTTTGGATCACCCAGGAGCTCGCTACAATCCTGACACCTGTCGCCTCCTGGTGGAAGCCATGGTAGACGTTCCATGCAGTCGTTAGTATGGAAAGCATACGTGTCATATTGGTATAGTTTAAGGTCATGTTGTAGTATACTGTAGTATATTGTAGTATACTGTAGTATATTGTAGTATACTGTAGTATATTGTAGTATACTGTAGTATAGTGTAGTATTTTGTAGTATACTGTAGTATATTGTAAGGTAGGCAGCAGCCAGCTGTGCTTACTTTGCTGCAGTCCCTCTCAGGTTCCCAATGCTTGCAAAAACCCCCAGAAGAAGGTCCACTCTTCTGGTAACAATAGCCCCTAGAAGAGGAGGCGGGGCCTGCTGCTTTACGGGGCAGAATGTGCTCTCGCAGGGGGGAGTGTTTTATAAATATCCATAGCGGATGCTTCAAAGGCTCGGGGCCACATGTGCTCTTCTCCTCGCACACTGGAGTCAGTGTTCCTTCCAGAGGGTCCACTCAACCCAAGTCAACCCAACATGTGCGTTAAAGTGCTGCATGGCCGTGCACGCACGTGCACACCGACACACAATCTGGAAGAAGAACTTGAGCCTGGAGTGCAAGTTTCTGCTATGGCCGCTATAATGTGGTGGGGCACGCCAAAAAACACGGGGTGGGGGAGGGGTGGAACTACAAGACATATTTGTCTTTGGACTTCTTCCCAGTTGGAAACGCTCCCCCTCTCTTGGGGAGGGGACCTTACACTCCTAGTGTATGTGCAGCTCTTCTTCTAGAAGGACTGGAGGCGTGTTTAGTGTAAAGGATCTAACCAAGACTCACAAATTTCATCTTTATCATTTCTCATCAGCACCAAAACCATCCATCATCAACAACAAGTAGAGAAGAGAAAAAAAGATATGAAAAGAGAAGAAGAAGAAGAAGAAGAGAAAAGAAGAAGAAAAAGAAAAGAGAATAAAAAAAGAGAAGATGAAGAAGAAGAGAAAAAAAAGATATGAAAAGAGAATAAAAAAAGCTAATGATGAAGAAAAGAGAAGATGAAGAAGAAGAAGAAAAGAGAAGATGAAGAAGAGAAGATGAAGAAGAGAAGAAGAGAAGAGAAGATGAAGAAGAGAAGAGAAGATGAAGAAGAGAAGAGAAGATGAAGAAGAGAAGAGAAGATGAAGAAGAGAAAGGAGAAGAGAAGATGAAGAAGAGAAAGGAGAAGAGAAGATGAAGAAGAGAAAGGAGAAGAGAAGATGAAGAAGAGAAAGGAGAAGAGAAGATGAAGAAGAGAAAGGAGAAGAGAA
>QODF01000176.1:993178-1009641 GCA_024372805.1 Oostethus manadensis
AGGAAGCTAGGAAGCCAGGAAGCTCGCCACTTCTGCCACTTCCTTGCGTTCTTTCTTTGGCAAAGTCAAACGTGCCAACCATGGAGGGCGCCTAAGCCTACACCAGGAGGCCACGCCCGCGTGAGACGCTGAGCAGACAGAAGAGGAAGATGAGTGTAGAAACAGGAAGGATCAGCACGTCTGCTAAGAAGAAAGTGCAGCTTCCTCCCCGAAGGATCTTCTCTGTCAACATCCACTTGCTTTTCTTCCTCATGATGACTTTTTGAATATGCTAACTTTATTCCCCCTAAAGATTATTTGCACTTTATTCTTGTAAAGTTGCAGCTTTTTTCACTCTGTTGTGCGTGACGGGCGGTTAGCAGCGGCCTTTTGAGGTGCGTAGCGAAGCCTGTGGGAGCAGGTTTTTCCTCCATGGCGTCATGCCAGCGCAAAAGTGACGCAAACAAGTTACTGTTAGCATTTCTTGCAAACCAAGTCAGCTTTTCCCGCAAGCAACGGCTGCAGCGGGTTCTGGTTCTGACCCTTGACCTCCGGCGGGGGCCGCGTGGAGGTCAGCGGGTTGCTAACGTGTTGCGTAATTCCCGCGGTCAACGTTTATGGCACCTTTTAAAGAGGTCACGGGGTCACGCCGAGGCTGCAGACATTCCAGCACTTGATTGAGAAAGGTTAAAGGTCAGAGTCGGCTCAGAACTTGCACGGCCGCGCCGCCGTGTTTCGCTTTTGTTTGGACATCTCCCTCGCCTCCCGGCGCTAGAATGCTAGCTCGTAGCGGCAGGTCAGCGTGAGCGCCGCAAATATAAATATGAGATATGTTCGGACTCACCGGAAGCGGCTTGGGCTTGGGCGCCAGCTTGCCGGGCGTGCACGAGGCGGCGCCGTCGGCCTCGCCCGTCGTCGGGTCCGGTTCCGGGATCGCGTCATCTCCCTGCGAGGGTCGACAATGTTCACCGTCAGGCTGGAGCGGGGGCACGCCGCACGGGCTGGTCGCTCCAAAGGACCCCCCTCCCCCCATCGGGTTTCTCCTGTCCTGTGTAAGGACGACTCGGCTTCCGTTGATCGGCGCCATCAAGATGCAGCTCCCATTTTTAAGGACGAACGCCGAGTCTGCCTCGTTTGCATACAAGATGGCAGCCCGCCGTTTTCACACGCACATTCTTTTCTTCCACACAGGAAGCTGTGGAGCGGGTGACGCGCGCGTGCGTGTGCTCTTTCTGTCAGAGTAGCCGCTCAGCACGGCTGTTGCCAGGCAACAAGACGGCGGGCAGTGCTGTGTGACGACGACATGGAAGCGAGACGACACAGTCCCCCCTATCCCCCCCCCTCAGCTCGAGCAGCCAACGCCCTCGTGGCGTACAGGACGTCACGCCACACCTGGCGCCGCACGGTCCTCATCCAACATGGCGCCGTGCGTGTGGGATTCCTCCCTGAGGCGTCACATGACGGATTAAATCCATTCACAGAAGAGCCGCTGGTGACCTTTCACCCCCGGATCCAATCAGAGGAAAGGAGCGCTAAAAAAACTTCCGATCGTTTTATTATTTATTTCCTTTTTTTCAAGTTCGGTCTTTTTTAATTGTTATAAATTTTAAAGTTTTTTTCAAATTTACAAATGTCCATTTAGATCGATATTTTTTATTTTGTTCATTTATATATATATATATATTTTATAGTATTTGTTTGTTTCCATGTGTTTTATTAATGTAGAGGAATTTCTTTTATTTGGATTTTTTTTCGGATTATTTACAATTTTAATATTTTTTATTAAGATATATTTGTCATTTCAAGATTCAAATGTTCTTCTATTATATATATATATATATTTGTAAAAATGTTTTTAATGTTTATACTGTATTTTTTCAATTGATAAATACATTTTAAAAATGAAAATATGTATATACTGTATATAGTATACCCCTCCAGCCTAATGAGGATTAGTGGATGGATACGTGTATGTGTATAAAGTACTAGACATATATACAGCATAATAGCATATACTTTATATATAAAGACGGTAGCCACAGCCGCACCACGAAAGCACCAGAGGATTAGCAAAGTTAAACACACCAACGGAAGCAGAGCGACCAATGACACTCAACAACACGACATTCCCATTCCTCCCATTACTTACCGCTCTGCTTCCCGTCGAGTCGGCGGGATCTTTGAATGCAGCGTTGGTGACGGCGTTGGATGGCATGGGCGCAGGGGGGTGATGGTTCACGCCAATGAAGACAGCAATGGAATAAATACAAATAAAATCATGAGATGATCCTTCCTCTGACCTGAGGGAGAAAAACAGACTAAATTAGATTTTTTTTAAATGGACTTCTTAATAGACTACAGAGGACCACAGCCATTGCTGCTGCTTTTCTCCCTTGGGAAAAAAGGCATAAAACCAGCCATTTTTACTATGGAGTTCTTAATGGATGACAATTGTTTCAACATTCAAGTTTCCAGCTTTAAGCTAAAGTCGGGTTCTTAATGGACAGCAATTATTTGATTTAAAATCAGCCTTTGTTACAATTGAGTTCTTAATGGACGCAATTTGTTTCACCATTTGGGTGGTTCTTAGAAACAAGGAAAAACCCTGCACAAAAGCAGTCATTTTTACTATGGAGTTCTTCATGGACGACAATGGTTTCTACATTCAGGTTTATGGCTTTATAGCTGCTTTGTTTCAATCTTGCAACAAAAAAAACCCAACTTGGTAAATGCATCGACTCTTCCAGTTGAGTTCCTGTGGACATTCAGCTGGGTGTACGGGACGTTTAGTGTTCTACTTTTACATGTCTAAGGTTAGCATTCGGATGTACAGTAGGTGATGCGTTCACTGGCCCCGCGCTGGGGGGAAAAGGCATATTTTCCAGGCCTGAGGCTTCCAAGGGAAGATGCTAGTAATCATGCAGGTGTTGCAATACGTTACTGCTGCGGGGGAGGGGGCTGCCTGGCCGTCCGCCTGCAGCAAGACCCGGGGGGAAAGGGGCTCCTCTCGCAGGCCGTGGCCGTCCCGTTTAGCGGCTGCTCCACGGCGGTCCTTTTTCCGCGCTAAGGTCAAGTTCAAGCACGCGCGTCCAATCAGCGCATCTGCAAAAATGCACCCTCCGACCCCCCCCCCGGCCGGATTTGCTGCCGTCCTTCCGATATCTCTTCCCCGCCACGATGCACCCGCCGCCCCCCCCCTCTCCCCTCTCCCGTCTCCGTAAGAAGGCGTGTGCGTGTTTGGAACCGAGCTCGCGGTGTGTTCCTTACCCGATGTCCCTCCTCCCGATCCTCCCGAGTCCCGGGCCTGACCCTTCTTGATTTGGTCTCGTCCACCACCCGGAGCCTCCTTCTTCCTCTCTCTTCTCTTCCCCGTCCACCGCCTCCCCCGGCCGGGCAGCGCTCCTCCAGATGCTCGCTCTCGCTGCAGCGGCCTGTACGCTGGCCTGGTGGGCGCCCCGGGTCCCAAAACCCGCCGGTTCAACATTCACTAGGACGAAGTAACCGTGGGAGAATCGAGACCGATAGCGGTGTTGTCGATACCAGCGTTGTGTAGATCGATACGGGCGACGAAGGATTTTTCACAGGTATGACTTTTTATAATAAAATGTTGTATCTGGTAACTCGGCTTCGGATTGATATCAAGCTGTGTGGCTTCATTTAAGCAGCTTAGAATCATCAGTGGACGAGTGGGTAGCACGTTGGCCTCACAGTCTGGGGGGTCAGGGTTCGAATCTCCGTTGTGCATCTCTGTGTGGAGTACCGCCCTCTGGTGGCTGCGTGCGGTCGCATTTATACCGCCCTCTGGTGGCTGCGTGCGGTCGCATTTATACCGCCCTCTGGTGGCTGCGTGCAGTATTGCTGCTTAAATAGGAGGAAATGATTCAAGACAGTTCAGGGCACGTTGTAAATTTCACATCTATCAAGAAAACTAGAATAAAATAAAAACAACAGTAGCAAAAATAGAATAATCAGCAGTAATTGTAACAAAATAGTTTTAAAAAGTTATTTTACAAAAATAACATTGAAATATGAATATTTTATTTTTTAGTTATTTTCTTAGGTTGTAAAATTATGAGAAATAAGCAAAACAAAAAAAAGTTGTGATTTTTGGAAAAGAGGGTTGGGAAAAAGTTCCGTAAGTTCACAAGGCGAAAAGATCACAAGAAGAAAGTCGTAATTATGAGGACATTCACGAGAAGAAAGCTGAAATAGAAAAAAAACAGCAGCAGAAATGGGGAGAAAGTATCATTTTAGAAGGATAAAGTCCAAAAAGTTGTTTTTAGCTACAAAGCAGCATATTTAGCGAGGCATGCGTTGCATATTTATGACGACCTTTCTTTACAGTGCACTGTAAAGTCATGCACTGCATTCCACATTTGCGATACAGCAAATTGGGACGCGCAACTCCAGTGGTATGCATGTTCGACACAAATGAGACATAATTACCAGTTTACTGCCATACAAGTGTAAAAATAAGTTCACCTCTCATAACAATAATGTAATAATAATGTAAAAGCAATTTTTGAAAAGTGCACTCACCTTCTGATGGGCCAGCCACGAGCTGTGGTGATGACATCACTGCCGCCATATTGTACTGAGCAGCCTGGACAGTTTTGAGTTCTTTGACTTCAAGTGTTCCGATTGAAAAGCGGAACAAATCACACCGGAGAGTATTTCAAGTTTTTTTAATATCTCACCTTTGATTTATTTACAAAAGATGGCAGCTTTGTCACATAAAAGTTTTGGAGATCAACATAACAAAATGTGTTTGCCAGAACACACACACACACACACACACACGGCTACTAATAATGAAATAAATGTGAAACACAAACCCCCGCGTATGCGCTATTATTATTATTATTATTATTATTTCATCCACCGCCGCTTTGAATGCGGCTCTCGGCGGGGCGTCTCCCGAATCAAGCGTGCGTGTGAAAGAAGCGACGGCATGAGCGAGGACGACACACGGCATAGCGTTGCGGACGGCGACACGAGCTGCGACCGCACACTTTGGCACCGATGCAAAGAAAGCCGCTCGTGGCTCACAGCACTTTGCCAAACACCCAAACCCTAACGCACGCCGCCGGCGGCCTTGCCTCGACTAACGGAGGGACGGATACGGCCTTAAGGAGAGCAGCCGGGTCGACCGTACGGAACCGGCACCGGCACCGGTGCAAGCCACGCTACTGGACTCGTCCGACCCAAAGACGGTCTCATTCCCGGGATTGCCAAATCCTACCAACAGAAAATAGTTTTGGGTTTGTAAAGTCAACGGCGGACACTGCTGTTTTTTTTAACACACCCCTTTCAACTTAAGAGCGTGCATATCATGAATGCTGGCTCTCGTTTGTTGTCTGAGAATCTACCGCACCTGCTGGTAGCCTGTTGGCCATAAAAAAAATACTAGTCACAGTACTTCATCTGCTTACTCACATTGGACTGCTAGTATTTGCCACGCTACTATACTTCCTGTCATTTACTGGTAGATATGATTCCGGTGGAATGAGATCATCTTTGGATCCAAAGAGTCCAGTTGCCTGGATCCAAGACCTGGACGAGTGAGACGTAGTTGAAGGGGCCTCTTTCTGGGCCCTTGCGAAGATACCTTAGGCACGGAACTGAAGCAAAAGGCTGCAGCGTTTCCTATGAATAAAACCTTGCTTGTGGCTGTGGGCAACCTCCTGATGACTTTTAAAGAATGCCTCCACAAGATGGCAGTAGCTGCATCGGCAGTCTCACGAGTGGTCAGCAGCTTTACTGTGTCTGGCTCTGCATGCGCTTTGCAATGTTGGTGTGAAAGTCATGCTTGTCACATTTAATGCTGATTCAGCATTACTCGGTTCTGTTGCTGCCGTGTTGTACAAAAGCTCACGGCTTCCATGCTTGGTGGAGGTAAAACAACACCGTCTTCAGTGACCTACTGCTCAGCTGCTGCAAAGAAACCAGGGTCCAAACAATAGTTCCCCTGCAAAGGTTCCACCAATTTCTATCCTGTCCAATCCGTCTTCCATCTGGCGGATCACAACATTGGTTCTGTCGCTGGCTTATAAACGACCACGTGGTCTGCTTTCTCATGCACACCGAATCATTATCAAAGTTAAGAAATGAACTTCCGTCTTGTTTGGGGCGTATCTAAATAAACCCCCCGCCTCTAATTGGATCCTTTACGGCAGCCCCTCCCAAACCCTTTTACACCTAAGATCTCCAACATGCTTCTCCAAAAACCAGTAAGTCAGTGAAACTCGAGTTCGGTTTGTTTTGCGCGTCTGAGGCGCAGCTCGGGCAGGAAGTGGAGTAAGAAAGTAAAGGAGAAATTGTGCACGCCTCGAAACCCCAAGCCCTGTTGGCTACTTAGCTTGTTAGCTCCGCCCGTCGCCGGTGAACCACTAGTGGTACGCACACAGGAACCGGTGCCACGTTTAGGACGGCCAATAGATGCTTTTCTTACTGAGGAGTTGGCCACACTGAGTGCTTACTGAATGCTAACTTCCTTAGCATGTATTAGGAGTCGGTGTTGTTCCAGCACCAGAAGAACCAGTAGCACCAGAAGCACCAGAAGAACCAGACGGACCAATGCTAGCTTGTTGGAGGACAACGGTAACCCCTTCCCGTGTGTGCGCCACCATGCTTGATGCTAATGCTAAGCTAGTTGCTAAGCTGGTCATTCTCCGTCTTCCGTTCCGCAGATGACAGTTTTTGGGAGGTGGGGGGGTGTAGCATGCTAGTAGAACATTAGGCTGTGTGTGGGTGGGGGGGGTGGCACAAATCCAAACGCGAGATCTCGAAAAGCTAACGGTTAAAAAGCAGGCGTCTTGTGGCGGCGGCCATGTTGGCGTAGTTACATGATGGAGGTGGGGGGTAATACTACAACACACTGGCTAATGAGACACCTCCTCCTCCGTTTCGCTGAGATGGCGGCATGCATTATGTACGTGCTGATGCCTGGCGAGGCTCGGGCTCGTCGTCGATCGTTCCCGGCGGATGACCTGCGACCTCCCTTCTCTGCTCATTGCTTGTTTACTCGCATCGTGGCTGCAAACAGACGCAGGACAGCACGCTGTTATTCTTGGAACAACACAAAGGCGTCTGCTTGTTTCCCACTCGGCCGCAATAATCTGTTCCCGTGTCAAGCTGTGTCTGGCCAACATTCTGAAAGGGTGCAAACAAGTTTTAAAGGCGGGCGTTTAGGCGTTCCACTGCATGTGATTGGTTGCTCAGACCCTGGGTGTTATTCCGCAACATGATCATGCAACCATCATAAAACATTTTTAAAAAGCAAGCGCTGTCGGCCTCTGGTGGCGCTTACCTCTCTCCCCTCCGTTTCTCATGTTGGTGTCCTCCTCGTCTGCCCCGTCGTCCACTGCAAGAGCCAAGCACAACATCGCTTTTGTCTCCATGACGCTACCGCGCAGGCTTCACTACACATGTTGAAATACAGCCTGCCTCAGGGTATGGGTGAAATTGGGGGCACCTGAGTGGAGTTCCTTCACCAGCGACGACATGGTGTTCGTGATGGAGTCGGCGGCAACCAAGAGGTCGTTGCGCAGGTTTCGAGGTACGCCTGCAACGCACGCGCCGCACATTCAACCTTCACCCTCCGCGCCAGCCTACAGGATTTGCTTTTTACCCTGAGCGAAGGCCTCCAGCACGTCGCCTCCCACGCCCGCCAGGCAGTCCTGCGGCGTGTGAGTGGGGGTGGAGCCAGCTGAGGTGGAGCGTATGGGCATGGGCATGGAGCAGCCTGCCCCGTGGATGGGGGACGAGTGGGGGGAGCCTCCAGACTGGGACTGGAACAAAACCCGTCAAACAAAAGGTGAACTCTCAGTCACCAAACAGACTTCTCTTTGGACAAAACGCTTGAACATTCAAGTTGATGAGATGGAATTGATTTAGAGAAGGTCCACTCACAGCCTGCTTCTGTTCCTCATCCTGGCAGCCAGAAGAACAAGAACCTCATTCAAGTCAGCACGAGCACGCATGTTACATTATGATATCCACAAGAACAATATTATTACTTCACTTTCATTTTGGTAGCACACAATTAGTCATAACATAATGGAAATGAAAACTAAAGAAATGATATTTGTTGGAAAATGTACATAATATTGTGGGAATAAAGTCAAAATGTTATTGGTAAGAATTACAAAAAGAAAACCTAAATGTAAAAAACACAACAGCAAAAATGAAAACATCAGCAGTCATTTTGTACAAATAAAGTTAAAATATTAAGCGAAAAAAGTCGTTTTTTCCCAGAATTATCTGGTAATATTATCTTTATCAACATCATCATGTCATCATTAAGTCTCCACACGAGGGGAAACAAACAAAATCAAAATGTCATAGATGATAATATGGGAAAAATATTGTAATATCACGGGAAGCAAAAAGTGGAAAAAACAGCAGAAAGTCATTTTAGAAAAATAAAGTCAAAACATTGATGGAAAGAAAGCAATAAAAGTTGCATGATATTATGAGGAACAATCATAAATCCTTAGAGGTGTGCAGACTTATAATATTTCAGGAAAAATGTGTTGTCACTGTGTGCAGTTTAAAGTTTGCAAAATATTTGCACCTTCAGCAGCCTCATGAGTCCTTCCAGCTGCACCATCAGCTCCCGTCTGCTCTCCTGCAAGGCCGACATGCGCCGCTCCAGCTCGTCTTTTCTGTGCCTGACACACACGCACACACACACGCACACACACGCACGCACACACACACACACACACACACACACACACACGCACGTAAGGCCAGGCTGGTCCGCACCCTGGTGGGCCTGGTAGCCTGGGTATCGTCAACATCTCCCTCATGCAAGTGTTCTTCACAGCCGCTCTAGCCTGCTCTATGCGCTATGCCAGGGGTTCCCCAACCTTTGACCCCTTCAGACAGTAACCCCCTACTCCTGCACATAAACCCCTTTCTTGATCGACCTAAATATGCTTGATTGATGTTCCGGGTGAAAAATGTGTATTTCGCCACGAGCACAGACAAATAGATCACCAATCATCCTGAATGTTTTTATTCCAGTTCACTTGTTGGCGTTCTTGCCTTTGGTTGGTTTTGCTTTTGTTTTGGCTGCCTTGAGTCTGCATACTCATCCTTCCATCCATTTTCTATGCCGCTTATGCCGCAGCCTATCCCAGCTGACTTTGGATGAGAGGTGGGGTACACCCTGGACCAGCCAAACGCAGGGCATGAATCTGCATATTCATTTTTTACCAAATTGAATGAAGGGGTCATGACCGAAAGAAGGAGATGGCGGATACAAGCGGCGGAAATGAGTTTCCTCCGTAGGGGGGCTGGACTCACCCTAAGAGATAGGGGGAGGAGCTCGGCCATCCGGGAGGAGCTCAGAGTAGAGCCGCTGCTCCTTCACATCGAGAGGAGCCATTTGAGGTGGCTCGGGCATCTAGTCCGGATGCCTCCTGGGCGCCTCCCTGGTGAGGTGTTTCGGGCACGCCCGGTCGGGAGAAGGCCCCCGGGAAGACCTAGGACACGCTGGAGGGACTATGTCTCACAGCTGGCCTGGGAACGCCTTGGTGTCCTCCCGATGGAGCTGGAAGAGGTCGCCGGGGACCGGGAAGTCTGGACTTCCCGACTGAAGCTGCTGCCCCCACGACCCGGACCCAGATAAGCGGAGGAAAATGGATGGAGGGACCAAATTGAAGGGGAACGTTTAGGCAGAATCCCGAGTGCAAGGACACATACAACCAACCACGAAAACTCGTTTTCGGGGCAGTGCGGGGATTGGAACCGAAATACAAATGAAATCTTCAAGATGAAACACTCGTAATGCACAAAATCATCCTCAAAAGTATATGATGCACACAGCAATCAACAACTTCGCACTCTGTGAGGCGTTCAGGCGCACTGGTAAATGTGCGTGTTAGGCGCCAACTGTGGGACGTCAGAAGTGATTTAAGCCCCGTGGGCCGGCTAATCTCTCTCGCCTTCTCCTTCTCCAGACGGGGAGCATGCAGCAGGTCCTCATCCCAATTTGGGCTTGGTAGTTTTTGGGTTTACACTCCACATGCACGACTGCACCAGACGTTGTTCTGATGTTCACTTTATTATTCAGCTCATATTTGGATTTGCTTTCGTTTGCGTCAGTAAAGTGGTGTTTGGTTGATGGTGTTTTGTTTTTAACATGCTACTGCTTGCCGATTAGGTTAACTGGTTTCACTGAGTACTTGGTTTGGCTCCGCTATTCCGCTGGTTGGCAGGAGACGCCCCCTGCCTTCTTCTTGAGGTTTTCTTGGAGTCTGAGTGAGAATTGGGAGCGGTGTCTTTATGGAGCAGTCGATGGGGCTGTTCTTAAAGTGCAGTTAGGCTGAAGGGCATTTTCGGGTTTTGCTAATGATAGCTGACAGATATCTCGAGGACACATCAGTAGGGTTGTGTGAGGGGGCCTGCGTGCAGGCTCTCTGATAAACACACTAGGTACACCCACTGCAGAACCACGTGAAGACTCGGGTTGGCAGAGGGAAATGCGTCAAGGGGAAGTCAGGACTAGCGAGCAACACAGAGAGATGATTGATGCAAGCAGCATTTCTACTGTTGTGCAGAAGATCAGAGGTCAGATATATGTTGGACAATGACATCGCCATTCCAGCTTCCTCCAGCTGGGCGTCAACCAAGCCTTCTGGTTGGGACGGCTCTCTGCAGCTTTGTAAGTTTACAGCCTGTTAAGTTAACAGGCCAACCAAAGTAGATTCCTTTCCTTTGCCTTCAGGTGGGTCTGCAAAGTTCATTAGCAAATTTGATTTGCTAATGGGTTATTGACAGGTCCCTCTAACGGCAGAGGCACAAGACATGTGTTCTTTGAACGTTCTTTGAACGTTCTTTGAACGTTCTTTGAACGTTTGGCTGGGGCGCACCGCACTGTCAACTTGGCAAAGTGTGAAGCGTTCTGCAGAAACTTTTGTTTCAATAATAGTCCGGACCTAATTAGTCAATTAGTGATGAAGTGCTAAAAACCTGAGCAGCCTTAGTTCTGTCAGCAGAGTGGGGTTCTGCTGGGCTTTCTCCGGTGTGGGCTGGGAGGCCTGCTCGTGCTCCAGACGCAGCCTCTGAATCTCCTGCAGGATCTCCCTGGAGAACACAGCCTGTTGAACCCGGACGAAACACAAGTTCTTTTAACGGCCGGTGTAGAAGAGAGCAAGCCGACCTGTTTTTGTTTTCCAGCTCGGCGATGAGCTGCCTCTGCTGCTTGTTGGCATCAAAGTTGAAACTCAAGTCCGAGGGAGGGCATTGTTGCTGCGGAGCAAAAACAAAACAAAACAGTCAATTTAAAGACTGCGTGCCATCTCATTACTAAAAACTTTTACTTAACGGGCTGCATTGTTGTCGGCCAGGCAGGACAAACACATGCTTTGAAAGAGGAGTGAAAGAAGCCATCTATGTTTAGGTTGAGAGGGCTGGTCTACGACACCACCTTTCTCCAACTTACAACGCTGTCCTTTCAGCCTTGCCTAAAAGATCATTTAGCCTCTAAACAAATATTGACAAAACTAGCCTCTGACAAGGAACATCCACCTTGGTTTCAGGTGGCTCCATGAACATCATTACATCTGAGTGGGATGCTAACCAAGGCGATAACACCCAAACCGCCATCATTACATCTGAGTGGGATGCTAACCAAGGCGATAACACCCAAACCTCCATCATTACATCTGAGTGGGATGCTAACCAAGGCGATAACACCCAAACCGCCATCATTACATCTGAGTGGGATGCTAACCAAGGCGATAACACCCAAACCGCCATCATTACATCTGAGTGGGATGCTAACCAAGGCGATAACACCCAAACCGCCATCATTACATCTGAGTGGGATGCTAACCAAGGCGATAACACCCAAACCGCCATCATTACATCTGAGTGGGATGCTAACCAAGGCGATAACACCCAAACCGCCATCATTACATCTGAGTGGGATGCTAACCAAGGCGATAACACCCAAACCGCCATCATTACATCTGAGTGGGATGCTAACCAAGGCGATAACACCCAAACCGCCATCATTACATCTGAGTGGGATGCTAACCAAGGCGATAACACCCAAACCGCCATCATTACATCTGAGTGGGATGCTAACCAAGGCGATAACACCCAAACCGCCATCATTACATCTGAGTGGGATGCTAACCAAGGCGATAACACCCAAACCGCCATCATTACATCTGAGTGGGATGCTAACCAAGGCGATAACACCCAAACCGCCATCATTACATCTGAGTGGGATGCTAACCAAGGCGATAACACCCAAACCGCCATCATTACATCTGAGTGGGATGCTAACCAAGGCGATAACACCCAAACCGCCATCATTACATCTGAGTGGGATGCTAACCAAGGCGATAACACCCAAACCGCCATCATTACATCTGAGTGGGATGCTAACCAAGGCGATAACACCCAAACCGCCATCATTACATCTGAGTGGGATGCTAACCAAGGCGATAACACCCAAACCGCCATCATTACATCTGAGTGGGATGCTAACCAAGGCGATAACACCCAAACCGCCATCGTTACATCTGATTGGGATGCTAACCAAGGCGATAGTTTTTTGTCCAACAACCCTTCTGAAGTAGCTTCTACAACCTCCTCCTCAAACATTTGGTTACAGATACTACTCCACTGGTCAACACAGCTCTTCTCAATAGAATCGCCTCCCTGGGGAGGCGTTCAGGGCACATCCAACCGGTAGGAGGCCTGAGGAGACACAGTCTCTCCAACGTGTCCTGGAAACGCCTCGGGATCCGCCGGGAGGATGTGGACGAAGCGGCTGGGGAGAGGGAGGTCTGGGCTCTTTATCTCATGACTTTTTAATCTCATAACTCCCACATTACTATATACTTTTTATTCCTTAATTATAACTTCATATCATAATTTCAACTTTTTATCTCACAATTCCGCCTCTCATAATTTCGCATTATCTCTCATAATTTTGACTTTTGAATGTCACAATTTCAATTTATGTAAAAATGATGGCTTTTTATCTGATATTTCTGACTTTGCTTTTCATAATTATGACTTGTTATCTTGCAATTTCGACTTTTTATCTCGTAATTAAAACTTGTTATCTCATAATTATGACTTTCTTGTTTCATCTTTTTGACATAATTTTTAGCATCGGTGTCAGTGGGAGAAACGGGTTTCCATACAATCCTGAGCCGTAGCGTCGCACTCACCGCGGAGTTCCCCGCCTCGGCCGCCAGGCGTGCGGCGTAGCGGGCGATGAGGCGGTGCTCCTCGTCCAGTCGGCTGGGACTCTCCAGGATTCTGCACAAGAAAAAAGTCCCCAACAGTCAGTGCGACTCGCCAGAAGCACATTTGATGGCAGGGAATTTGCACGCCACAGGTCACGTGACCCGCAGCGCCGGGCGAACGAGGGTGGTGGTGGTGCCATCTGGATGATCCCGGGAGAGAAACGAGAGCGTCGCCTCGGCGTGGAAGCAAGCGGGCCACTTTTGAATTATGCAGGAGATGAATATTCATCGGCCAGAGCGTCTGTCTGTCGCACGCGAGCAAAACTACTTCGGCTCATCTAACCGTGATGGAATGTGGTGAAAAGACGAGCGAGCTTGAAAAAGACGATCCTGAAAAAGATACTTTGCCGCTTGGCCGTGCCTTTGTTTTCCCACAAATACACCACGCGGCGGCGCTGTTTGCACACTCCCCTTCACCTCCGGGGGGGGGCTCACTTCACCCCTCAGCTTAATTCCGTGCCTAAAAACGTCAAATACAACAAACATGGAGAACCGCCACTTCATGTGCCAAAAAAACCATGGCCGCCGTCAAGCGAAACGTCTTAGCAACTAAATATGTAGGATTCCTTGCTCATCAATGCAACAGTTTGGTAGTTAGAGAGTAAAAAAAACGTGCACTTTTAAACATTAGTGANAAAAAAACCATGGCCGCCGTCAAGCGAAACGTCTTAGCAACTAAATATGTAGGATTCCTTGCTCATCAATGCAACAGTTTGGTAGTTAGAGAGTAAAAAAAACGTGCACTTTTAAACATTAGTGATATTCTTTTGCCCAAAAAAAGGATTTTCAAGCATGACCCGAAATATAAGTCTTTGAGAAGACCCATTCAAAGGCATGTTGGAATATGTAGTATTGGACACTGGTCACTAGGTGTCAGGAGTGTCACCTTCTTGAGACAATTGCCCCCAAGAAGGTCCTGTACACAACAGGAAGTAGGAAGGGAAAAGAGGAACTCCCAACGCTGAGGTGTGAGTCTATATTGTGTCTAGTTTGTGTCAAATACGTCTTATTTTCTCTTATCGTGTCAAATACTACATTTGGTAATAGGGGTGTAAAGGCGACTGTGGGGGTGTTATTTCATGTCTAGAGGGCTCAAATAAAGTTACAAATTGTATTTCGAAGTGGTAAACCGGTATTTTGAAAAGAATCCGTTTAGAAACAAGGAATCCTACTCGGTGGAAATTCACTTATCACAGTCCGGACCAGGACAAACGAGGGGTTACGGCGCCGACATTGCGCCTGGTTTTGCGCATACTTTCCGGTTAGTGCAAAATACATCTTGCCGTGTGGTTATTATTTCCTTCCACAACACTGCTGTCGGCATGAAAGTCGCCGGTTGCCACGGTAGCTCTCTGTTGCGTTAGCAACACGTTAGCACATCACGGGTCACTGCTTTTTATTGCTCATGGCTGCAAAATAAGCCACCGTGGAGCTGAAGAGAGTTGCCAGCGGCAGCGCTTCGACAGAGATGGTCGGCAACACCCGTGAAATCCAAGGAATAGCAAAACACGACGGCGGCGCCGTGTGGCGCTCGCTGCTCGCCGTCTCCGCCATCAGTCGCGGCTAAAGTCACCTTCAATGTTTCATTTCTCATTTCCATGTTTTACGCGAGTTCTTGTGGGGAACATGGATACGGTTTGGTTTGATGCGGACCTCCTGGAACGGACTCATGTCGCTAAACGAGCTCCCTTCTATTTTTTGAAGTCACTGAGTGCAGTACTTGGTTGCCACCAGCAGAGGCGCTGTTACAACTCCTCCGGGGGGGCGTTAACACAAGAGTGGCATGGAAATAGGGGTTCAGAACACTCGGAAAAAAAGAGATTCTCCCATCCAGTTAAAAATAATATGAAAATGTAATACTCCATTGATGGTTCAGGTCCCCCTAGTTAATCAGGATGTGTACCCATCGCCAGTATGGGAAGATTGCTATGATATGCTGTGATCCCCTCAACCTTCACACTCCAATGTTGCTCCAAGTTCCCTGTGACTATTTGAAAGCAAGACGGGCAGACGAGGAACCAGTTAAACCCAGAGATCCAAGGGGGTGGAGCGATGGTCTTATTTGAAGAGGACATTATCTCATCCAATCCGGCAGTTGGATGACTTTGAAGTTGAGTCCAGGACCTCCGTCATGCGCATCACGTGGACACCCGCCAGCTAACGGCTAAGTAAGGAAGTACTCATCCATTCTTGCAAGATTAGATGCTACCTGCTCGTCTCGGCAACAAACAAGCTCACTGAGCAATCGGGCTTACCTCAGCCGAGGATGAACCTGCCGGGCCGGGGAGAAGCTCGCATGCGAGCGCCAGCACCGACCAGCATCTCCGCTACTTCGCCGCCGCCGTCTCCACGGAAACTACACGGTCACCTGACCTCATGACAACACACATTCTCTCTCCCCCATCTCCCTCCTGTCTGTCTCTGACTCGCCTCGTCAGTCATGCATTTATACGCCCTGACTCCGCCCCCCGTTGCATAAATGGATGGGTCTATAAATAGAGCTGCTCCTGTTTTCAGGGTTCAAGCATCGCACCTTCCTTGAACCTGCAGTCCTCCCCCACCCCCATGCTGCTAAAAATAGCTGAATCAAAGTTGCACCCGTGAAGGATAAAACGCTTCACCTCCACAGAACCACCAAAAGCCAGCAGACCGCACTCACTGGGGGAGGGGTGCCTACTTCTGTCCTGTCTTAACGGCGCCGCCGCTGACTCACTCGGGGAAACAAAGCGAGCTAGCGACCTTTCGCGAGAGGTCGCGCCGCACCGATTCCTGCAGATGGATGGCGCGGTGATGACCAAAAGCCGTCATTCACTGGAGCTCAGGGGTGTCCAAAGTGCAGCCCGGGGGCCACTGGCATGCCCGGCTCTTTTTTGGTGGCTCGTGGCACATTATGAAAA
The DNA here is from genome assembly GCA_024372805.1 of Oostethus manadensis. Lineage (NCBI taxonomy): Eukaryota > Metazoa > Chordata > Actinopteri > Syngnathiformes > Syngnathidae > Oostethus > Oostethus manadensis. The sequence continues at coordinate 1,009,332 of QODF01000176.1, forward strand.
TTGAATTCAACCAAAAAATTACACAAATAAAATAAAAACAGCAAACATTTTCAACAAAAGATGTGATCATATGAAATAAAAAGTGGACTTTTACAAGAATAGTATGGTAAGATCAGAGAAAAAATGTCATTTTAATCGCATCAAGTTGAAATATTAATTTAAAAATGTTATTCTTAAATTGCGATATTATGAGAAACAAAACAAAAAGTTAGGTTGGCGAAAATATAATACGGGAATAAAGTCAAAATACAATGGCAGTATTACTGGAAGACATTTACAAGAATTGATTTTTTAAATCAGCAGTAATTTT
>QODF01000190.1:3899-57781 GCA_024372805.1 Oostethus manadensis
GTTCTTTCGGTCATGACCCATAACTCATGACCATAGGTGAGGGTGGGAACGTAGATCCATCGGTAAACTATGCCGTTATCTCTAACCATGTTCAACGTATCAACCTTTTGGAAATAGTAACGTCCAAACTGACAACTACGGCGTCTAAAGGGTTAATTAAGTCGACCGTGTATAAGTCCACGGTTCGTCGAGCACCTCATCAGGTGCTGGGGTCCATCCCGCTTAAATAGAAGTCAACATGCATAGACGTCAAGTATGAGCCACAAAGGGGTCCTTTCCATGAACACTTTTTGTAGTAGCCATCTTTCGGCACCTAACAAACACACACGTTTACATTTGGTGGAGGAAAACAATGGCAGCAAACTGCTCATGTCTGGGGGAGAAGTCCCGGGTAAATGTTCAAGCTGGGCTACATGACGCAAGTGAGCCAATCTTATGAACGTCGACTTCAACGGGTTCCAGCGTATTGCCTAGAAAAAAAAAAAAAAGATATTTATACAGTATATAAGCCCACACATTCACACAGAGAAAATAAAACAAATTGAATATGACCTTTATAAGACATAACGTGATTGGAAGTCTGGATTTGTGTGGGACTTGTACATTACTTATTGTACATTATTTATTGTACATTACTTATTGTACATTAAGCAGGCGGTGTGATATTTAGACAGCTGATTGAGTCAGCAGCCCGCCGAGGCCCAGTAATCAGTGTGCAACGTGCACACCGGTACGCACCAACTGTACTTACACGCCGATCACTTTCCAAATTATTTACAGGGAGGGAATAGGACGAGGCGTGTGGCTGAATGTGGAAGTAAAAAAAAAAAGGTGTATTGGCAAAAATGTGCAGCAAAGTTCTTCCAAGCGTGCTTGGACTTATATGACCTTCATAAAAATAAATAATCCTTTTGGCGGGTGTGACAAAAACAAAATGGCAGACGAGATCACGTTGCCGACGAGGACGCCAACGAGGCGACGGCAACCGTGATTGATTGTCGTGGTGAATGCAGGTGGGAAAAGATCCACGGGTCAGCAGGGATGCGTTACACAGTCCAAAAAGAAAGAAATGTGGAAATTCATGATGCCAACAACTTTTATTACGACTATAAACGCGTTTAATAAATATGTCTGCCTTGTCGCTGTCAGGACTTTACATTCAAATCACCCAAAATTTCCCTGCATGGAAAATGGAAAGAACTTGCGCTTATTGTGTATATAATCCTGATTCAGGGACTGGAGACGGTAATAGGCGTACAATGCTGGAAGCTATTTTATCATTCATATTTTGTCATTCAAGGATCACATATTTTGTTCTTTAATGTAATGTTTGTTGAAGTAAATGAATATTGACTGTTTTCTTCGGCATTAATAAAAACTTACATCATTTTTAAATTTGGGCCGCGGGGAGAAGGAAAGTTATGTCATTTGACACCATGACACAATTTGACTGCAATAAAAGTCAATTTAATCTGTGTGGAAATAGAACATGACGTGAAAAATTGCAACTGGCCCTAAAATCCAACTTTAAAAAATATAATAACATTACGTCTTAATATTTATATTAGTTAATATTACGTCTACCACAAAAGCTTCAAAATCCCACATGCAAAAGATGCCTCCGTGCTTTTTTTCCGCCGCCTATGCCATCAGTTATTTTCATGCAATACATATAATTAAAAAAAATTATATATAAATGTCATGCAATGACTATATTTTTTAAAATTTAATATATATACATATACTGTATATATAATTCTTATGCAATGCATACTTTTTAAAATTAAAACATATATACATTTCATGCAATGCAAATATATTTTAAAAAATGTAAAAATATAAATAGTCTCTATGCGTACAAACATTTTTGCAAATGGTTATTGAGACATAAGATGTTTTTGAATAAGATGCCTAGCAAGTATAAAATACCATATGTAATATATATATATGTACAAATGCACACAGTGGAACCTTTTCAATTATGCCTCATATTATTATAACATATTGTATTTATGATATACAAGAAATATAACTATATGAAATAGCTTCCCTAAAAAGTAGTTATTTGCTACCTGAGCTGTCACTTTTCCTCTTGCCGTTCCGCTTCTCAGCCTCTGCAGGTGACGGCATTGGCCTTCCAAACTCAGCGGGCGCACAGGAGGCCCCCGTGGGGGTGCTGCTGCCACCCAGGCTGGGGGTGGTGGCGCACAAAGTGGGCCCGCCGGGGTGTCCCATGTCCGGAGGAGCCGGCCCACTTTCGTGAGACAGGTGGGAGTGTGGGTGGCAGAGGCTCGGCCGCGCGCCCCCGCCGGGTGAAGGCATCTGTGGGACATGCCATGCGGCATGGTGTTGGGCGGGCGGGTGATGCTGCTGCAAGTGGCCGCGGTGGGCAGCGGGGTGATGGTGGTGGGGGTGCTGGTGGTGGTGGTGGTGGGGGTGCGTCCCGGGGTACAGGCCGTCTTCGGACACGTAGCTGGAGATGATGCAAGCGGAGGGCGAGGACGTGGAGGAAGGAGAGGAGGACGAAGAGGAGGCCAGGTCCGGGTAGGAGACGTGGTCCGAGCGTCCGTGCAGGGTGAGGGGGGACGGGGCGAAGGCGGCGGGGTGCAGGGCTTGTGCGGGGGCATGGGGGCTGCGCAGGCAGCCAAACAGCGTGTGATCCATCACAGGCGCGCGTGGCCCTCCGGGAAAGGGTGAAGGTCAGGAGCTGCTAAACCAAGGCAAAGCAAAACGATGGGCAGCACATATCCAAAAAGCTTCCACAGAACTTTTCCCCGCTGGCGCAAAAAAAGGAAGAAAAGTCAGAGAGAAGTGGGGGGAGCAGCGGGTGAGGGAGGGGGGCGTCCTTCCTGTGGTAATCCGCTTGGTTGCCAGGCTGGAGCGGGATAAACACTGAGGCCGGGACGAGCTGCAGCCGAGCCTCTCGGATGTCAGGAGGCAGCGTGGAGGTTTGGAGGCTGGAAGCAGGAGGAGGTCCCGAGGAGCAGCAGCAGAACGAGGGGAGCCGGCGAAGGGGACGTTATAAATAGGGTGTAACGTGAGAGGGAGGCTGGGTCACCGCTGACCGCATACATACGATCGCCCGCCCGACAGAACGCCACAATAAATCTGTACCGTTAAAACGGCTCAGACTCACAAAAACAAAGGCCGTGCATTTTCCCTTGGACTTGACCTCAGGTGGCCATCTTTTTTTCTGCCTTTCAGGAAAAGGGGCTGGTGGGCAGAGCTATGACGTGAAAGATGAGGAGATGCCCTCTGCCCCTTGTCTTTGTCCCCTTTGACCTCCCCAAAGGTAGACTGTCCTGTGCGCCGCCGTGGCTTCATGGGGACACTTGAAGAGGACTTCCTGTGGTGTCACAACGCCGCCCTGACAATTCATCCAAATGCTTTCAAGAAGTATTTTTACTCCTCATACCATCTTTGAACAATTTTTTTGTTTAGTTGCAGAATGGCCACAAATTAGAGCTTCAAAATACAAAACAAAGAATGGGAGTGAGACAAAAAAAAGCCATTTGTTGCAAAGAAGCATTAAAGTGAAATGGGCTGTTTACAAATACAGCCTAAAAGGCAAAATCTTGAAAGTGATTTAGGTATTCACACGGTCACGATCTCTTGATGGCAAAGGCAAAAAAGCTTTCTGTCTTTGCACGCGGTGGGACTGTTGAGCTGCACAAGCAAGGCCTCTTGCAGCCTCAGCGCCATTGCTGACATCCTGGGGGTTTATTTAACAAAAGGTGAAGTGATAAACCCAACAAAATGCAGAGGATCCCATTGGCCATCCATCAAGACACGGGACCATGCTTGGCCCAAATGAAGGTCCTTACTGGTGCCGAGTCCAGTCCAATAACCATCAGACGCCATCTGGCTTTTCAGAAGAAAAAATGTCTACAAAGTCTTCGTCTCCTTGATTGCCACAAAACTGGGTGTTTGGAATTTGCAGGAGTGCACCAAACATGGGACATTGAAAGGTGGAAGAAAGTTTCATTCTCTGATGACAAAAAAATGAAACTTTGACGGCCCTGATGGCTTCCAACGTTGGATGTTGACACCCACCTAAGATGTTTTTGGAACAATGGAGTTTCAGGTTGTGCAGGGGCGTCAAACGGGAGCCAGCTATGTGGAGATGTTGCAGGGGGGGCATCCCTCATGACTGAAGGCCCTGGTCTGTGTGGTAATGACTGAATTCACAAAGGACTTCTTCCAGAGGAATAAGTTCCCTCTTTTGGACCATTCTGATCTAAATCCAATGGAGAACATTTGAGGATGGATGGCAAGCGAAGTTTATGAAAATGGACATCAGTTCCAGACAGTGGATGCCCTCCGTGAAGCCGTCTTCACCACCTGGAGCAACATTCCCACTAGCCTAATGAAAACACTAGCATCATTCTGGTTCTTAAACTTTTGATCAGCTGATGAAGAGCCCATTTCACTTTAAAGCTAGTTTGCAAGAAATTGCTCACTGCAAAAATGCTTCTTCTGACTCCCACTTCTTCTTTTTGCATTTCTGAAATGCCACTTAGAAACGCCTTAAGATCCAACACAATAAAATGTCAACTCTTGCAATTTTTTATCTGGTCTTAACATTTGTCCTAACATCAGGAGTGTATATACAGTATATTTACAATATTATATATAATACACTCCTGATCATTCATTCATTATATTTAATTTATAGAATTAGGTTAGTTTTAAACCTAATAGAAAACTACAAATAATTTATGCATCTTCAACCTTAAAATACAAATAAGTTAAAAATACATGAATACTGTATATAAGACAAATTAGCCCCTAATCAATTTTTTTATGTTATTATTGTAGTTGGACTTTGTGATATTATGTAATATTTTGATGCTGGGCTGCACGATGGATGAGTGGGTATCACGTTGGCCTCACAGTCAGGAGGTTCAGGGTTCGAACCTCTGTGGAGTTTGCATGTTCTCTCCGTGCGTGTGTGGGTTTTCTCCGGGTACTCCGGTTTCCTCCCACATTCCAAAAACTTGCATGTTAGCTTAACTGGTGACTCTAAATTGTCCGTTAGAGTGTGAATGTGAATTGTTGTTTGTCTCCCCGGCGATGGACTGGCGACCAGTCCAGGGTGTACCCCGCCTTCCGGCCGAAGTCAGCTGGGATAGGCTCCAGCATACCCACGACCCTAATGAGGATAAGCGCTATAGAAAATGGATGGATGGATTTTGACGCTGGTGTGCAGCTGAATAAAGAAACCCAAATAATAGAAACGCATGTAACCCAACCTAACTGACAATGTACATTATTATTATTATTATTGTTATTATTATTATTAATGATGCAGCCCTTGCATTGGATTTCAGACTGTATTTGAAAAACCAAAACCGTGCGCTACAGTAATGTGAACCTTTCAGCTGAAATGTCTGCACATTGGGGTGGGCGACAAACAGGGCAAGTTTGGGAGAGGAAATGAATTCCTCTTGGAGAGAAAATGACTTTAGCAGAGAGCTCAGGCGGAGGCGGGCTGGAAGGCCGTCGTCGCGCTGGCGGCGCTGGCGGGGAAGCCTCGGCAGAGGGAAGGCGCCTCAGGTGTGCGAGTGTCAAACTCCTCGACTGTTTGTCTTACAAATGGAGGCTATTAGCAGGTTAGTGGAGGCTACATAGTGGAACAGGTATTAACACACACACACACACACACACACACACGTGTTTCCAATTGCGCGGCTGACGGCCTGTGGCGAGGTCCGCTCAGCCCTGAACCCCTCCTGTTCTCCATGCGTGTGAATTCATCAAGTGTGTCGGCTGCAGGTCCAAACGCTGACCTCTCTTTAAATCAAACACAAAAAGTGTATTTCCTTTTTACATTTGAATTCAACTTGACGTCGTGTGTTGGTGTGACTAAAAGTACCACCAATAGATAGAGCTTGGAGGCTAAAGACTCCATCCCATGCGCTCGTGGATGGATTCGTGGTGACTAACTACACATTTTATACTTAGCATGCGTTTTAATTCCTGTGTGAGACGTTTTTAACCGTGCTGCGAGTGAACAATGGCAATTGACGAGAGAACGAGAGGGTTCTGCAGCTGAATCTCGCCCAAGAATGACAACAGTCGCTTTTATTGCAAATGTTGATCCAAAATCAGAAGGGAACATCAACAGCAAGCTAGCAGGACGGTTTGGAGGGAGAGGAGAGAGGATATTTTTATGTCAGTTACTCACATCTTTGGCATCATATGACCTATTGTTATATAATTAGACTTATTTCATAACATATATTTATAATTACAATTATATAATACATATCATTGTATAATAATCATCTTAGAAACAGTAATCCCTTGTTTATGGTGGTTAATTGGTTCCAGACCGGGTCAGGATTTTAAAGTTATCAAAGCCCTCCGGGCATGAAATAACACCCCTATAGTCACCTTTTACCTCATATTACCCAATATAGCAGGGGGAATATGAGGCCATATAAGCCGTAAATAAAACCCCTGCTGGAGCCGTGTCACAGTAAATGTGTTCCCCTAGGGAACCTTGTTCCCCTAGGGAACCTTAGTGACGAGTCTAGTGCCTGGTTCAATCCCAACTCCTAGTGGCCAGTGCAGAGTACAGTACTACATTCACAATTAGAATGCTGTGTTCAGATTTAGTTTGTTCGTTTGGACATTTGGATTGTGCTACAAAATAATAATAATAATACAGTTAAAAAAAAAATAGGACATTTGTTTTTGAAATTTGCGAGGGATAAACGTACTTATTGATGAGTAATAATAAACACTGAGTTATACTATTGATTATGTTCACTTTAAAATATTAAAACACACGTTCAAACGTGAACGACTCCCCGGGGTAGACGCGTAAACAGAAACCAAAGCTGTGGCTGTCACTCAAGCGGGAAAGCACGAACACAACTTCAGTGCCTCTCCTGACCGGCTCGTTCGGTTCAACAAGTCACATCCACCTCGGCAGAGAAACCGTGGCCTTTTGCCGGAAAATGACATTTAAAAAGTAGGAAGTCTCACATAAATGAGCACAATATTGAGAGGGAAGTGTGTACTAACAAGAATGTCAAATCATTTGGTGCCGGTGCATGGGAAGTACAATTACTAGGATTATAAACACCAAACACGCTGAATTTCATTGTTTATTGTCCCACCGATGTGCCGGTAAACAAGTTATACACGACAAAGTGCTGGCATTAGAACAAAACACAGCAGCCCTTTGATAAGAAGCACTGGCATGGATTTAGGAAGTATTAGCAAATCCCCACGTTTGTTGTTACTACAAAGACCAGCCTCCCACAAAGGGGGAAATCCTGCCGACATACTTGCCACCTTCAAGCACGCAAGCGGGCATGCATGCAAGCCCACTTGCGTGCTGGTCGTGAACATCTGCGCACGGCGTGAAGAAGTCTCCTGTTGCCCGCAGGCCGCTACTCATGTCCGCATTTATGACAGCGTCTGCATCGAAACGGCTCTTTTTCATCCCGAGGAACTTGTTTGGGAAGCCACCACTAATACTGCTGTGCACTGGACTTTAAAGCAACAGTATGTAATTAACTGACCTGAAAGAAAGAAATTTTCTTGCTGTAGGAATGCCAAATCGATTGTAGTGGTAGTCAATCATACAGATGCACCAGCCAGGAACACTGTTGTGCACAGCTAATTGCACCTTAAAGCAACGATATGTAATTACCTGACCTTAAAGAAACAGCAGAAAAAATAGCGGCGACACTAGAATGTAATTGGGAGAGCACCACCATCAGCTGGATTCCGAGTTTATAAAAGTGGTTCTCAGGTCGCGGGTAGTGGATCCATTCTGGGTGGGTTGCATATTACAAGCCAATGATTGAGATGTCGGACTTGTATTTTATTATTATTACTTTTAAACATCAACTTGAGCAATATTTCTAGTCATCTTCCTGTATGGTATACTGTATATTCATAAGTGAAATATTTGATTGTGTTGTCTAATTAAGTGCAATTTTCACATTTCATTTGAATTCATGCATTGTTTGCATGTTTTTGTGCACCCGGTTATGTTCTTCCTCGTTGTCTTGACAAAATGCTAAATAATTAAACGTATGAATTAGAGCTGTCAGACGATTAAAATATTTGATAGCGATTAATCACACCCAAAGTGTCCACAGATAACTCGTAATTAATTGCATTTAATCATTCTACAGTACTTTCATACCGGTACTGCCATATTTTTACACACGATTTATAAACATGCAAATATTGTTTATCACGTATACGTATTACTTATATTATTTTTATTCTATTTATTTTATTTTTATTCTTTATAACTACAAATAAATACAAATAAAAGTGTAAAAACAATTAAAAATACATTTGAAATTGAAATTATTTAAATAAAAGTGTGTTGCAACTAAATGACCATTGGACAATGTGGTCCCAGGTTGAGACCAGTTGAAAAGCCCTGGTCTATGATACCAACGGACCAGCCAGGAAGGCCTCGCAGTCACAGAATACTGCTGAACACTGATAAGATTGGGCTTTAAAGCAACAATAGGTATTAAAAGAAATGAAAGAAACTGTCAAAATAATAGACATGTGACACTGGAATGAAATGAGGAGAGCAACAATTTTTTTGTTTCCAAAGTAACGACAAATTAACTTCACTTGTAGCCTATAATGCTGATGGACCAGCCAGGAAGACCTCACTGTCATAAAATGTGTGAAAAAAATTACCGTCACTTCCAACAACAGCAAAATAATGGCGATGCAATTCTTGGAATGTCATTAGGAGATTAGCGTGTCTTTTGTTGCCATAGTAACACCAGATGAACCGTGGTAAAAGGTCAGTAATACAGATGGACCAGCCAGAAAAACCCCTCAGTCACACAATACCTCTCTAAGTAGTAACAATGTGTGATTACCTAAAAAAAAAAAACAATTTTAAGTAACGCATTGAAATGTAAATAGGAGAGTAGCATTTATTTTGTTGCCATAGTAATCCCAAATTGACTCAGTAGTCTATAATGCCGATGGACCAGCCAGGAATGCCTCACAGTCACAGGATACACCCATAAACTGCTAAGACTGGGGTTCAAAGCAGCACTATGCGAAACAGTAGCAAAAAAAACGGTGATGCTACACTGGAATGTAGCATCTATTTTGTTGCCGCTGTCACACCAAATTAAGAGTAGTAGCCAATAATGCAGATGGACCAGCCAGGAATGCCTCACAGTCATAGAATACTGCCTGCTAAAATTGGACTTTAAAGCATCAGTATGTAATTAAATACCCGTAAAGAAATAGCAGCAAAAAAACATTTCAAGACTGGAACAAAATGAGGGGAGCATCATCTCATAACGCCAAATTAACACTATTAGTCTAGCATACCGACGGACCAGCCAGGACAACCTCACACTCATGGCTAATTGGTCTTTAAATAAACAATATGCAAGTAACTGGCCTAAAGGCAGCACTGGAATGTAATGACGAGAGAAGCTTCTCTTCTGTTGCCACAGTAACGGCAAATAAATAGAAGTAGTAGCCAATCATCCAAATGGACCAGCCAGGAACACCCGGCATGTTCATAACTGCGTGAGGCTTGTTGATAATATCATATCAACAAATGCGCCCCCTCGTGGTTGCGAGCAGCATCGGGAAGACCCCAGAACTGTCATGCAAGTGTAAAAAGAAGTTAATACTCAAACGAGTCATACCACGTTGCACCTGAGATCCAAGGACTTGACGATTGTTTACTAGTGTTGCTTTAAAGGTGGGTGAATTCACGTCATTTATAGTCCTTTGCTGCTGTAAAGAAGTCATTGCTCCCCCGAGGTGGCCATTTTCTCAGTGTGTAATGGCGGCGGACAGCCGGGTGACATCATCATCATCTATAATGGCCCTGCCTGGTACGACGCACCCCCCACCCCACCAGCTTGAAAGGCTGAGCAGACGCCGGCTGATGCTGTGCAGGAGCCTTCGCGTGGAGTCAGACCGCACCTCAAACAGCCCGGGGTCACCGCACTCCAACCTCCTTTTAGATCCGGACTCACCGCAACCGCCACACCAAAAAATTAAATATATGGGGCATGGGGGCGAGGGGAGGGGCACTGCCAGCCAGCCAGGCGACCAGCCAGCACACGGCCGAGCCCGTTTCCTCCCAGACTAAATTTGTCAACGCCTCGCTTCATTTCGTGCCCGTCCTCATGGGGACGGTGCGAATAGGCGCCAGGTGGCGGAAGACTTCACACCTCCCAGATCTGGGTGAGGCGCTTTGATGGCGGACACGCCCATTTTCAGGTATTTGATGTGATTCTGTCCTTTTTTCTGCTGCCGTGTATTAGCTGGGTTATATTCTATTAATAGACTTCCGGCTTTCAAATAACTCATTTCATTTTTGATGCATGTAAATTGGTATTGGTTGGATGACACCAGTGAAATACTAAATACATAGAAAAATAAATAGGAAACATATCGCACACGTTATTATTCCTGCGTTATTCGATGCGTCCTCCTTTATTGTTTTGGCGTATTTTCCAAACTCTGCAGGATTAGGACGTATCTGTTTAAAAAAAAATTGTCATAAAGAAGAAAAAAAAAAAGGAGTCAATCGTCATCATCATGCATGCGAAGTTGTAATTTTACGGGAAAAAAGGTTGCAATTTTTGTCATGGTGTCGTACCTGTGAGAGAAAAAATATAGCACGGTTCTTCAGGAAGGAGGAAAACTAGGAAGCTTTTATTTATAACGAGACAGAAAAACAGATCATCTCACCGGTACGTCCCGCCCCCTCCACATAAGGCCCCCCCCGTTTAATAGCTGTCTCAGGCAATGCCTGTAACGCCAAGTTCCAACTTTTATTCTCGTAAAGTTGCGACTCTACTCTCGCCGTCTTGTAAATTTACAACTTCACTGACGTAAATTTTCAAGTTTATTGTCAAAATCTCAAAGATTATTTTATACTACACCGTAACAGGTATTGCTGGAGACTAGAGTAACCTTGGGCCTGGGTCAAAGGTAAAATGATGACCTTTTTTCTCGTATAACGATGACTCTTAATCTTGAAAGCGCAGATTTTTTTTGTTTATGTGGCCCTAATACTCGGTCGTACCAACTAAAACTACACAAGCTGAAATAATGTGCCTAATATGAAACATTAAATATGTGCCTAATGAAGTGTATTTTTTATCCGCAGAAGCTCCAGTAAACAGCCTTGAATATTTCCACATGTACACTTCACCTCTCCAGGTGGTTTCACTTATTGGACGCCCACTCCCTCCATGCTGCTGGTAGCTTTGCGGCCACCATAGAGAGAGCAGGCCATATTGGGCCCTTATCACTATTATTTGCTGGCAGGTTGAGTTTGATGACCTCATGGCGGACGGCGTCTCGCCAAATAATCAGAAGCACCTGTGAGGCGTTGCAGGCGAAAACCTCGGTTTTCATAAAGGTCAAATAAAAAACAAGTCAAATTTCTCCATAAGAAATACGGTGGAACGAGGCTAGCGTGCTTTCCGAGCCTTTTGCCTTGGTTTGCATATATTTTTCCTGTTAGCGTACAATATGTCGCATGCTATTAATACACTAGATGAGTCTGTATTTTTATCACAAAACGTCCTTGTTAGCATGCTATTAGCTTGCAACCACATAGAAACGGAAGTCAGCTCCATCGCCCGTCTATGATGTCATCAGCGGTTGACTGTAGTTACGCACGTTTTTATAGTTTTACATTTATACAATTCTAAATGCATATACATGATAAGGGAACGAAATATATCAACCTTTAGGGTTACTTTTTCCTTCATTGATGACGCCATTATTGCTAACGACACCATTTGGCAGCGAGAACAACACGCACACCACCTTCCTGTTTTGCCATGATATATTGGATAGTGTTCCTCACCTTCTTTATCAGAATGCTGCACTTGCAACTTTCTTTGGCTCCAGTTTGGGTTATTTTGCAGCCGTGATCAAAAGAAAAGCAGAGATCCGCAAGTAACATGTGCACGTCCTATTTGAAACCTCGTCCTGCACAGTTTGGGGTACTGCAGTAGTGGCAGCTTTGTGTGGACACCTGACATTGAGCAGAAATGGGCAAAGAAAAGGGCCTTCTGATTGGCTAAATAGCTTGAAAGCCCTGGCCTATGGCTCGCTCATCAAGACCAGTTATTTGTTTTGCTGTGTGTTGACTTGTCATGAAGTACGTCGCCTCTGGGAGAAGAGAGAAGTTAGTGGCGCACCGCAGGTATTGTTTTATCATTTATACAGTGCTACCAACTAACCAGTGTTTTTAGATGTGAGCCGCCTCTTGTTTCGCTTTGAACTGCTGAGATGAGAGCTATTTGGGGCGCTAGCTAAGGCTATGCCATTGACACCAGCATAATCGCGATCGTACAAACACTACAGCCATCTAATTTATTATAGTATGGTTTGTGCAAAACTATGACAGGAACAACACCAAATTAAAAGCCCTAAATGAATACAGAACCACCATCCACCTGGAGTTTGATTTTCAGAGAGGTGGTGTACCACACATATGCACATTAGCACTCAATGAGGTCATTAGCTCTTAATTTATGCATTCCCGCATTCTCAGCAAATATGAGGTGCAATAAAAAGGCTAAAAATACAGTGTAGTAGTTTTATAGTAGTATTAATATCCCTTTACAAAAAATTGATGTAGTTATCGTAGTAGTAGTAGTAGTAATAGATTTACATCCCTACTTATTGTAGATAAAGCTATTTTTTACTTGCAATTAAACGTGGTTAATTATGAGTTAACTATGGACAGAATGTGATTAACCGTGATCAAAAATTCTAATCGATTGACAGCCCTAATTTCACCAAAAAATCTGATTTCAGCATCAGACCCCTGCCTTGGAAGTTCTATCTTTATCTGACACATTCAAACACACATCAGATAAGGGTTCTGTTCTATTTCATGCCTTTATGCAACACACCGTGTACACTCACTCGTTATTTCCAAAGACATGCACCGTTATTGGCCTGTGAGCTCTGGTACATTCACCTTCCGGTTTGTGTGATTGTAATTTTGTGCTTCCCGGCCACCGTACTACAGTATTGTTATTTCAAATCAGCGACTAATACTACCATACGGGCCCAGTAAGACTGTCTATAGTGTGGACGTACAGTACATAATTCCCAACACAGGCCCGGACAAGAAGCAATATTTTTTCAGACAGGATCCCCGTTTGAAATTCATAAACGCTTGCGTGACATTTATCTGCCGGTAAACAAACAGCACCTGACCCCAGCGTCTCATGGGGTCAAGGGTTCTTGTCGCTCGGTGTCAGTCAGATTTAGCTCTCGCCCGCTCGGAAACCTCGCCGACCTCTGCATATTTCTCACTCCGCCGGGTCGCCGGTTGCGTCTCGAGGGAGCGCGTCTCCTCGCTTGCTGGGAAGTGGAGTTCCCAAGCACCCCCCTCTCCCCCCGGCCCCCACCGCCCCCGCAGGTCCCAAACAATCCAAGCAGTCGTTGTCCAATTAGGGGGGTGTTTTATTAAAGGGCTGCGTGGACGTGACGCATGGCGGGGACAATGGGAGGATGTAGAGACACGCTCGCCATGACAACAAGGTTCAGCAGGTTGTCAGAAGGCTTTCGTTGCTATTTCCTCAACTTCTTCTTAGCTTCAACTTCTTCCACCCCGATCCAGCTGAGCTCGGCTCTTATTGGGAACGCGCGTCGTAAAGCTGAGATCCTTGCAGTGTGCCTCGAGTCCACAGGGAGCCACGTTATAAATCGACCAAAGCGCAGGATTTCTATCGCCTGTGTCACCACATCTGCTCAAGCCATAGCTAATACGGCCGCTCGCTATCACCGCGGCAACGGCGGGTAGAGGGAGGGGAGGGTTGGGTCCAAGCGAGCTGGGACCCAGGAGGAGGAGGAGGAGGAGGAGGCAGCGGTTTGGACGGGATGGGCCGCGTTGAGTTCCAGGGCTTTCCAGAACCTCCCAGGGGCTTCATTAAAAACAAAAGGAGGAGGAGGAGGTGGGACTTCCTGTTGGAAACGTCCTGACCCCGAAGGAACTGCTCCATGTGGGCAGAAGGGCTGCAGTCACGCTCCATCACGCGGCAACGCTGCCATCGACTAACATCTGAGCTGACATCACCGTCACAACAAAAGCCATTTTTCTCTGGAATAAAACTTTATTTATTTTGAACTGTGCCGTGAAAAGGGGTCATCTCCAGTTACCAACTGCCTCTTTTGAAGGCATCTAGACGTGCCATCCATGCTGCAGTAGCCAATACCTGGCTGGCTGAGTTGGAGATCTCATGCAGAATCCTCAGTTTGACCAAACCCGGAAAATCAATCAAGTCCATTCAAACCGGAAAAGAGCAACAGAACCCCACTTAAACAGACTGGTATTAGCCGGGCTGTTCTTAATTATTTTCGGTCATGCACCCCCAATTTGAAAAAACAATTGAGAACCTGCAGCATCTATTTTTATATTTACCTGTACACACCACTGTATGAGTTGCTGGCACCAACATGGTTCAAGCAGCATGAAACCATGAAGAACTCAAAGTAGGTCTATAGCATAGCATAGCATAGTACAGTATAGTGCACCCTGTCTCTCACACCCCACATTTGAGAAGCACCGCATTAGCCCAATTATGAGAATGTACAAATTTTGCATGTTATACACTCACTGACAACAAAACTGAACACAAAATGCAGTTTTTAAATGACACTTTTTACTATTACAGGAAAAAGAAATTCCAAACCTACATGACCTTCTGTGAAAAAGTGAATGGCCGCCCGTTAAAACCTAACTTAACTGAGATCTATCAGTGTGGAAAAGGTTCTAAAGCCATTTCTAAGACTTTTGGCAAACCACAGTGAGAGCCATTTTCCACACATAATTATAGTACATAGTACTAACATAGTGGAAACGCAGAACAGTGGTGAACCGTCCCAGGATTGGCTGACTGACCAAAATTACACAAGAGCCCAGCTACAACTCATCCAAGAGGTCACAAAAGACCCCACAACAACATCCAAAGAACTGCAGGCCTCACTTGCCTCAGTTAAGGTCAGAGTTTGGGACTCCACCATAAGAAAAGACACATTCATGGAGTTCCAAGACCAAAACCACTGCTGAACAAAAACATCTCAATTTTGCCAGAAAACATATTGAGATTTTTAGCAAGCATGTTGAGTCCCCCTTCAAAGTATTCAACTAAAGAGACAGCTATTTTGGCATTTCCAGCAAGACGACACATTTTCCCACAGAATCTCCTCCCTGAATGCATCTATTGACATCCAATCCGGTTTAAGAACACACAATGAGGGCGTGGCTTACGTGTCTGTGAGTGCCAGACTGCTGAGGGGAATTTAATTTGCATCCATAAAGTACAAGATTATGGTATTTTATTTTTAAATGCACTTAACAGCGCTTATGACTTGTAAGGACCTGTCTTGACTTGACCTGACTTTTGACTGGAGACTAAATAGAACTTGCAAAACAATGACTTTCCCCCACCTCTAGTGTTTATAAAATGCCTTTTCAACAACGTAACACTAAATACAATGAATGCATTTAGAATTTAAAAGAGCGGCGTGGCAAGAAAGATTCTGTATTTACTCGATGCACAGAAGTGTAATCCCCACCCTCACTGTTTGTTCCTAAACCGGCTTGGATGTACAGCAAATAAAGTAGATGCGTTCAATGAGGCAGATTCTGTGGGAAAATTTGGCGTCCTGCTGGAAATGAAATAGTAACGGTCGCGTCAATCGGCTAACTGGTTCTCGACCTGACCGAGATGAATTAATTGTCGTAATTAGAGCATTGAAAGCCTGTTTATGACTTTCTAAACACAGGTTTTAGCATTGTTAGAGCCCTCTAGGCATGAAATAACACCCCTATAGTCACCTTACACTCCTATTATTTAGGAACATCTAATATCGGTGTTTTTGTAGATGTCCGATATGCCAAATTGTCCAAAATATCCGATATCAACCGATACCTATCTCCTGTCGTGGAACGTACACATACGTGTCGTGAAGCTAATGGACAGGTATTTTTATCTGCGATTAAAATGTGATTAACTAGGAGTTAACTGCAGAAAAAATTAGGTTAGTCACAATCAAATATTTTAATCGATTGACAGCCCTATTTACAACACTTATGCTGCAGTGACTCCAGATAGCCACTAGCTAACTGGTTAGCCTCATACTGATTTCTTCAAAACTTAACAACGTACCACTTCCACACGGAATGGGAGAATACCTTTTTTCCACTCCACTCGCGCTTTCGAACATTATACTCACAGAAAACCTCAAGTAATTTCAAGTCATCAGACTTGACCCCCGGGGGGTCATGAGAAGCAGGGGTATTTTCAGTGTAAACATGAATTTTCCTGGTTTCAGTTCAGTTTGTACTTTAGATATAAATAAATAAATCTTAAAAGTTTGTAAGTAGTATTTCATTTCTGTCCCCTGGTGGGGGGCATGGCAGACTATAAACTGAGAATTAGTGAACTAAAGTATGAGCCAGGTTCCGAGTCAGTGGTCCGAGTCGGGTTGTGATGATGTTGTCATGTCAAGTCCAAAGTCATCAAAATTGTGACTCCAGTCCACCCCTTGGGATTTGAGCCTATTCATTCGTACCCCATGCTACCCTTAGCGTTACCCGGGTTTGAACCGCTTCCTTCCTCCCAGAACTTTTCTTGTTGTTGTTTTGCAGTCTGCGCTGAGGTCCAATTGCAATAAAATGCACAGAACAACCGGAACAACCCCTTCTTTCCTACCATTGTCCTTAAGAGCTGGAAATTGTCATCACACTTGCTCACCAAAGTAAATCACCCTGAGGAGGGGATGCCCTACTCAGATGCGGGCCAGGGACCGGTCCGGTCCAGCAGAAGGAACTAAGTGGGAGAGACGGAGCAGCAGGAAACAATAGAGGTGCTGTCAAAGTCACACAGGAAGCGGAGTGGGAGGTGTTTTGTTTTTTTTCCCCGTCATTAGGTCTCTTATTAATACAGCACGTCTTTCGATTTTCTTCTCCTTCTAGTATTTGGACTTTATTCCCATATTACAACTTTGTGTCCAATCTAATTTGGCCAAAAAGTGCAACTTCATTTTGTTTTTGTTTGTTTTTCATGGCATTGCCACTTCAAAAACATAATATACTTTATTTGTAATATTTCAAATATATAAAATAACATGTTAAGAAGCTATATTTAAAAAAAAATAACAATAAAATAACATCACACTACATGTTTCTTTAATATTTCAATTCTGTTCTACTAAACGAACATTTTTCCTCATAATATTTGATTTTATTGACTTTATGCTCGTAAAATTACAGCTGTTATTTTTCCCCATTTCTACTGCTGTTGATTTTTCCCTGACTATTTCAACTTTCTCCTTGCACGTTTTCTTCTCGTAATTATGACTTTCAGAATATTTTGACTTTATTTTTGCAACATTACAACTTTGTCCCCAACCTAATTTCCCAAAAATTGCAGCTTTTTTAAAATCTTTTTAATTTTTTTTTAATAAGATATGTTTTGTTTAATATTTTAACTACTTTCCCTGTTAAAATTACAAATGTATTCAGGTTCTTTGTTTGCTTCATATTTTGACTTTATTCTCATAAAATGATGGCAGTTTTTTCCCCAATTCTGCTGTTTTTTTCTCTCCACTATTTCAACTTTCTTCTTGTACGTTTTCTTCTCGTAATTATGACTTTATTTTCATAATATTTGGACTTTTTTTTACCATAACCTTATAACGTTTTTCCCAATCTTATTTTCCAAAAATTACAACTTCAATTTGTTTTGTTTGCTTTTTCTAATATTATTCATTCATTCATTTTCTATGCCGCTTATCCTCATTAGGGTCGCGGGTATGCTGGAGCTTATCCCAGCTGACTTTGGGCGAGAGGCGGGGTACACCCTAAACTGGTCGCCAGTCAATTGCAGGGCACATATAGACAAACAAACATTCACACTCACATTCATACCGATGGACAATTTAGAGTCATCAATTAACCTAACATGCATGTTTTTGGAATGTGGGAGGAAACCAGAATACCCGGAGAACATGCAAACTCCACACAGAGATGCCCAACGGAGATTTGAACCCAGCTCTTCCAGATCTCCCGACTGTGTGGCCAATGTGCTAACCACTCAGCCACCGTGCGGCCATTTTCTAATATTATGACTTTTTAAAAATTGCATACTTTTCCTTAATACGTCAGCTGTGCTACTGAAATTTGCTTTTTTTCATAATATTACAAGTTTATTCATGTAAAATTCTGACTCATAAAATAACTTTTTTGTCTTAGTATGTTGAATTTATTCTCACAGCAGGTTTTTTATTTTCATTTCTGCTGTTGTTTTTTTGGTTTTTGACCTCATTTTCTTCATAATACTACAAGTTTCCTAACATCAAAATCCAACGTTTTGTCTTGTTAGAATATGACTTTTTCCCTTCATATTTTGACTTTATTTTTATTTCATTGCTGCTGTTTAACCAAACTTTTTTCTTGTACATTTTCCTTTCATAATTCCAACTTTCTTCCCATAATACTTTGACTCGTCTCCTAACATTGTAGCTTTTTGAAATGACGTTAGTAAAAACGGCATTCATGCATTTAGTTGCTGTTTTGTTTCTTTCTCATAAGATCACCTCTTAAAAAAATATCTTGCATTTTCAAGTATTACAAAGATCCTGTTTTTACATTTTTTCTTGTAATACGATGCCTTTATTTTCGTAATATTTTGACGTGACTATTGTAATATTACACATTTTTCCCTCCCTAATTTTCCAAAAAATTGCAGGTTTATTTCATTTTGTATGTTTGTTTGAAAAAAGGTATTTTTCTTAACATATCATAAAATTCCAGCATTTCTTTTTTTCCCATAATATGATGACTTTATTCTCATAATATTTTGATGTGACTATTGTAATATTACCGTTTTTTTCCCAACCTAATTTTCCCCAAAATTGCAGGTTTATTTTGTTTTGTTTGCTTTCCATAATAATATGACTTTTTTTTAATAAGGTATTTTTCTCATCATAAAATTCCAGCATTTCTTTACTTTTTTTCTCATAATATGATAACTTACATAATATTTCGACATTACTGTTGTGATATTACACATTTTCCCCAACCAAATTTTCCAAAAATTGCAGGTTTGTTTAGTTTTGTTTGTGTTTTTTAAAAAACTGTATTTTTCTTATCACACCATAAAATTCCACTTTTTTTTAAAACATTTTGTTCTCGTAATATGATGGCTTCATTCTCATATTTTGACATTACTATTATATTGTTACACGTTTTCCCAGAGTAATTTTCCAAAAATTGCAGGTTTATTTTGTTTGCTTTCCATAATATTATGACTTGTTTTTTTAAGAAGGTGTCGCTTTTATCGTAAAATTTCAGCGTGTTTTTAAAAATATATTTCTTGTAATATTATGACTTCATTCTCATAATATTTTGACATTACTATTCTGATATTCCAGGTTTTTCCCCAATCTAATTTTCAAAAAATTGCAGCTTTATTTTGTTTTGTTTGCTTTCCATAATATAATAATAATAATAATAATAATAATAATGAATTACACTTGTTATGCGCTTTATCAAAGACTCTCAAAGCGCTTACATTGAGGTCATCATTATTCATTCACACCACACTTTAAGTAAGGTAAGCCGCTATGTAGCCACAGCTGCCCTGGGGCAGACCGGCGGAAAGCGAGGCTGCCAGTGTGCGCCATCAAACCCTCCGACCGACACACTCACACGCTCACACGCACGCACGCACGCGCGCACGCTCACACGCACACACGCACGCGCGCACACGCGCACACGCACGCACACACGCACGCACGCACGCACGCACACACGCACACACGCACACACGCACACACGCACACACACACCACTTTCATACTAGGCAATGTGGGTGAAGTCCCTTGCCTAAGGGCACAAGGAAAGTTTATTTCCTCCCACTGTGGCACCTGGTGTTCCTCTGAGGTCTCCCATCCGAGTACTGACCAGGCCCTGCCCTGCTTAGCTTCTGAGATCTGACAAGATCAGGATTTGACAGGCAGGTTTGGCCACATTATGACCTGTTTTTTTTTTTAAATAAAGTATCATATCATAAAATTCCAGCATTTTTTGTTGTTGTTTTTTTCTCGTAAAACGATTATTTTATTCTCATCATTCTTAAAAGTTGATATTACCTGTTTTTCCCGACCGGATTTTCCCAAAATTGCAACTGTGTTGTGTGTTTTTGTCCCAATAAGCCATCTCTTCCAGGAATATTTCATATGCTATGTTTTATCTTTACATCACGTCTAATTTTTTGAATATTTTGTTTTTATCCTTCCCCTTTATGGACGCTAGCTTCCTTAGCGTGAGTTAGCACAGCAGTGTTGAATTGACATTCTACTTCCGAAAGCATCAAATAAACCAGTGCGGCTAACCCAAAGAAATGGGCTGAGCACGCACGCCTGCACGCACGCACGCCAAGATGCTCCCAAAAGGTTCCCAGCACAAAGAACCGATGCTCCTTGGCAATCCATCAGCGTGATTGCTCCATTTTCCCCGTCAATGAAGTGCTACACAAGCAGGATGTGTTGATCCCGCGCCTGATTGATCCGTTAAGAGGCTGATTACAATCTCGGAATAATCACACCAGGAGGAGGCGGGACCCATGCCAGGAAAACACGCCCAGAGACAGCAAACAATGAGGAACACGGACAAACACACACATTCCTGGGGATTGTTGGCGGTCTGGCGCGAGGCATCGAAAGTGATCAGCGCAACAAAAGGCCGGAGCGTAAATAAGTCATAAATCTTTCCCACATCGGCGGAACATTTCCCCGTAAACACAGCCGCTGACGGAAAAACGTTCCACATTCCTGTTTGCTCTCCACAAGAAAGAGCAGCCCTGGAGAGAAAAAAAAACACTTTAGCCCAAAATTGCGTATATTTGACTGCTTTCCGCGTCGCATCGACTCATGCGAAGAGTTGGAGCGCGCCATATCGAGACGATGTACCGATATCACCTTTCATATGCCGATATCAAGTCGCACCCACATTTTGTCCCAACAAAACAGCCGTGGAAAAAAAACGATGGGAAGAGATCAACGGGATCTCCTGCCATCAGAAGATTGGAGCGTTAACAGCGGGCAACTTCTTTTAACGCCTGCGTGGCCGACTTGGAGTTTGAATAGAATTATTGTTTGGACTTCATTGCATTCGTAGGTTTATGGCTTTTTTTATTCCCATTTTGATTATTTAACGAAGGCTAGATTTCTGCTTCGGTTGGATGTATTCATTGTTTTAATTCATTATTATTTCTTCTTCATTTCGTCTGGAATTTCCTCACTCATATATGTGGAAATGGATTTGACATGTATTCATCAATAAATTACTTATTTATTGAAAGTGGGGTTTACTTTGTTTTTATTACGTATTTTCTCGATGAAAGCGACAGTATTAACAGTATTCATTTATTACTGCTTATTATTATTGAGGAAGGTAGTATTTCTTATTGTTTATTTATTTAAAGTTTTATTCTCATTTGATGTATTTATGATTTCTTCAATGGTTGTTCTTTTTTTTTTACGCATTGCTTATTCGTTATGTCTTTAATGCGGGTGTAGCTGTATTCATTCCTTCCTTATTACTTATTCATATATAGAAAATTCTTTTGTTAATATTTTTTAAAATACTTCTTATTTTTTCATTTGATTTGTATGAGTTACTTTTGAATAAAAAGTTATTTATTTAATGGCGGTTTTACGTTCTCGTTTTATTGTATTCATTTATTAGGGCTTTTTTTTCTAATGTGATTGATTTATGTATTAGTTGTATTCCATATTATTTATTAATTAGCTTTTTTTCAGTTTTTTTTGTATTAATTACATATTAATTATTTGAAGTACTATTTTTGTATTAAGTAATTATTACACTTGATTGTTTTGTATGTCGTTTATTATTACTTATGAATTATGTATTTAATGAAGTTATAGTTGTATTCCTTATGCTTTATTAATGACTGTTTTATTTGAGTTCTATTTATTACATATTAATTATTTTAAGGACTATTTTTGCATTAAGTAATTATCACATTGTATTGTTTTGTATGTTATTTATTATTACTTATGAATTATGTATTGAATGAAAGTTTTTGTTCCTATTTGATTGTATTCATTTACTATAAATCGGATTATTAAAAAATAATTCCTTCCCGTTTCTTTAACAAAGGTTTTTATGACGGCCACTTGTTGACCCTGGAACTGATTATTGTATGGATCATTTCTAGGAAAGAGGAGGTGGTCCTCCATCGCGGATGGTTTTTACCGGTCAACATCCGACCCGTGGAATCGGTGCTGTGATTTGTGGGGGAGTTGGGAAAATGATCCTTCTCGGCCTTGTTAAAGTTCCAGGGGGCGCATGCGAGGACGTGAAAGGGATCGCGGCAGAGTGGGTGTGAGCTTGAGGCCACCTGGATGTGTGTGTGTGTGTGTGTGTGTGTGTAAAGAGAGAAGCAATAACCTCAATAACTTCTATGGCTCAAATTAGCAGCGCTTTTATAACGGTGCTGGGGGGAGGCGAGGGGGGCCCTCCCGGGGGCCCTCCCACGCCGCTTCATCTCCAAGACCCTAATTATGGGCCCGCAGAGCCCCGGGTCGACTCGGGAAGACGGAACCTCATGCCACGCCTGGCACTAAAGAATGGGAACGCTATCGTAAAAAAGTCTCCGTGACATAAAACAAAGCATCGGCTTTGACGGCCGGGGGGCACCGAGAGGGGGGTTCCAAAAAGGGAACCAGCTCGCTTTATGGTCCTCTTCTGCAGCGGGTCGCTGGATTTAGTTCTTCTTCTTCAGGACATAAATCCTCTCGCCTTCTTCTTCTGCTCCCTTCTCCTCGCCAGGGCTGTCGCTCCCCCTCCGGAAGAATTAGGCGCTCAGACATTACCACATTGGATTTTGCGGCGCTGGCCTGTTCAGAAAAGAGGCCCACCTCAGGCCTCTTTCCTCCACTCTCTAATTAGATTAACTGGGTCCACTCTGGCAGGCCGGCCACCGACGGATGGCTGGCCCGGTCCGAGGAGGAGGAAATGAGCTAAATGTCGGTCGTTACGGCGTCGCGCTACACCCGTGTGCTGGGTAATGGAGGCATTACACACCAGGAAGAGTTGAGCGCTTTGGGAGCAGGAAAACAAAAATTGGGCCAGCCTGCGGTCAGAGCGGAGGACATTTTGGGAGGGAAGCTGACCACCGAGGCCGCCATCACGCGTCCCTTCATAAGCCGGGGTGTTGCTTATTGTTAAACCTGCTCCATTGTGACCTTTTCTACTTCTAGCGTATTTTTTTTTATTTGCAAAAAATATTTCCATTTTCCTTTCTAGTAACCTTCATAATTTATCTTTTTCTCGTATTATGATTTTTTTCCCCATAATATTTGGACTTGGGCCGCACGGTGGCCGAGTGGGTAGCACGTTGGCCTCACAGTCAGGAGGTCCAGGGATCAAATCTCTAGTGGGCATCTCTGTGTGGAGTTTGCATGTTCTCCCCGTGCGTGTGTGGGTTTTCTCCGGGTACTCCGGTTTCCTCCCACATTCCAAAAACATGCATGTTAGCTTCATTGGCCACTCTAAATTGTCCATTAGAGTGTGAGTGTTTGTTTGTCTATATGTGTCCTGCGATTGGCTGGCGACCAGTCCTAGTAAACTATACTATACTATAGTATAGTTTAAAACCAGCCAGTCCAGGGTGTACCCCGCCTCCCGCCCAAAGCCAGCTGGGATAGGCTCCAGCATACCCGCGACCCTAATGAGGATAAGCGGCATAGAAAATGGATGGAAATTTGGACTTTATTCCCGTAACATTACGACTTTTTCCCGCAAACTAATTTCCCAACTTTATTTTTGTTTGTTTCTTATAATAGTACGACTTTCAAAAATAGCATATTTGCTCTTCAATATTTGAAATCTGTGCTACTGAAATGTTGTTACACGTTCATTCTTGTAAAATCCATTAATTATATTTATTATAATATTTATTTGTATTAATTAATAATAGTTAATACCTTTTTCAGCATTTTTTTCCATTCTGGCTGTTTTTCCAAATACTTACATTTTCACGTTTCTTTTCATAATATTATTTTCATAATATTTTCACACTATAGCTTTTTCCAAAACCTCATTTCCTTTTATTGATTGTTTGTCATATTATTATGACTTCAAATATCCATTTTCTTCTTTAATATTTCATCTGTGTGGGACTGAAATGTTGTTAGTTTTCCTCATAATATTAGACATTTATTATCATAGTTCTGACTTTTTTCTTGTAATATTTGACTTTATTCTGATAAGATTACATCCGTTTTTTTTACCATTTCTGCTGTTTTTTTGTTTTAAATTTGCAAATATTCCAATTTTCTTTCTTTTTAGTCTTTTTAGTACTCCTGTAAAATTTTGAAAATTTCTCCAAATACCTTATTCTTATAAAAAAAACTACAGCTGCTTTGAAAATTTTGTTTTTTTTATTTAATTTTCGAAATATTAACATTTTCTTTTTAGTCTGTGTACATTTTCTTTTCGCCCTGCGATTGACTGGCGACCAGTCCAGGGTGTACCCCGCCTCTTGCCCAAAGTCTGCTGGGATAGGCTCCAGCATCCCCGTGACCCTAATGAGGATAAGCGGCATAGAAAATGGATGGATGGATGGACATTTTCTTTTCGCTACACTATGACATTATTCCCATAATATTTTGACTTAACATTATCACCGAAAATGACTTAGCGATATTATTGTGATTTTAAAAAAAAACCTTTTCCTCATAATACTAAACATTCATTTGTGTAAAATTGTGACTTTTTTCTCATTAAATTACATCTTTTTTGTCCATTTCGGCTGTTTTTTGGATTTTCCAATTATTTACATTTTCAAATTAGTCTTTCCATAATATTATGACTTTATTCCCATAATATTTGGACTTTATTGCCCTAATATTATAGCTTTTCTTCAACCTAATTTTCATGAAAAATACAACATCTCTGTGACATCGCTACTCTGTGACAATATTTTTCTTCAGTTTATTCTCAAACTTTTTTCTTGTAAAATTAAAGCAGTTTTGTTTTCTAATTCCTTTAATATTATTATTACATAAGTATTTCAACTTTTTTCTTGTACATTTTCGTTTTGTAATTATGACTTTATTGCCATCATATTTTAACCTTTTATGCAAACTAATGTTCCAAATGAACTATTTTGACTTTATTCTCATAAAAAGAGAATTTTTTAGTTTTCTTGTCACATGACATTCATAGAAGGGGCCATTAAAAAAAAAAAAAAACACCAGCGGGGTGCAAATGGCCCCCAGGCCGCACTTGGGACTCCCCTGCACTGTTTCAAATGTGAGAAAAATATCTCTTATCTCCCTCACTTGTTTACTAAACTTTTGAAAGAAGAGGAGGACAAAACTGTTGCTTTTCAAGTTAAGGCTTCGCCACACATCTTTAAAAAAATTAAAAATCCCACATCTTGGCCGTCCATCTGTCAGCTACAGACGTGTAAGCTGTAGGTTTGATCATGTTGTCTTTCCTAACCTAGAATGACGACCCAGCATGCCTTGCGGCACTTGTTTTGTAACAAGATCCCACAGTGACCGTTAACATAGCTGTTGCCACACCAGGCCTACCAAGAGTCTTAATTTAACCCACCGGGCATATCCAAAATTCTTTTTTGAAACCCTTTAACATGGAAACTGTGGCCGGCAACATGACTTGCAGTGCTATTGTCACTTGCTCGAGGCCCCAAAATATTCAGATGGAATCTGTAGCGTGTACAAAAAGGCGATCCAAACACAATACGTCAACACAAAGTGACCTACTTAGGGCACCATGGCCTGCCACTTAGGGCCTTAACCAGACTGGGGATTGCGGTCTTCCATTTCCTCACTATGTTTCTCTGAAACTGCACGAATTTCTGAGCTAGCTTTTTGTATCCTTCCCTCAAAACAAATCTTTGTTTTCAGGTCATTTGACAGTTGTTTTGAGGCCCCCATGTTGCCCACACATCGGAGAAGATGCAAAGAGGAGAACAACTTGCAATTGACCACCTTACATACCCTTTCTCATGACTAGTATGACCTGTGTATGTAGGTCAAGGGTCAATGATCTTACCAAACTAATTCCAATAATTAGTGCTAAAGGTATTCAAATCGATAAAACAACAAGGGGGCCCAAAATTTAATTTTGTTGAAATAACTATTGCACACTTCCTGTAAATGCTAAAAAATTCTTAAATATGAGCATGTGTGTCTGCTGTATGATATATTGACCTGAAATGACTAATCATTTATACAGGAAAATCTTGAAAAGGATAAAGGGTGCCCAAACGTTTGCATAGCACTGTATGAAGACAGCGCAACAAGCATAAGAAGAACAGGCTGCGTGAGTTCATGTGTTTTTGCTACCTAATAAGGGTCAATTTGTGTCCCCCTCGCTGGGACGTGACGGCGCAAAACTGACGCAAAAAAGCCCACAGGAAGTTCATTTGGCCTCAAAAATCACTTTCGGGAGGACCCCCCCCCTGCACCCCCGGATACACACTCCAGCAGGTGATGGTGAGGCTGAGTGACGCAGAGGGCTAAGTGAATCGCTACATCGGGGCCTGCAGGGAGGGAGCATAGTCAAAGTGAAGGGGGCGGACGGGGCGAGGGTTCTGTTCATGGGAAAAAATCAAGCCGGGATTTGTCTCAACGGTGTAGTTATTATTCCGTGTGTGTGTGTGTGCGTGCGTTTGCGTGTGTGTGTGAGAGAGAGAGAGAGGGAGAAAACAAAACTTTTCGGGGCTTTGTGTTCGTGCGAAGACGCCATTTGAAACGTAAACAGGGGCAAGAATAACTTGGGCAAAAAACCTGTTTTTATGTTGTGAAACGGCATTCATTTACACAATTCCAAAAATAAAGAGTACAAATAAAGCAAAAAAAATGGTAAAAATAGAAAAGTAACTAAAAATCCACAACATTGTAGTTATCCCTCCTTTATCACTTTACAGGATTCCCTATTACGAAATCCTATTTTCACATTTGACCTCCTTCTGCCTGCGATGGAGTACCCCGCCTGGCTCCAGCATACCCCCACCACCCTAATGAGGATCAGCAGCATAGAAAATGGCTGGATGGATCTCCTTCTGCATACGTTTGAACATTACTAGAGCCCCCCAGACATGAAATAACACCCCTATAGTCACCTTTTTACCAATACTACCAAATGTAGTAGAAATACTAGTGAGCAATACTAATTGTTGACAGTGATCAAGCCTGCTGCGTTTGTTACTAGTGACACCTGGTGGTTAGATTGTACAAACACAACAACATAAAATCTGATAAAATGTGCCTTAAAAAAATTCACAATAAAAATAAATACAGTATATTTTTTAGGAGATGAAGTTCATGGTTACAGGAAAAGTGAGACAATCCTTACGTGAGGCGCGAGCGAAATTGTCTCTCTCTTTTCCGAGGCTTCTAAAGATATAAAAACAGATAAAAAGAGGCAGGTAATTAATGCTTGTAATGGGACACACCTATTCCGCCTAGACGGACCACAGATGCACTGTGAGCAAGCGTGTGGAGAAGCCTGTCGCTATCTATCTAGAAGGTAGCCGGTGTGGCGAGGTGTCCCTACAGCATAAAAGTAGTTCTTGGTGTAATAATGTTAATGATAACAATAACAACAATGTCGCAGTGGCTTGGTTACTATGCAGCTTGCGTTATGATATCTGATATGCTGGTATTGTCCAACTCGGCAAAGAAGTGGTGCCTTAATTATTATGCCCTCTATGCTGGTTGTACTGGTATGACACCTTTACTTCTAAAGGGACCTTGATGAGTGATCCGATCCTACAAAATATGGTTGTTCATAAAAAGTCAAAGACAATTTCCATACTTTTGGTGGTCAGGGCAAGGTCTTTAAGTGGGGATGACTGAACCGGTCCCGGAATCTAACCTGGGTCAGCTGAGCTAACCGCTACACCGCCGAGGGCTATCGCAGGTCTCTCCCGGGACCCGCTGCCAACCTTCACCTCTGCGGTTGGCGGCGGCGGCTTGCTCGGTGTACACTTTGTGGTTGGCCGCCAGCACCGCCACCCCACAGCGGGGTAGACTCATCCACAAGGGAAGGGCAAGGCGAGGCCGCGGCAGCCCCAGGTGGAGGTCGAACCACCGAGCGAGTCCAAGTCCCAGGGCCTGAGCTGCCGATGGAGCAGCGACAGCTTGGGAGGAGACAAATGTGGAATTCATTTGGCCCTCAGGAGCTCTTTGGGATGGAAGAAATATTTGGGAGGGAGCGCTCTGGCAAAGTTCTGATGTTGTTTTGGGAGCTGTACACAGCAGACTGAAGAGCGCAGTATTAAAAACTGCTCTTAAAAAGCCACAGACTTATTTTTTCCTGTCACAGCTTACATAAATAATAGTAGAACGCTCCAAAAAGCTCCCTTTGGTGGTTAAATATTACATGGAGGTTTGTTCCACGCTGACAAACACGCCCAAGCACACACACCGGAAGCCAAACAGGAAGCACTGTATTCATTCATTGCGAATATTATCAGCACTCTTTACATCAGTTTGCACAGAATCTGCTTGCGGTGTTTCCAGAAGGAAACTTGACACTTTTCCTTTAAGAATTTGACCTCAGGTGCTTTTCCTAAGTGTCTGCTGTGCCGTGGAATTGTTTGCACTTGATGTGATACAGTGGAAACTTTACAGGGGGAAGTCTCCGAGGTCCAACAATTCAGAATTTGACCAAAATTAGAGGGAAAAACACACCTTCTTTTCCTGTGGGCGTATCCCTTCAGGGGTCGCCACAGCCAATCAATTGCCTCCATCTAACCCTGTCTTCTCTCGCACAAACTACCTTCATGTCCTCTTTCATTAAATCCATAAACCTTCTCTTTGCTCTTCTCCTTCTACCAAAATATTCACTATCTCTCCTCCAGACATGTCCGAACCATCTCAGTCTGGCCTCTAACATGTGCCGTCCCTCAGATGTACTCATTCCCGATCTTGTCCATCCTGGTCACACCCAAAGCGAACCTCAGCATTTTCATCTCTGCCGTCCTGTCTTTTCCTCAGCGGCACTGTCTCTAAACCAAACATCATTGGTGGTTAGTCCTTTCAAAATCAAAACATATCATAGTTTCCGCCTCAAATCCATCTTTGTAGTGTCTAACTTAAGTCAGGCTATAGTTGAAATTCTGTTAATCTCCGGCAGATGGCGCCATTGTCCCTCCAGCAACACGTTAACTACATGATGCCTACGTCGTTCAAATGTCAAAAGTCCACAACTTATTTCGTTATTTGTGCAAATTGTCAGGAAAATTATATATAGATACATTTGCCAAAAAATACGCTTACAGAACAATCTATATCTTGATGAAACCGTTTAATGTCAACGAATTACGCATTAGAAGTCCAATGTTGCCCCCTAGTGGCAATATAGTGTCACTGTCAAAACAAAAACTTACCGCATTGACCAGCAGGGGCCGCTGTAGTTAGAAAAAAAATACAACATCCCATCCATTGGCCTGCATGTAAACAGGAAAAAAACACAATAACAGGTTATTTTCTCCATGTTATACATTATTCTTAAATGATCATGTATTTGGTAGCCATGTGCGATACCACTCAATTTTGTTTCCATTCTAATGTGTAAAACTCACTGGCATGGGTGATACCGATACGATACTTCACCTAAGGTCCTCATGGTCTAATGAGTTAGAAAGGCAGCGTCATCCTTATTATATCTGGTATCGTTACTCATATGATCAATAGTAGCGATACCCCATCTCAATCACGGCTCTACATATTCACCTATTGTGGCTTTTTAATTAGAAAAGCAAGATCTCATACTGTAGCATAAAGAATGCCATTCATTTACTGAATAAATACATGACAAGAATTCATGATCAAATGATTAATTTACACAAATTATTAATCGCAATATGTCATATTAATTAGTTTCAGCCGTGTATTTATTTTCAACTCTGAAATACATTGCGGTAGCGGTGTGGTTTGCACAACACGCAACAGAAAAAAGCAGGACAAAGTCATAGAAAAGATAAGAAAACGGCACTTTAAACAATAACACATGAAAATAAGTGGCACAATAATGCGTTAAAATAAATGATGATTTTTAAAAACCAAAGTTCACACATGGCTCTAAATACGATCAGTCATTACTAACACAAGTATCAGCATTTTGATTTGGGAATCAATTTTACAGCATGATAGGCTGGTGTCAGAAATATCGATGTTTCAGTATCGGTCCGCATATCATTGGTATTTATTATTATTGCAATTTTTTATTTATTTTTTTATCACCGGCATCCAGACCCCGGATGCCCCGGATTCATGTTTCAGCTCGGAGCCATCCGTCATCCATCCTTACACAAAAGCCAAGACCTATCATTGTTCACCTGTCATCAGTCAATGGACTCCCACCAGAACCCATCCAGGAGTGGTGGGCGTTTGGGGACGGGACGAGGGGGGTGCAAAAAGTGAAAACAGTGGAGTAGCGGGAGGCTCGCTCGGATGTCACTGAACGCATAGGAAAGTGTGTTGAAAAAATTCCACATGAGAAGTTTATCTTAAAAAACTCCCAAAATTTGGGTCACCAATTGTCACTGAGGGGGGAAAGCGGGTCCCGCAGTCAAACCAGATGAGAACCCCTGCTTTAGAGTAGCCAGTGTACAGTGCTAGCGTCACAATGTAGGGCTGCATGAGTGCTGCCGGCCCCGGGGAGGGAAAAGATGAATGTCCTGTGACATGAGAAGAAGCCCAAACAAACCTCCAAGATGACAAGTGCCTGGGGAGGGAAGGAAGTTGGCGGAGCGCAAGGTGTGTAACATCCACCATCTCCACCAGTGATGTCATGTGGAAGAGGATTCCAGTAACATGTGCAGCACTGCTCGATTCCATGCCCAAAAGGATTAAGGCCGTGCATGTTCACTGTGAGGTGTACTCACTTGTGTTGCCAAAAATGCAAGGATACAAGCTGCACACTGACTACTCCAAAGCATACTCGGGTGTCATTTCTATCCTGACTTGACAAGATGCTTGCTGGAATGGAAGGCTTTTGCTCACTTTTGTCAAATGCAACGTTTTGCATCGCAAACATCAAAGTGCCAATCACCCCATCCGCATCCAATACAAGTGGGCGTGTTTTAACACACAAGCACCTTCTCATCACGCGGCTCTCCTCCATAAAAGCGGCAGTGCGGTGTCACGTGAAGCAGCCCTCTCTCCCTCTTCCCAGCAGCATCACCATCATCATCATCCTCATCCAACCACCATGCACCACGAGTCGTGCCGCTCTTTGGTGTTACTTTGCATCCTCCTGAGGAGCAGCGGCCAGGCCTTCAAGAACGACGCCACGGAGCTCCTCTCCCCGCACGCGAGCGCGCCGGGGGCGGGGGCGCAGCAGAGCAACGTGTCGCTGAACCGCGCGCGCTCCGGAGGCAGAGCGGCGGCGGCGGCGGCGGCGGCCGGGACAAGGCACGACAGGAGCGGTAAGGCCAGGCAGAGGAGCCCCCGTGGGGGGTTGAATTTAGAAAACAACTTTGTTTGCAATGTTATTTGCGATTTGAATAGAGGACCCTAACGGAGCAACAACGTTGTTGGAAATGAAATTAGAGCGTTTATTGAACGTGCGTCACCAAAACCCTCCAGCTCCTGAGGAATAAGTATGACCCAGTGTGACCTTCTGGCGTCGTTAACAAGGCAGCCAAAATATTAGAAACGTGTCAGTTTTGCTACAAGGGAGCAACAAAATTGGAATGTGAATGGAGCGCAAAGTCGGAAAGCCGGTGTCAACCGGGTTTGGCTGCAGGACCCGAGCTCACCCTTCATTGACAAGCGCAGACATTTTTTTTCTCTCCAGCGGGTATCTGCAGCTGTGTGTCAATGCAGTGGCGTAGCGAACGGTGGAGAATTCACATGGTCATTACTTTCTTTGTTTTTTTTTTGTCCCGGCACAGACCCGTGACCCACCTTTGGGTCCCGACCCACCAGTTAAGAATCACTGACTCCAGGATTACAGCTCGTGTCACATAAAATCATAACGACGAGCGGGTCATTCATCAAGCGCTGCCACAGTCAGAGGAGGCCATTGTCACAGAGGCGTGTGATGTTGTGAACGCATGCGAGCTCGAGTTACCGCCGCGCAGGAGAGGCACGATATTCACCCTGCAGCGGAATCGTCACGCTCATAGCTGCTGCATGGAGCTCATCCATTGATAGCTCAGCTTTTTCAAGTAGAAAACCTGAGAAGGGGGCATCAAACATGTGTTACAAGGGCAGTGTCATCCTTGTTATATCTGGTATCAGTAGTCATGTGATTAATAGTGGTGATATCACCCGTCAAGCATGGCTCTAAAGGAGTTAAATAAGGAGAAAAACCACATCATTGCTCTTTTAGCAGTACAATGGCTTCTCAAGAGGGTGGCACCCACAAAGTTCCACTTTACAAGCACTTGATGCTTTACATCCTACAGTTTTGGATGCACAAAAGGTCCAAATAGTTACCTAGATGTAGAATACTTTGCCATCTTGGGAACATAAGCACTTTGACGGACATCAGTTGACACTTCTGTTTCCTACATTCCCTACACAGGGTGGCATCTTGGCAGCAAACAGTCACACTTTTACCATGTTTTATATGGTAGGCATATCCTGTGTGACCAGTGGCACATTCTAAAATAATCATTTAACAACAAAAGTTACAAAAATAAATCAATAAACACCTGAAAAATCTGCAATAATTTTACAGGAATAAAATCAAAATAATAAAAAAGGAAAAAAATGAAATCTAATGAGAAAAAGCAGTAATTTTACAGGAATAACATTGTAATATTATGAGGGGAAAATCCTGTAAAGTTGAAATATATATATATTTTTTTTTTTGTTCAAAGTTGTAAGATTATGAAAAACACAAAAACAAGTTAGGTTGTAATTTGTGGAAAATTTTAACGTTACAAGAATGAGGTAAAAATGTACTGGAATTAAAAGCATAATAGTATGAGATTTTTAAAAGTATCTAAGAAGGAAGTCAAAATAGTTGGAAAAAGGAGAAAAAAAACCTGTAATTTTTACAAGAATAAACTCAAAATATTAGGAGAAAAATGTTTTTTAACGAGAAAAAAAGTATTGGGTTTTAAAAAATAAACTCGTAATAAAATGAGAAAAAAAATGTCCTTTTAGTATAAGAGTTTTTGTTGTTGCAAAAAAAAAAAAAAAAAAGGGGGGGGAACTGAAAATTAGGTTAGATAAAATGTTAGGATATGATGGGAATATAGTCAAAATATGAAAAAAGTCATAATATTACAAGAAGAAAGTGTAGGAAGATTACTTAAAAAGTAACAAATATTTTCAAAGTCCTTTCCATTACATTTTCTTCCTCTTATCCGGGTCCGGGTCGCGGGGGCAGCAGTCTCAGTAGGGAAGTCGAGACTTCCCGGTCTCCAGCGACCTCTTCCAGCTCCACCGGGAGGACACTAAGGCGTTTCCAGGCCAGCTGTGAGACATAGTCCCTCCAGCATGTCCTAGGTCTTCCCGGGGCCTTCTCCCAGCTGGGCATGCCCAAAACACTAGAGAGATGCCCGGGAGGCATCCGGACGAGATGCCCGAGCCACCTCAACTGGCTCTTCTCGATGTGAAGGAGCAGCGGCTCTACCAGGTCACCAAGCTGGACTCCCTCAACGTCTTGACTGCGTCTATAAATTCTGTCCATGAAGATTATGAACAGAATCGGTGACAAAGGGCAGCCTTGGCGGAGGCCAACGTCCACCGGAAACAAGCTCGACCTACTGCTGGCACTCCTGCTTCGATTGTACAAGGACCGAATGGCACGTAGTAGCGGGCCACCAATCCCGTACTCCCGGAGCACCCCCCACAGGACACCATGAGGGACACGGTCGAATACCTTTTCCAGGTCTACAAAGCACATGTAGACCGGTTGGGCAAACTCCCACATACCCTGGAGTACCCTTGCAAGCGTGTTTGCAAAGTTGTTCATAAAAAAGCAAAGCCCACACTTGATACTAACAATGTGCTTGTTCACCGAAGCTAAGATGCAGTTTTTTTTCTTATACTGTATAGAATTGTTGCATTACAAAATATCAATGTGGCCCTTCATCCTTTCATTTTCAGGAAAATGTTTAGACACCTCTGTCCTAAACCAAACATGACCCTTAGTTTTAAAAATAAATCTGCCTCTCTGAATTCTGGATCTCTTTCCCCACAGAGCCAAGCCAAATTGGATGCAGGGAGTTGAGGTCCACCAAGTACATCTCAGACGGCCACTGCACCAGCATCGATCCCATTAAAGAGCTGTTGTGCGCCGGCGAGTGTCTCCCAGCTCAGATGCTCCACAACTGGATCGGCGGTCCCTACAGCAGAAAGTTCTGGGCTCGCCGCGGGGCCGGCAACCAGGACTGGCGGTGCGTCAACGACAAGACCCGCACTCAGCGCATCCGGTTGCAGTGCCAGGACGGCAGCGCCAGAACGTACAAAATCACAGTGGTCACCTCCTGTAAGTGCAAAAGGTACTCCAGGCAGCACAACGAGTCGGGCCACAAGTTTGAGCCCGCGGCTCTGTCGCCGCCGCAGCTCTTGCACAAACACAAGGCCAAGAGCAGGAAGCAGCTGGGGAAAAAGCGCTCGAGTGAGAACTGGCACCAGACGGAACCATGAGGAGCTCTTTAGGCTCATGTGGATTACAGCCGCTCTCAACGGACTGGACTTGATTTATCTTACTAAGCTGGTGTCTCATTTTAATGGAGCATCAAAGGCCTCTTGTGGCCATTTTGATCCATGTAAAGATAATGTGAACAAAACCCAGATATACAGCTTCCATAAGTCTGGACGCAAGCCATGCATTGTCCTAAGCATGTCTGAAGCCATGTGTGTGCTGTTTTTTTATTTCACCTACAAACGGAGATGACCGTGGAAGCAACACCAGAATACATCTTGTGAATATTTGTACATATGTCAAATTCTTACTTGCTCCTTATTTCCTATGGCCATGTGTATAAAATGAATGTAATATATTGCGTGGCAACATTCATTCATTCATTTTCTATGCCGCTTATCCTCATTAGGGTCGTGGGTATGCTGGAGCCAATCCCAGCTGGCTTTGGACGGGAGGCGGGGTAAACCCTGGACTGGTCGCCAGCCAATCGCAGGGCACATATAGACAAACAAACATTCACACTCACACTCTAATGGACAATTTAGAGTCACCAGTTAAGCTAACATGCATGTTTTTTGAATGTGGGAGGAAACCGGAGTACCCGGAGAAAACCCACGCACGCACGGGGAGAACATGCAAAGTCCACACAGAGATGCCCAACGGAGATTCAAACCCTGAACCTCCTGACTGTGAGGCCAATGTGCTACCCACTCGACCACCGTGCGGCCTGCGTGGCAACACGTGCTGTTAACGTTTGGAAATAAAACAAATGACGTTTTTACATCCCATAAATTGAGAGTTCAGTGGTTTTCATGTCGCAAACACACCTGTCTGCCTTCAATATATGAGTTTACGAAGTAAAATTGACCAACTGTGACTCCTGGAACTACACAAGCCAACATTTTTAACATCTCGCGAGATTGACCGCAATGAAACGTATTTAAATCACGCGAGAACACCCACCATGCAGTTCCTTTTACATCAAGCTCGCTTTAGTCACTAATGACCGAAAATACAAAAATGTGGCCATTACAATGTACATTTCTAAAGCAAATTACGGAAAAAAACATTTTTAAATCAACTTCATTAAGCAAAATATTATTGTTTTTGGTTACGATCGAGCGTGTAATTAAGTTACATCCATCAGTGTTTTATTCTGAAGGTGTCGGGCGGAAGTTCTGTGTTGAGCTGAAATACACAAGTTCCACAATTATTTAGGTTGGCGAATAGCAATTACATACCTCTTCTAGTAGAAGGGAATTATCACGAATGGCGTGCCGGGACAGTCCACCCGGGAGCTGATGGATTTGAGCCGCAGCGACATGTCGAGTGATGAACCGGCCAGGCCCACGCATCCGGGGATTTTCCCAACCAGCCAGCCCAGGAGCAGCGGCCACGCGCCGGTTACGGGCGACGTGGACATCCCGGTGTGTGTGGTTCTCCCTGCCGGCGGCAGCGGAGAGAGGACCGGTTTGCAAACGCCGAAACAGTTTTGCCTGCTACTGAGCCGGCCGCTCATAAGCTACACAATTCAGACTTTCGAGAGGTATGGATACATTTTTTTTAGTTGGGGAAACTTATGTTATGACGGTGGCTAAACAGTTGAATTATCAATAAATCTCGGTGACGTCAGTGTGTGGTTCTCTACCCGACAATGCTAATAAATGCTAATTGCTAAACAGTTAGCCTAGCTTAATAGCTTTAATGCTAATTAAATACGTTGAACGAACCAGCTTAAATGGCTATAGCGCCTTGCAGTACCACCTCCCGCCGCTTTCCCACTAGGACATACAGTATAAGGTACTGATAGCCACTACACAGTATAGTGCATATACTTTACAGTATTTTTTCTACCATGCACATAAAATCCTTCAGCATCTTCACCTTCCAAGTCATACATTTCCCCACAGAGTGTCATGGATCCAGAGCATCGTGGTGGTCGTTGCCAAAGAAAACATGGACCTAATGGCGGACATCATTCAACGCTTTCGCCACACCAAGGCTCGAGTGGTGCCGGGCGGCTCGACTCGTCACAGGTCCATACGCAACGGTGTACTGGCTCTGGGTGAGGAGGAGGGGTCGACAGCAGGAAGGCCAAAGGTTGTCATCATTCACGATGCCGTGCGGCCTTTTGTGGAAGAGGACTTCCTGTACAAGATCACCATGGCTGCCCGGGAACATGGAGTCAGTATGATCACTGTATTTGATATAATGCGCTTGGGCTGTCGCTTCTGTGTCGTCGCTTTTTCCAGAATTATCGGCGTTAGGAGTCATTAAAAAAAAACAAGAGGAAACTATTTCAAATTGCCAGAAGTTCCTCGTGCTTGGAAAGAGAAGAATGCGTAAATGAAATCTTTGCTGAAGCCTCCATGTGCTTCTCATAAAGGAACAAAGATGGTGGATTCAAACACAAAGTAAGCTCGGCCATCAGGACAAAAGTCGATCTTAAAAGGCTGGCGGCAGACAACATTTTGTTTTAGTGCAGTGTGGCATGACAAAAACATTGAAATAAAATCCATCATATTCACCAGAGATGTGGATTATTAACAGACAAAATCAACCCTCCTTTCCGGGTTGCCACAGTATTTGCTCTGATCAACCAATCAGAGGACGGAAAAATTCTGACGTTGTGAGAGGCGAATAAGAAATTTGACTGGTTAAAGAAACACGCTCATTGGTAATAGGCCAGCACTCCTGCCTCTGAAGGCCCTGGGCTGGGATTACACTGACATGGCAACACACAGAATCTGGAATCTGATTGGACAAATAAGTCGAATATGCGAACACTGTACTAGAAGCGGTGCAGTCTAGAAACACGCTACTCTGATAGACTGCTGGAAAAAAAAATACAATTTAATGGCGCAAATACCAGGATTGAAGTTGTAAATGTAGGTCAGGAGACTATCAGAGAAGGCCCTGATTGGCCCACTACTGCCTGCACAATATAATGAGTAGGACCCCAATAAATTTTCTATTTTCTGTTTTATTTTTTTTAATTCAGATTTTTTTTAACCTACTTTTTATGTTAACTAAATGCAAAAATCCTTACATTTATGCAATTACAATTTTGCCCAATATTTGAGAAATTGATGTAGCTTGGCTAACTTTTCTAATTGGATGTCAGCCTCTGCACTCACAAAATCCTCACAAACAAACTGGAATGCCTAGGCTTGTGGTTACGGAGGCTGTACTCACCACTGCAATTCCAATTGCTTCTTCATGTAGGAATGTTTTTTTTATGACACCTTTACTTTGTTTACACAAAAAAAAAAAAAAGATAATATTATTAAAAAAAAAAAAAAAATGAAAGAAAAAAATAAAAAAATAAAATGAAGACAAAAAAGACAAGAAAGAAAAAAAAAAAAACATATTAATAATATTATAATAAAAAAAAAAAATAAAACAAAAAAAAAAAAAAAAAAAAAAAAACAAAAAAAAAAAAAAAAAAAAAAAAAAAAAAAACAAATAAATTAACATTAAAAAAACAAAAGAGAGAGGTTTCAAAGTTTTTTCGCCAACTTTTGCCGGAGTTCCAGGTCCCTGTTAAAATGTTTTGTTTGGGTGGAGAGGTTCTACGATTGAGCAGCCCGCCAAGGAAATAATTCCCCGCAAAATTGTGTTACGTTAATTTTGGTGAGATTCCGCGTTGAACACTTGATTCTGTTTTTATTGGCCAATTCCATTAACCCAGAAACCATAGATCCAATAGACAAGCTTTGTTGTTTTTAATTCAAATATTTCTAAACACATATAACATCTATACTCTCTTCCTACATGCACCTGAATTATGTCGGGAACAATATTGCATAAATCACTGAGGATATAAAAGCCACTTTTGGAAAGATTCCCGGGGATGTCGATAGATTTTCTTTTGGAAACATTCGCCAGCAGGTTGTGCGAGTCAAGGTTTTGCAGCGCGTCTGGTCCTGATTATTTTACTCGGCGCTGGAGACAGAGAAGCAACACCGGCAGATTAATTTCTATTTCAACAGCAGAAACGCGCCTTAGTTGTCATGAAGTTAGCCGGCGTGTGCTGCAGCTGTGCGGCTCGGCGCGTCGACACTACGACTGGAAAAAAAAAAGAAGCTGGCGAGTGCATTCATCGATGAAATAGCACATTAACAGCGGTAACTAATTTGTCATTAATTCAATGTCCCCCACAGAGACAGCAGTGAAATTCCAACTATTTTTTGTATATTTTTATTGCTGCATGGCAAACAAGTTACCAGTAGGTGCAGTGGATTCTCAGAAAACAAACAAGAGCCAGCATTCATGACATGCACGCTCTTAAGGTTGTGCAATTGGCCAATTAGTTGAAAGGGGGTGTGTTCAAAAAATAGCAGTGTCTGCCGTTGACTACACAAACGCAAAACTATTTTGTGCAATTTTTTTTGTTTCTAGGATTTGTCAATCCTGTGAATGACTAAACTAATATTTAGTTTTTTATTAGTGCTTCACATCTGTATGGCGTGGACTTTACCGACTTGTGGCACCTTCAGCTGTTATTCCCCTCCAACATTCCTTCACAACATTCCACAATTCATCAACATTTTTTGCTTTTGCTCCAAACAGCATTTTAGACGTCACCCCACAAGTTCTCCATTGGATGAAGGTCCAGGGATTGGGTTGGCCCCTCCATAACATAAGAACATAAGAAGATGTTGCTGCTTTCCTAGTGTGTTGGGGGTGATTGTCTTGTGATTTCAAGGGCATGTCCTCTTCAG
This sequence comes from Oostethus manadensis, assembly GCA_024372805.1. Taxonomy (NCBI): domain Eukaryota; kingdom Metazoa; phylum Chordata; class Actinopteri; order Syngnathiformes; family Syngnathidae; genus Oostethus; species Oostethus manadensis. The sequence continues at coordinate 43,311 of QODF01000190.1, forward strand.
CATAAGGCAACATGACCTCTTCAAGTATTCGGACATATGCAAACTCATTCATGATCTCTGCTATGGGATAAATAGCAGGAGAAACATGCCCATATTATGATGCTTCACTGTGGCCTGAATTCAGAGTTTGGGGGTCGTCTCACAAACTGTCTACGGCCCGTGGACCCAAAAAGAAAAATTTTACGCTGATCAGTCCACAAAATGTTCCTCCATTTCTCTTTAGGCCAGTTGATGTGCTCTTCGGCAAATTGTAACCTCTTCTGCACATGCCTTTTTATAAACAGAGGGACTTTGCGGGGGATTCTTGCAAATAGATAAGCATTACACAGACGTCTTCTGTCAAAGTACTTACAGGTAACTCAAGACTGTCCTTGATCATCTTGGAGCTGATCATTGGCTGAACCTTTGCCATTCTGGTTATTCTTCCATCCATTTTGATAGTTGTCTTCCGTATTCTGCCACGTGTCTCTGGTTTTGCTCCCCATTTTGAGGCATTGGAGATCATTTTAGCTGAACAGCCAAACATTTTTTTGCACCTCCTCATAGGTTTTCCCCTCTCCAATCAACTTTTTAATCAAAGTACGCTGTTCTTCTGAACAATGTCCTGAAGGACCCATTTTCCTCAGGCTTTATAGTAGTTTCCCCCCCATTTTGAGATTGACAGCAATATAATAATCCTACATTTTTTGCATGAGTCTTTGATATTTTGTAGAACTTGTCCTGTATTTTTTACCCCCAAGTGCACGGACCATATTTTGTTAAGTTATATGCACAAATGCTCCCATCTCGCAATGTTCCTGAATCCAGACAGTGATATGGATCACCTCCAAAATTCACCCAGTTCTTTTGTATCCCATTTCTGACAATTCCTGAAAAAAGAAAGGGAAAAGTGTGTGTTCATGTCTCATAAGGATTGTGCAAGGATTGTGTCATAAGGGCACATTTCCCCCAAAAAGTGCAGATAACTTTGCAAGATAACACTTGCAAGGTAAGTGCAGATGAGTGTGATTCTGCTACAACTAAAAACTAGTGTTAGGCAAATACTCTAGATTTGAATTTTCAGTTCATTTGGAGCTGTTAATACTTAGAAATATAAAAGTGTGTCCTGTCAATTAGCTTTTTCTTAAGGGCACATCTCACGCAACATTAATGATGATTAATTCATTAGGAAACTAAATTAAATTGATCAAAAATGTTTAGTCATTTGACAGCCGTAGTTAATGATGTAATTTTCCTCACCCAGGCGGCGGGGGCCATCCGACCTCTTGTTTCCACGGTGATAGCCACCACATCGGAGGGCTACCTGGACCACTCCCTGGAGCGAGCCAAGTACAGAGCCAGCGAGATGCCTCAGGGCTTCACCTATGACGTCATCCGTCGAGCCTATCAGAGGGTAGGGGACGCACTACGTGGACTTCCTGTGTCGGGAAGGAGGTGGAAGCTGGCCTTACGTGAACGGCGTGTTCTTTAATGAAGGCCGTCGATTAAAAGATGCCAGAGAACTTTTGGCCATGTTCACACTGCAGGTCAATTCTGATGTCTTGGCTCGTATGCGACCTGTAATGGATTTTTTTCACGTCACCCTGTGAACAGCACAATTCCCATTTTTTCAAATGCGACTCAGGTCTCATTGGAATGTGGATATAAATGGGATGTGTATGCCATGCAACTGCAGGATCAGGTGAAGGCTCAGGGGGCATATATCCCACATATACGTCGTGGAGAGGCGCGTATTGCCGTGTTTACCGAGACTTTAAAGGTAGGCAGTCAGGGAAAGGCGTAGTTTGTCGTGCAGCTCTCTGCATTGTCTGCCTGACGCACGTTCCTCCCTGTGACTTGGTATTTGAATGTTTTGTAAAGTCGTGAGTTAGCTTGTGGCTATGTTAGTGAGAGGATAACACACCTTGCCAAACTATGAGCGATGCCTGCATGCCAGAACCCGCGGGAAGGAGTGGAAAATTGGAGATTTGAAGTGGCTAAAAAGACAAACTATTTTTGTGCCCAAGACCAGATCCCCTTCAATCTTCCGCCGTGACAGAAGGTCGAGGAAACGCTAACTCTCATCCTCCCTCCTCAGTGCACCCAGGCCGACTTTGACTTCGGCACAGAGTGTCTGCATCTGGTTCTGCAGTACTGCGGCACCAGCGCCAAACTCGTTGAGGGCCCGCCAACACTGTGGAAGGTGAGCGCACCGCTTTTTCCTCCCAGGGACCCCCGCGTAACTCTGAGTTCCCACACCAGGTTACGTACAAACGGGACTTGGCTGCCGCAGAGTCCATCATCAAAGGTGAGCTTTTTAACGGTTCTAAATGTTTGGTCTTTTTTGTGGCCGATGTTCAGCCGCTCTGTGAAATCAAGAGCGAGCAAGTCGAGGCAGGACACAAACAGACAAATAAACCCAACCCGTAAACGCCACCCGGCCAGCACCTGCGGCAAAAAATACCCATTTGATGGCGACACCACGAGCGCCGCAGTAATTTCTGTAGCTTCGCGCAGTGAATGACCGCCTTGTTCCAGACGGCAAAAGTTCTCACGTGTGTCAGTGTGATGAAGTGTGGATCTTTTCACGACTTGGTGGCTTTGTCTCGCACACGGGTGGCCTACAGCACAAACGCATGCACAAACATGAGAATATTTAGCTTGGGGTGTTATATTGATGGTTCTGTTCATGGAATCGGGTCGTACTGGGCTATAATGAGAAACGGTTAATAATAAATTAGGCGTTTATTCATCTAAACCGCACATAGCATGATAATTGCAGAAATATATAAAGGACCACATGATGCAGTATGAGTACCTACAGGAATACCTTGTTTCCGCCAAGTAGGTATGCTTATTTATAAATAGAATATGTACATAGTTAGAAAACCCGTTTACAACCTTCTAAATATTGTTTGTAACATTGTTAGAGCCCTCTAGACATGAAATAACACCCCTATATTCACCTTTACACTCTTATTAAGCAATATAGTAAACATAATAAGAGAAAATTACTACATAAATAAGGCTTGTGGTTGTCTGGTGCTTATAGGGATCTGAATGGGGGGCGGTGTGGGTTCAGAGTTGAGTTTTAGCTTGGCGTGGGCTTATGGCCGCAAAAGTAGCTCCTGTTATGTTCGTAGAACGCAAACAGAACAATGAACAACTCCGTCTCTGTCTCCTGCCTTCCTGCTTTCAAGCACTGTGCCCAGCACGCTATCCATGAACCTGGCAGAGTGAGGGTCAAAGTTGGATTCTTTTCTTGCAGACACGGTGTCGCAGCGGGTCTGCATGGTCGCAGGCGGATGCGAGCGAGCCGGGATGCTGGCCGACGCCCTCCGCAAGGAGCTTTGTGCTTCGGAAATGGTACGTTGCGACCATCGCGGCTGATTGAAAGGTTTGCGATTAGCATGGCAAGAGAGGCGTCACCGCGTTGTAATTTAGGCATGTGGACATCCGGGTGGTCCCGGTGGCGAAAACTGCCCGCCTGTGGTCAAACAGGGAATGAAGTCTTGTCTGTAACATCTCTCGCTCTCCCGCTTCCAGATGGCATACTTGCTGAACCACAGGAGTTTGTTTGATTAATCGAGTGTGTAGCGTCGTGTCCGCACTCTCTTCTTCCCAAAACCGCAGCGGAGCTTTTATCCCGACCCTTTCGATAAGTCCCTTTCCCTCGTGCTAGGTCGGAATATGAAGCAGGGGTGTCATATTACCACCTGGCACACGCCGACGAGCATCTGCAAACCATCGTGGAGCTTCACACCTTCTCCTGTAGCTGCCCCCTCAACTCCCCCGATGTCAACCTCCCGGTTTGCGTGTTCAAGATGTGGTGACCGCCCCGTTATTTCCTCATAATGCCGTCCCATCGCATGCTCGTGTTTGTGCGTATAAATCACGCGCGCTCTGTCAGCCGTATTTCCTGGACCATTCTTCCGACGGATTCCCTGAATGTACGAACAGGAGCGGGGGAGCGATACATGTTCCAAACTAAGCATCCCGTGTGCCTCTCAACCTTCTCCAAGTCCTCCATCATCCGCTTGTGTCAGGCGGGTGGATCTTTGCCGGATCCAACCCCTGAGGTGGCTCGAGGTCAGCGTCGTCAAATCAGTGTTCAGGTGCCTGGCGGGGCTGCGAGTTCTTCCCGTGGGTGTTTTTGGGAACGAGATGGATGCTTTTGGGGGGGGGTTGTCTTAGGGCGTAAGTGGAAGAATTAACGTCTGCTTATGAAAAACTGTCACAAACGCTCTTTATCATCACGACTGCAGCTTCTCACTGTAAGTTTTTTCACCTATCAAGTCAAAGATCCGTTTCACAACGTTGACATGTTGCCAGATAACATGTTTTCACAACCGAGCAACGGAAAGCTATTACCTCGTATAGTCGTAGAGGTGTTTGGTATTGCGGGTATGGCAGGGTTGTCCAACGTCAAGCCTCGGGGGTCATATAGACCATATAGCCAAAACCAAAAAAAAGTATCACATGTTGTCCAAACCTGCTCTTAAATTCAAAGTTGAGGTGCACCCAAAACGTGCTTATTTTCCGTTACACACATGTCAAAAGATGACCGTGCAATGCTAGGTTCATGAAAAATAGTGGCAAATAAAACCTTACACTCAAAAGGGAAGGACATAACTAGTGGCTTCTTCGCTTCGTTTTGCCACACCCCTGTTCTGTGGTGCCTTTGCTCTGTCCGTCAGAATGTACGGACCCGGCAGCGCCATGTTTGTCTCCTGTGCTCGGTTACGTCGTCAATCCGCCGTGGCTCTCAAAGCCGCCGTGCCTAAATTTAAGAAAACATTCCCCACTCTGGGATTTGATGGGCAGCCTGCTTTAAATGTAGACCATCCCTGACCCGTCCAGTCCACAATCAGTTCAGACTGAAATGATTTTTTTCCGCTCCCATCTGAAGCCCTGGGCTGTTATTTTTCAGGACTAATCAAACCTCCGACACAGGCTTTCCATTCCGTCTTTAACACTTCCCAACCCTGGGAGAAAGTCCATGCCAGGCGAGTTGTTGGGAGTGGGACACTTCACCAAACATAAATCTCCATATGCCACCCAATGAATGGCGAGACCGCAACCTCAAGTCCCTAAAAACATTGAGTTGATTACAGCGGAGCAGACGGCTATTTAGCCATGAACCGCTCTTGAACTTTTTGACAACTCCTTCAAACGCTGTTGTGCGGGAGTTCCAGTGGAATCCTGACTGGTGGGCTGTCTCTATGTCTTCCAGGAGCTGGACGTCATCCCAGATCTGACAGGAGACAAGGTCAGGTATCTGTTCAAGGCGTGGAACCTCATCCACATTTCTGTAAGTTGACGTTTGAAGTTTGTGACGTGGCCACTTATCGCACCGGTCTGGTCTGTGAGATGTTCCTGTCATTCCAGATTCATGGCTCCGACCTGGCGGAAGTGGAGGCCACGTGTGAGGCCTTGGAGGCAGCCCATCAAACTCTTCTCTACCCGGTGGTCGTCATTTGGGTAAGGGCTTGTCCGAAAGTCCAAGAAAAATCACCCATAAATGTTCGTTTGACCCGTTTCATGAGCGTGAAGTCACCTTAGGATGTTGTGTCTTCACAGGAGGTTTCTGAATTTCACGCTTGTAAGGCACGCAGGAGTACGCTAGTACTTATCTTATATCTTATATATCTTATTATATTATTATAAGCTTTGGTCACATGGTAGCAAACAGTGCAGACCGTCGGTGGCAACGCAGCAGTTTTGGTGGCGGAAAAGCAGACCGGACAACCTTTTGTCTGGGAAAATTAAATGGGGGGGGGGGTGGATTCTGCTGACGCCTCAAGCAATGTGGTTTGTGCACCACATGGAAGATAGTACTGGGTCATCTACAGGAAGTGAAAAGTGAAGAAAGGATGGAGGAGTTGCTCTCATTTTTCACCAGGAACAGCTTTCACTCTTCTGGGACGACATCCCAATGGTGTTTGATGGGTTTCCTCCACAGCCAACTTTTGGTTTGGACCTTGCTTTGTGCACTGGGAACAGAAAGGGGTGTTCCCCAAAGGGTTCCCACATAGTTGGAAATATATCTCCATCTACCTATCCTCTTCCGTTTATCCGAGGTCAGGTTGCGGGGGGCAGCAGCCTTGCCTCTCCCCAGCTACTTCCTCCAGCTCCTCCTGGAGGATCCTACAGCGTTCCCAGGCCAGTTGAGAGACATAGTCTCTCCTATCGGCCAGACAGGCCCTGGACACCTCCCCAGGGAGGCGTCCGGCCACCTCATCTAGCTCCTCTCAGGGCAGAGGAGTCTGTTTTCTACTCCGAATTTCTCCCGGATGAACGTGCTTGTCACCTTATCTCTTAGGGAAAGCTTAGCCCCCCCATGGAGAAATCTTGTCCTTTCAGCCACCACCCAAAGTCCATGACCATAGGTGAGTATTTCTCTTCGATGCAGAATCATCAACTCAGACGCCGCATCAATCCGCCTGTCCAAGTCTCAATCCATCCTTCACTCACTCCAAAGCAAGACCCCGAGGTACTTAAACTCCTCTAACTGGGGCAGGATCTCATCCCTGACCCGGAGCCACCCTTTTCCGGGAAAGAACCTTGGACTCGGACTTGGATGTGCTGATTCACATCCAAGCTGCTTCACACTCAGCTACGAACCGATCCGGTGGGAGTTGAAAGGCAAGGCTGCAGGACATCATCACCGGTGAAAAGCACAGAACCAATCCTGCAGCCACGAAACCAAATCCCCTCAATGCCATGGTTGCGTTGCCTGGAAGCATACGGGTCTAAAATTTGAAGAATTAAAGATTCAGGAACAACTAATTTGTTCTCATTAGGGATGTCTGATAATGGGATATTAGTCTTTCTCCTGATATTGAAAAATGTTGCACGAGTGAGACCTCATCAAACAAGCAAAGTTGGACATGGCATGGAGAACAAAAGCCCCATTCCAAGTGGTACATTTTTAGATTTTTTCTTTGTCCTTCTTCCCCACTGAATTTCAAACCCATTCTTAAGTTTTGAGTAAATACATTGGAGAGGCTAACTAGTTAGCTCGGAAGCTTGCTATGCTATGCTTCCAGCAACCGCCGTCTGTTAAGTCCCTGCAAAGATCCGGTAACCTGCGTGTAGGAGTTGCGCAATGTGGTGTAAACAAAGAATAAAGGTGACTTTAGGGGTGTTAATTCATGTCTACAGGGCTCTAATAGCAAAAATTAAGTATTAAAAAGGTTCATCAACAGGGGGCTCTTATGATCTCACTATGAAAATATTCAATTTATCCTACTTTGGGGAAATTCACATTTCACACTCAGGTCTGGTATCAATTAATCGCAACAAATGAGGGACGGCTGTACTTTTAATCAAATTTTCACTAATATCAAGCGCACCAAGAGCAACCAGCAGTACTGTAAAAAAATACTCTGCTATAACCAGTTTAGAATTTCACTGGTTGTATTAATCCAGTTGCATACCCTCTACTGTGTTCATACACGCATGTTTGTGCCGCATAAAACGTGCAGCTTTCCAAATGTAACCTTGGCTGTTTTTTGGGGAAAATATTTTTTTAGATGATTTACCCTAATGAGTATTTTGTTGAGCGCAAATGTGTATAAAATAAATGTGTCACGTCTTCTGTAACGTATTAATATTGCAAATTGCAGTATTTGGGATCTCCAATGTAAAATTGCACAGTGAAAAGTGCATTTGATATTACCAGTGTAGCATTTTGATCCACGGGGTGTTGTCTTTTACTTTGATAGGTCAATTTCAGCAATTTGGACAAAGGCGCGTCAGAGCCAGCCGCCTTAATGGAGTTGGCGTCTGAAGCCAAACGTCGGAATATTCTGCTGTACGGCATTCGTCTGCAGCAGTCAAAGGTAAGCCCTTTTGTCTGCGCCGCTTCTTTCATGTGAGCGGGCTCGTTGTTGCCGAGGAATGCGTCCCGAGGAAGGGCCAAACCAAACACGCCTCGTTTCTGTACCTCGTCACGCTCGAGTGCCTGCTGTCTTCGTTCGCCATCCCAACTTTGTGATTCCAAGTGGGGTGTAAACTTTTCACCTCCATCCATTTGGCCTGGGTGCACCGAAGTGAAGGTCAAAGGGCTGAGGAGGACGTTGATTTGCTTTCACTCGAGAACACTTTGACCTCCGCGTGTGTACCGAAGGCCGGATGGATGCGGTTGACCTGCAGTCTGGAAGTCATTGCTCGCTAATTGCAGGATGGTGGAATTATGCATCCAAGGAAGTGCGAAATATCATCTATTCGTCTATTTTGTATCTTGTCAGTTTGACAAACGAGGCTTCCCGGCCGACGCATGGCCCCCCCGAGTCAAAGGTTAACGCAGATTGGCGTCTAGGAATGAGACGTTTAGGGTGGTGTATCTGTGCTCCGTGCTCACATCTGAGTTTGATTCTGCTGTCAGACCTGGTGCTTCTCTTCTCAATTATGGAGACTAATGCAGATCATTAGCAACGATGCTTCACCAGGAAAGCGTCCGAAGATGAGACAGTATGACCGTGTTCTGGAATAATAGATAACTTTCCTCGCTTGCCGGAGAGAGACGAGGGGGGGTGGCTGGTTTCTTGCACGCGCATTTCTATCAGGCTCAGATTAGATAGCGTTCTAGAAGAACAATGAGGTGTAATACCACTTCTCCATCAACAGCACGTTCTTCAGCCTTGAGTGTATGCTGTATGTTTAGCTTAGGTGGCCAAAGTGCCGCCTGCGGCTGTTTTATTACTAAGAAACAGCAGCAAAAATCAGCAGTAATGTTGTAAGCATAAAGGCAAAATATTAAGAGATAAAGAAATCCCAGTTGTACTCATAATATTAGGGAAAATAACATCGCACAAAGTTGAAATATTAAAGAAATCTATTATGAGAAACACAATACAAAATAAAGTTCAAGAAAAAAGGAGCCATTTTCTGAAAAAAACGAGCACGAATAAAATTGTTAAAATATTAAAGAAAATAAATGTTTTATAGTCGTGATATATTAAACAAATTGGAATTGTTGGAAAATTTGGTTGGGAAATACCCGTGACCCTAATGAGGATAAGCGGCTTAGAAAATGAATGAATGAAATTAGGTTGGGAAATAAAGTCAATTACAAAAAGAAAAATGTACATTTTTAAAATGTAAAATAAAAAACAGCTGTAAAAAGTCCAAACATTAAAAGAAAAAAGTAATGAGAAGAAAAGTCACAACTCCACAAGAATAAACTCATTATAAGGGAAAAAGTTGAAGTATTACAGAAAAAAGTTTGAAGTTGTAACATTAAGAGAAACAATTTAAAAAAAAAAGATTGGGCTGGGGAAGACGTATATGGGAATAAAGTGAAACTATTACAAGAAGAACATTTAGAAAGATAAAGAATATAGTTGAAACATTTGGATAATTTAATAAAAGAAATACAGAGCAAAAAAGCCAAAGCAAAGCGCAAAGTCTGACTTTCATACAAATAATAGGCTTTTCCTGGGCCGCCTGTGACAAAGCCGAGATGTATTTATATATATATATATATATGTATACTGTATTTGTATATAGATATATATGTATATGTGTGTATATATGTACACTGCTCAAAAATTAGAGGAAGACTTTTTAATCAGAGTATAGTAAGCTATCATGCAAACATCTGGGATATTGATGTGGTCAGTTAAGTAGCAGAGGGGGTTGTTCATCAGTTTCAGCTGCTTTGTTGTTCATGAAATCAACAACAGGTGCATCAGAGGGGTATCTGGGTATCATTGTTATCTGCTTTTTTGTGCAAGGAGGGACAGGATGAGCACTGCCAGAACCCTACAAAATGACCTCCAGCAGGCCACTGGTGTGAATGTTTCTGACCAAACAATCAAACAGGCTCCATGAGGGTGGCCCGAGGGCCCGATGTCCTGTAGTGGGCCCTGTGCTCACTGCCCAGCACTGTAGAGCTCGATTGGCATTTGCCATAGACCACCATAATTGGCATTACGCCACTGGTGCCCTGTGCTCTTCACGGATGAGAGCAGTTTCAACCTGAGCACATGTGACAGACATGAAAGGGTCTGGAGATGCCAGGGAGAACGTTATGCTGCCTGCAACATCATTCAGCATGACCGGTTTGGTGGTGGGTCAGTGATGGTCTGGAGTGGCATATCCCTGGAAGGAAGTACAGACCTTCATAGGTTAGACAACGGAACCTCGACTGCTATTAAGTCCCATCCATCCATCCATTTTCTTCCGCTTATCCAAGGTCGGGTCACTGCCTAAGCAGGGAAGCTGATAGATAGATAGATAGATAGATAGATATAGGTATAGGTCCTTTTCATCTCTTGCTTGAGGAATTGAGGTTGGGGACAACATTATTTAAATAGTCCTTTAGGGACAGGAGTGGATTTTAGCCGTCAAGGTGCAGCGTTTCCATGAGTGCTGAGGATGCCCACACTCATCAGGTGTGAAAACCTCAAACCCATCAGTACTCCCCGCCTCGCAGCCCCTCCAAACTGACACCATGTTGTGAAAACGGCGTTGGTATGCGCTACGGCGATAGGAAGTGTCATCGGATCCCTCCCCAAGCACGGTCCCGGTCGCTTGTCATCCGCTGAAAAGGGAGTTGTCACGGTGATGTATGGCCGTTGTAATCCCCGCAGTGAGAGCCCTGATGTTTACCCAACCCCATATTTCCTCCCGCTCAAAGAGCCCGATCCGGGAATCCTAAACCTGAGAGGAGATTAGCCGGCCAGGAAGAAAAGACAGGGAGAGAATGGAGACGAGGGAGTGGAGGAGGGGCGGTGAAAACGACCCCAGTGGTCTATTCTCCCGGACCTGTTCACATCAAGGTCTGAAAGGCAGACCGGTGAAATCGTACACCACCCGGCGAAGCTCTTGCTGTGACACCCTTGGAGTTGCATCAATGCTGGGGTCAAAGGAGATTAGGAACAAGTGCCGTCTCTGTGGTTTCAGCACACTCCCGACTTTTCTCAGACTAAATCCCCACAGTTGAACCCACCTCTGGTCCTAATGGCCAGGAACCAAAAAGCTTCTGCAAAAAGCCAGAAAAAAGCTCTTTGAAGGTCCTCCTACCGTACCAAGAGGTTTTAACAAAGACAAAGTTGCTGGGGATCGGTATAGTCTCTGGATCAGTTCAGAACAACGGAATGAAAAACTTGGAAAATGCTCCGGTGGAGGTGGATCTAGATGTAAATGTCAGATGCATTTTCTTTGGGCTGAATGAACCTTATTATGTAAATGCAAATACAGGCACTCGTGGAAGAAGGTGAGCTCCACGAAAACAATCTACGATGATGAGGTCTGTGAAACGAGCGCAGAATCTCTGCAAAACTTTCGGCCGTGAGGCCCTGGAGCAAGAAGAAACCGGGTGGTCATAAACATCTCAAAGTGAGCGGCAAAACAAAACACGCCACGTTTTCCTTTCACTCGCTGTGAGGGAGTTGTTTACAAGCCAACAAGCGTCCACGCGAGAGAACTCTTCCGCAACACTACTTCCATCTTGGAAAAAGAAAAAAGTCCTTTTTAATCCAAGAAACAGATCCAACTTTGGTATGTATAAATACCCGGAGTCAGATTTCACACATCTGGAGCTTTCTCACTCAGCTGGAAGATCCAGCTTGATACCCAGCTCATGTTCCGCAAGCGCAGAGGCTTTGGCTAAACTCTGGACAGCTATGACGACTCCATCCTGGCTTCGGGACACCAGCCGGTCAAGAGCTATGATAGACATCAAGCGAACACAACCCATTTCCCATACTTTGGTTCTCTGTCACCTTTTCCTTGGAACCAAGTCCTTACAGACTAGTGGTTGTAGTCCAGATATCATGGTGTCCTGGTCTTTGGAAAGCAGAATGAAAGCAGTTTGCTTAGGTCTTATGTTTTTGAAAGAAAGCTACGTTATGGACGATGGTCTTGGGTTGTAGTTTGCGTTTGGGGCCCGCTGTAAGTAACAAAGTGCGAGACGTATGAATTTGGGCGTCCCACTCCATAAATCACAACCCATGCCGGCTTCCTTTTGTAGCGCCTCAACTGACCGTCCAACGTTCTGCTGGTTGCTGCGAGGTATGCCCCGCTCTGAGCGGGAATCAAACAAGGTTGTCTGTCAGCAGAGCTTGTTCACGTCTTCCGCCGAACCGATGCTTTCCAGTGGAAATACACGGTACCATTCTTCTTCTCGTTACAGCTTTTGGCTCCTCTGACAAACCACGGCCTATGTGAGACGTGATAAACGAACTGTTACGTTGGAATATTCTGGAAACGAGCGTTGAAAGAGCCTGGCCAGTGAAAGGCGTGTGTGTTAGCAATGTTCTCGCGAGGCCTGCAGAGATATTGTCACCAACACCGAGGTTTGCCTTCTTCAAGGGCTTGAAAAGTTTGGAATTTGACATACAGTGAGGCAGAGTGGCAGATTTTCCGCTAAATACCATGAGTGGGTGCAGTTATACATTTCTTGGAGGAGGCTCGTCCGTGAAATGTGCAAAATACAGCGCATGCCTTCAGTGTCATTAACAGCCAATAACACAAAATGTGACAACAATAAAGTCCTTAATAAATACACAATAAATGAAAATGATCTCCATACTTTTAAAAATAGATAGCCATGTGCATGCGTGTCCTGCATCCAAACAGGCAGGAAAAGAGTTCACTCTGTGCATTGCTCTAAGTACCTTGGCGCGTTTGTGCCATAGAACAAGGCCATGAACGGAGTGAGCCCTCTCTCAGCAATACAGTCTATCATGTAGAATACACACAGTGCAGAAGAGTGGATTGTAGTAAAAATTCAGTTAGTAGGTTGGAATGGTATTGTCTCCATCCTCTCATTTTCTATGCCGCTTATCCTCGTTAGGGTTGCGGGTATGCTGGAGCCTATCCCAGCTGACTTTGGGCGGGAGGCGGGGTACACCCTGGGCTGATAGACAACCATTCACACTCTAATAGACAATTTAGAGTGGCCAATGAAGCTTTTTTTTTTTTTGTCTTGTCCAGCATCATAACAGCTGAATGGAAGTCAAGCTGCCTTTAAATGCTGAGCAAAATTTCTTTGCCAAGGGAGATTTCATAATCCAAATGAGTCTCCCTTGACATTTGACTGCGTTTATTATAAATTTTGTTGCGCCACATTTCGATGCCGGACCTGACCTGAAAAGGGACGGGTGGGGGGTGGGGGATGGGGTGGAAGAAAGGGTGCAGAAGAACCTCACAAACATATTTCAAACATATTATAAACAACCGTAATAATCAAGATTTCCGCAACAACCAGAACAGTCACAGAGCAAAATGAGCAAAAATACAGGGGAAAGAAGAAGAAGAAGAAGAAAAAAAAGATAATACTAATATTCATGTACACACATTCATATACATATATATACATATACACACACACACATATACATATATACATGCACATGTTCGTACACGCATACATACACATACTGTGCACATACACATATCCATGCAGTACATACATACATACACACACATACAGTGTGCATATATATGTATACACACATACATACATATTTACTAATAATGATAAACATACAAAAAAAACAACGAGAATAGAAACAGAACCTCTTGAACAATGACCATCCAGATGACACGTGCAACAAATCTACATTAAATCTACATTACTCTGCAGTGACAGGATAACCGCATCAGAGCAAAACAGAGAATGAGGAGAAGTTCGTGGTGAACACCGCCATGCATCCCAAACAACACTCTCTCCAAAAGCGAGGGCCCGACCAGGAAGACGCCGGAGCACAGCCCCCAAGCAGGCTCCCCACAGAGGGGAAGGCCCGACCCCGCCACCCCAAGAGGCAACCGCGAGTCCACTCCGAAGAGGTGGAAGGGAGACCCGGCCCGACGCCGCCGAGCAGGGGCCACAGGAGGGGCCCGGGCGTCAACCGCCGGAACACCCGCCGGAGGCCGGCCAGCTTCGGGCAAGCAGGACAACCGCTCCCGAACCCCCGGGCCCAGAAGCCACCCAACCCCCCAAAGCGGGGGCCATACCCAACACCCCGGGAGCTCCAGGCCACCCCAGACACAACTGCCGCGGGCCATCGCCTTCCCCAACGCCAGAGGCAGGCGCCCATAGAGGGCCCATAGGTCTACTTCCCCCTCTAACCCCCCGTGAACCGTCCACCCCAGCCCCAGTACCCACACCAAACCCTGTTCCTATACTCACACATGCCACCACATACACTTACACGCCTATATTTTCACATATGCACCTGGATGTGCCACCCCCCCAATGCAGTGAGCAGCATCAATGCGAGCTCCCCCGAGACACGGGGCCATACCACCATACCCGGCCGGCAGAAAATCCACAGAGCGCCGCATGCACGCAGCACTCCTCCCAGCACTGCCGCCGACTGACACCCGGAGCCGAAACAATCCCCCCCCCACCGCCCACAGCCCCAGGGAGTATAGTGAATAAGTGTAATTAAAACTGGGGAGTTTGCGGCCCCCAGGGCATGACAGAAGGAGGTCATGTTTGTGACCCCCCCCGCCTCACCCCCATGGAGCACGCGCAC